>CM074518.1:11210000-11810000 GCA_037379345.1 Perna viridis
AAACGATTTTCTTTCTTTCTGATCAGATCAGCTATAAAGTCAGCCTCATAGGAGTGAAGGAATAGGTCAGCAAGTAAAGGAGCACAATTTGTTCCCATTGGAATGCCCATTGTTTGTTGAAAAACATGTCCACCACACTGTACAAATATGTTGTCAATTAAAAATTCCAGCATTTTGTAAACATCTTCCTCTGTATATTTGGAAGATGATTTGGAATTATTTCTTACAAAGTATGAGGAATCTCTACCAAGAACTATATATTTGTATCTAGATGTACCATCTTTTTTGGAAAAACAGCGATGTATAATGTTTTTAAGTCAGGATTTTAACTGAGTATGTGGAATAGAAGTATACAGTGTTGAAAAATCATAGGTTTTAATGTTATTATATTCAGATAATAGTCTTGAACTGATTGTCTTCAAAAGATCTTTCGAATTTTTCAGGATCCACATTGAATTAATACCACTGCGGGAGTAACAAGTGTTGTGGTAGGACTGTAGACCCTCTTTGACAGTTGTGAGTATAGAAGTTAAAAGTTTTGAAAGAGGTTTGGTGGTACATTTTGCAGATCCAGCTATGAAACGTTGTTTGTATGGATTATTGTGAAGTTTAGAAATCCAGTACATAGACGGTAAATCACAATCATCGTCCTTGGTAGAGAGACCAAAAGAAGATAGCACAGATTTATGGTTTTCCACAATCTCTTCTTTGGAGAGAGTGGTAGCAGTGTTGGTCTTATCACTGCTATTATTTTCTACGTCTACCTCTGATAATAAACACTGGATATTAAACGTTTTGCAGACAAAAAACAGTGTTGTTGTGGGCTTTGTCTGCTGGTACGACAACATATTTGTCATGTATAGTAGACAATGTCTTTGCTACATCGGGGTCTTTGAAAACTGATGTAGCTTGGCACTCATTGACCAACTTAAAACTTTCATTCGTTTCAAAATTAAAGACCTCACGGCCTTTAACCACTATGACAGAGAATCAATGTCTTGTTCTCGTTTCATCCATTTTCTTGCATAGTCCTCGACGGCATCCAATTTACAGGAGGATATGTGGAGGAGTCAGGCTACACCTGAATTTCATGCTTAATTCAATAAAGATGTGTTCCAGGGTCAGGCCTCACACACCAGTGTGAGGTAAAACAAAATCTTTTTATGTTCCAAAGGGGTCCCCTGATTCAACCCTATCATTACTATTTTGCTAATGATAGTATAACAACATCAAAGCGAAACTGCAAAATTGATTTCTAGATTGCACTTATGAACTTAGTGACCATTTTGATTATCATGAACTCAATCACAAACCCTGTTTTTCTAATTTATTTTTAAAGTTTAAATATCAATATGAAATAACCATTTTCTTCATATTTTTCGGGAATGTCGGTAAACTAAGTACCATTTTTAGGTTGCCCAATTGAACTTTTTATCTTCTTGTTAAAAGAGCTCCATTGCGGGAAATTGAAAAAAAAAATGAGTAATCGACCTCGTAGAAAGTGTGTTTCTGTCAGTTTTGTTGCGGACGAAGATGTCATTCAACATATTGTTGATGCACATGATAGAGTTGCGAAAAAAGGTGGTATGTTTTATGTTCTGTATGTATTTATATTTTGAAAAAAAACCAAAAAAAAAAAAAAACCAAACAAATCTTACCGTATCATGATGTTTATCCTTACCTTATCTTACCTCTGGGTCAAAACCTTCTTCAAAGAGGAACCGAAGTTACTGAACTGCGTACAACAGGTGCAATTGGGTACTAGTGCTCTGTGCAGTGTGTGTTGGTGCTCTTCATTATTTCACATCCACCACCATGAATGGGTCCATAGAAATACCCCAGAATACCCAAGAATACCTCCAAAACATTATAGAGTAATCATGATAATTATAGAAAACATATATTTTCCATTGAGACGTGATATGTTTTAATGGAAATTGCAAAAAATATATAAATCAAAAATGGGTGAGGTACGACAGACGGATTAATGCACCCAGACTTGTTCATTCATAATTAACGGAGCCATGGCTGTATTCTAACTATTTTCCAGGTTTGTATGAATTTGCATAATATTAGTTATTTTAAACTTTGTATTTATATTATGTATTCTCTTTATTATGTAAAACAAAGAGTGTCTAGCCTTGTGATCAGTCAACCATGAAGATTTATCTCACCTTTGTATATTCAAATAAGGAAAACAAGTCAAGTAATTGTTTATGCAGGAAAAAAATGGAAAATTGATTTAATGTTAAAATGTAATGATGTTGAAATTTCAAATTAATTACCAATAATGACGGACGACGGACACAAAGTGATGGTTGTGAAGAGAATTTGTATTATAACACGTTTCGAATATGTCTATTTATACTTGTTTTATCATGTCATATGAAAAAACAAAGTATCAACCAAAATACCCTTACTGTATGCATGTTTTTTACCAAATAAAGAAAACAGACTGCATCTGAAACACAGAGTGAAAAAATCCCAAGGGTACCTTTTAGTGTTCAATTGTTGACGAGCAACACCCTATACAATAATAATCAGATCTGCAATGAAGGTACATATTTGCTTTGACAATAATTTTATGCTGGAAAAACATAGTATCAATTGAAATACTCCTATTTCGTGTTAAATCTAACTCAGAATAAAGATTTGAAAAGAAATGAATATAATTTCACATTTTTTAGAGACGTTGAAGCGAACTGCTTTTGAGTGTAATAGCTACAATTTTGTCACACCACACATCTTTACTTCTGAATGAAGTTTTGTTTTATGTGTAGGTTATAGAAAGAAAATATACAATAATAGTAATAATAGTAATGCATATAAAAATCAAGCACAAGTGTTTGAAAAAAAAATCCACAAAATGTTCTAAATAAAACAATTAAAATCAAAGACTGAAGTCTTCAAAGTAGCTAATCATCAAATATTCTCTGCCACTGATTTTGGCTTACTTTCAACATCCAAAATGCACTAAGACCATAAAAGTAGCACTAAGACCCATCAGATGGCATTTTTTCAAAGTAAAAGTACTATCATTAGAAAGGTAATTAAAAAATGGTCATTTTCATTTTGAATTTTTATCATGTTTGAAATTAGAAAATAGATTTATTTTTTCATTTTTACAGTAAGAAATAATAATTATTTCTTCATTGGGAGGGTTGGTTTCTCTCGTATCATACATGTATATTCCTATCACATATAAAGGCACGTCTATAAGGGACTATCAACTGTATGGACTTGAGAATAGGCAGTGACGAAGAAAAGGGTCTGACAAAAGCGGTAGACAGTGTCTTTCCAGGAGCCACCTGATTATTATGCACAAAACATTTAAAAGACAGTGTTGCTGATCATCTAAAGAACAACCTTGGTACAAAAGATACAGAACGGACTGACATAATAAACAAAATAATCGGTCCATGTGGTATAGCCAAAGCAGACGACACCTTTGAATTTGACCAAAAGACAAAAGAAATTGTAGCCGACCACCAAAAATTCACAAACTGCTTCGTGTGGAGACTGAAAGACAGACTAAAGGACTATGTAAACAAGCCATGTGTAAACTTGACTTAAGACCGCCTTTGGACCAACAACAATCGTGAATCCATCAATCACGTTTTCAAATGGGTATTGGACTGGAAGCCACAACCAATTCCATCACTTGTAAAGTCATTACATTTAGGAGACCTGAAAAGAATCCTGTTTGGTACAGGAAATTATGAACTATTTGGTTATTTTAAAAGATATGCCGTTACACATCAAATTTGGTTCTCAAAAACTGCCGACGAGAAAGAAACTCTGTACCAAAGATTTTTATTGGACAAAAAGAATTATGCTAATGCTGTTCAATCCTAATTTGGAAAACTGAAAGTGCTAACATACCAGAGACTTCCTAAAAAACCCAATCAACGTAAAAGACCTCATACAAATAGAACACAGAAAAGACTTTTAAGTTGTGCCATAGATGTTATTAATGTAATGAATATTGTTTCACTATTAAAAATTACACGACTTAATACTGTTTCTTTATACATTTCTTGTATAGGCTTTTTTTCAAAATCGGTGTTATGATTATTCATAAATAACAACAAAAACTGCAAAATCACACACGTGATTGTCGGCATGTACCGGAAATTTCAGCATCAAAAACTACAAATCTAATGATTCAATGTCTGTTTTTATACTAAATTTGGTGTATTTGTTTTTTTTAAATAACCTTTCTTATGGTAGTACTTTTACTTCAAAAATATGCCATCTTATGGGTCTTAGTGCTACTTTTATGGTTTTAGTGCACTAAGACCGGTCTTTGCAGTGTTAAGATGTACCTGGTTCATTCTGAGTAATCAGTGTCTGGCTTGGTGTTTTATGACCTTTTCCACATCCTGTCATTCCGGTTGAAAAAATCAATTACAAAAACACTGGATGTATGTTTTACAATTAAAGAACAGAATCTGAATTTTTCATACATTTTCAACTAGTTGATTGAATCATGTATTTATAATCTTAACAGTTTCTTTTGTTGCAATAAAACTGGTATGAAAAATCTTAAATCTGTTATATAAAAAGTAAATAACTGATTTTCTTTCTTGATTTTTGTTAAATTTTAGCATCCAAATATAACAATATAAAGAGAATAGATATGGTGTATATTATTCTGGCCTTAAGGCTTAATCTTAGAATGTAAGGTTTTCAAGTCTGAAGTTTGAACACACAGTTAATTAGTTCCACAGTTATACATGTAAATATTAAACAGTAAATTAAAAAAAATTAATGAAACTCTAATTTTAACTAGAGATTAAATGTTTTTATTAGTAAAACTAATGACCTTGAAATGTTACCAAAATATGTAGGAAAGAAGTCAGTATAATGTTATGGAACCTGATACACACTGTGATTGTTTATTCAAAATTTGCTTTTTTTAAATCAGTAAAAACAATATTTACTAAAATGCAAAATTTGATATTAAATCAAGTAACATTTAGAAAAAAACTGTCGTGTTTTATATTTAATATTTTGTAAAATATGAAAATAACAAAAAAAACTTGCTTTTAACACAATTTTTAACTTATCTACTTTTATATCAGTTTTAAAACATCTGTGTGTGGTAACTAACTGTACAGGTAAAATCACCAATAAGTCCATAAACCTTTCAGTTAATTAGTCACTTACTTTGTATATTGGATACAGGTGATGCTGGGGGATGGGGGTCCTGTTAATTAGGAGCCAATAAGCAATAAATATTGGATGCCAGGTATGAGGTATACCAGGTATTTATCAGACTCTCCTGCGAGATGTACTGTAACAGTGCCACGTCATCTGTGCACCCAGTGTTCTTGATGTTGGTATAACCAATATTCATTCCAAGATTGGTATTTTGAAAGTGATCCAGTAATGGGTTGATACAAAGTGCTTAGTATTCCTCCTCGGCGGACTTCCATGTTAATTTTGAATGCATCTGATGTTTTCCATTCCGTTTGATTCAGCTTGCTGTGTTAATGTGCAAATTCTTTATAATTGTTCAGGTCTTTTTTTGTATTCCTGTGTGGTATACCCTTCTGAGGAAGTTGGAGTGTACAACTTTATCAAAGGCGGTTTTAGCATCCAGAAGCACAAGATATTCGTTTCCCTTTTTATCAGCTAAGGTACAGTGGGCCTCTTCGACCTGTAGTGCAGCATTATTGGAGAGGAACTCTTTGTAAATCCCTGTTGTGTTAGGTTTCTTACCTGATGAATCAGTGGTTGTATCATGTCTCAAATGATAGCTTCCAGTATTTTGCTGATGACTAGTAGTACAGTAATTCTATGGTATTTGATGGTGTCATTATTATCGCCCTTGTTCTTAATTATTGGTGACAACGGTCCTATTTTTTTAATTTTCTGATATTTCCCCCTCAGATAGTATTCTGTTGATAATTTTGGTTAGAGTGGTTATCCGTTTTTGTCATCCACATACATGTATAATGTGCTCAATAGTGATGTAATTATAGTCTGGTGATTTTTTTTTGGTTTATTGTGGCAATTGCTTTGTTTATTTCTTCGTTGGTTACAGGTTGTATTGATTCATTATTTTAATAGTTCTTTTATATATTTGTTTTCTAATTCAACTTGCTGGTGGTAAGTTCTGCTAGTTTTATCCATTATCCAAGTAGCTAGAAGGGGTGAAATATTCCATGGATTGCTTTGAACTGGAAAAAATTAAGTGAACATCTTTCAATTCAAGTTTTCTCTTCGTTACAAAAATTGCCGCCACTGATTGTTTATAATCTGTAAGGGCTAGAGTTATCTCTCTTTAGTTAAATTTCACAGCAACTTCAGTTCTCTTAAAAGGACACGAGCTGGCGGCTTTTAACTATTTTTAAAAATTCTTGGCACCTTAAATCTCCATTTCGCTGCCTAGATTATGCCCCGATTGGATCTTGCCGCCGTTATACATTACTTCTCAGTATGTAATTGTTTTTCAACTGCTTTTCTGATAGCGATAGCTAGACCTTGATACTGGTAGTACTGGTTCTTTCATATCTACCCCTATTGTAAATGTAGTGTTTGGAAAGTATATTGTAATATATGTTAAACATCTCACTAAAATCAACCAAATCAAACCAAATCAAGAACAATAACTCTTGCAAAGTGCTAATTTTATGTTCAATCTATGTTAATTTTATCTCAAAAGCGCAACACTCTAATAAAAACTAAGATTGGTTACGTGATCTATAGTGGTTTCTGAACAAGAAATAAAACTGTATTTGATGGGTTTTTGACTTGCATGAATCACCTCTTGTCTAATTTTTAGCTCACCTGGCAGAAGGCCATGTGAGCTATTGCCATCACTTGGTGTCCATTGTCATCGTTGCCATTGTCCTTGTCTATTTACAATTTTTCAAAAATCTTCTCCCCTGAAACTACTGTCGAAATTATATGAAATTTTGTACAGATGTTCCTTAGGGTATCTTGCACAAAACTTGTGTTTAGATTTTTGATCTGTCCAAAAACATGGCTGCTGTCACTGAAACAAATGTAATGGTCAGTCATTAGTTTTTTGCATACATGTATTTCTCCAAAACAGTAAGGTTTAGCCAAATTCTGATGGTGGGTAAAAGTGTTCAGCATGATGAGATCTATCTGTGGTCAAATTTTCATTTTTATCTGTTAAGCCATGTTGGAGTTTTTGCCCTTTTTTGATGTTTTTTTTTTGTTGCTATTTTTAATGTTATTCCTTTCAAGAATCTTCTCTGACACTACTTTACTCAAATGGAACCAAACTTAGTATGAATGTTCCTTGGGGTATTTTGCACAAAAGTTGTCTTTATAATTATGATCCATCCAAAAACATGGCTGCCATTACTAAAAATAAAAGATAGGTTTCAAATAATAGTTTTTTGCATATATCTTCAGAGCCATTAGGTATAGCCATATTCTGACGTGGGTAAAAGTGTTCGGCATGATGAGATCTATCAATGATCAAATATTTATTATACCCCTTGCAACGAAGTTGCGAAGGGTATAATGTTTTTGACCTGTCCGTCCGTCAGTCCATCATCAGTTTTCCAGACTTTTTTTCTAAATGTTTGCAGATATTGACATGATTTTTGGTATATAAGTTCACCATGATAAGTTACAGGTCAAGTTTAACTTTTGTTCCCCTCTGATGATTATTATCGAAATTAAGGGCCTTGAACTTAGCAAATTTCACAGAAAAAAAAGTTTCCGGACTTTTTTTCTAAACGCTTGCAGATATTGACATAATTTTTGGTATATAAATTCACCATAATAAGTTACAGGTCAAGTTCATGCTTTGTTCCGCTCTGATGATTTTTACCAAAGTTACTGGCCTTAAACTTAGCAGAATTCAGAGAAATAACAGTTTTCCAGACTTTTATTTCTAAACACTTGCAGATATTGACATGATTTTTGGTATATAAGTTCACTATGATAAGTTACAGGACAAGTTCATAGTTGGTTCTGCTCCAATGATTTTTACCAAAATTATGGGCCTTGAACTTAGCTAAATTCACAGAAATAACAGTTTTTCAGACTTTCTTTTCTTAACACTTGCAGATTATGACATGATTTTGGTATATAAGTTCACCATGATATGTTACAGGTCAAGTGTATGTTTTGTTCCGCTACGATGATATTTACTTTGGATTAAATGAAAGAAATCACAGTCTGGAGTTCTGAGTAACAGAATTCAGTTAGAAGATAAAGGTCTAAAGCCTAAAAAACACTCTTATTCCTTTTTATTTATCCAGGTCCTTCTACATGTATTTCTCTTACAAACAAATTTACTTGAGAATCCAACATAGGTATGCGTGGGGTATGTGAGCTCGCTCACTAAGGTACTTTAATTTTAATCAGTTAAGCCATATTGGAGTTGTTGCCCTTTTTCGACGTTATTTTGCCATTTTTAATGTTATTCCTTTCAAGAATCTTCTCTGACACTACTTTACCAAATGGAACTAAACTTAGTATGAATGTTCCTTGGGGGTGTCTTGTATAGAACTGATGTAGGGATTTTTGATCCATCAAAAAACATGGCTGCCATTACTAAAAATAGAACATACGGGTCAGACAGTAGTTTTTTGCATATTATATCTCCAAAACCGTTTTGTTTGGCCAATTTTTTTCAATTGCTTTATTGATCCTTATTATAAGGCCTACAAAAGTCTCTAGGGCTTGTAAGAGTTATTGCCCTCGAAAGATGAAAAATGATTTTTTGTCTTATTTAAAGAAAAAAAAAAAATCTATAAGGATTAAAAACAAGCAATTATATTTAAAAATAGGTATGATAGTACATTTTAATCATATTTTCCAGAGTTTCCCTTTTTTTGAGTTACAGTTGTATTACCAGTTTTACCAATGGGAATTCCATGTATTCTGGCCAATACTGATGAATGGATATTAAAAACATAGTTTGTGGTATTGAAACAGAGTTTAATTGAAAGCCTGTTTTTAAGGGTTTCTATTATCTGCCTACAACGTACAGGTACTGCCTATATTTATTACCTTACTTTAGTGTAAACCAGAAATAGTTCCACATTGCTAGACATAAAATAATCAATGTGTATCTTTTTTTAGGTAAAAAAGGAGAATTGGGTACAACCAGCAAATCAAAACTAACATACAAAGAAGATCTGAGAGATGACACATCAGACATTAGTGAAGAAGACAATGAAGTCCAGTTAAAAGCACCTACAAGTAAAGTATTTTTTTTTGTTTTTTTGGCCTTGTTATAAACGTGCTAATGACCTATGGAATGGTGATTTTCATTCGGGGGGATAATGTTTTTGTAACATTTTTATCAGGGGCTAGATATTTAGAACTCAACTTAGTATGGGGTCCCATATTGGATGCAATTTCCGATCTGTTGCGCTTCTACTTCCTATTTACAGCATTCTGTGTATTTCTTTCTATGACCATTTTTTTTTAACTGTTACAATTTTTATTTGAAAGTAATACCTGTGACATAACCTACCTTCCCTAGTTTAAACAAGCCTGCTTTAGTTTAGTATATTTATGTAGTGATCATCACAGTCTTTGAAATTGACCACCAGCTGGACAGTTGTGGCTGGTAAAAATGCTGGTGGGCTTGCAGAATTAGGTTAATGTGCCAATGATTACAGTCATAAATTTATATGATAAAGACTGTCATCATGCTTGTTTTTCTTTCAAGATGTAATTAGTTGGCTGTTCAATTTGTATTTTTCTAACTTTAAACACAATTCTTTGAACAACGCTGGATAAACTGAAATGTAGCGTACACATTTATATAGTACTTGTATTGTTCAGAGTATATGGCAATTTTCACATTGAAAATTTGCAATGTGGTTATCAATGAATGCCTGATCATCATTCTGTACATTTTTAGGGATGGAACTGGATCCACACACACATGTTGTATTTTTGATGAACTAATCTTTCTTTAATCTGTATGCATAAATAAATTTGTTATCATCTTATCTGATTGACTCTCATTAGAAAAACATATCATTGGTCTGGGGTTAAATCCTTACCTTGAGTTTTCACTTCTGTAAATTCATTATAAAACAAATTGGTTCTGTAACTGTCTAGAACAAAGAAATGTCATCACTATTGATCATTATGATTTATGTTTTAATCCTGAAATGCATGAATATACAACTGTAGGTACCGTTCAATGGCATACCTTCAAAGTGTTGCTATTTGAGGGAGATTTCCCAAAGACAACTCCAAAATTCAAATTTCAATGAGCAATATTGATCACAATTTAAAAGCACACATTCAAATAAGTAATGCATTAAATCATGAAAAAAGCTAGAAACCATGAATTTAATTAATACGAAGGTCACTATAATAGTTTTTTGGATACTTTATGCATAAAATGGTCAAGGGCGTTTTCTACTTTATGCATAATATCTTCAAGGGCATTTTCAATGTTGGCAGGTATGCTAAGACATATAACTATTAAAGAACATGAAAGTGATTAGGGTAACATCATGGACAGTGTAAGTGGTATAATCTATCCTTTTATATGACAATATACTAGTAATTGGTTAGATTTTTATTAAAAGATTTTGTTTTTTAATTTATACTTTTCTCTTTTATATTTTTCACTAAATTAATTTGTAATTAACACAAAAAGAAAGAACTTAACAGTTACTCTTACAAGGTAACATTTAAAAAAAGAACATTTAAATACATGTAGGGGACCTAGGGTAAGGGACACAATTTAGAAATCATTGGAATGTTCGTATCTCATGTAAGCATCAATGTAACTTGGATTGATTTCAATCTTTTTCAAATGAAAGCTTGATAGGCTTTGGTGAAATTGAATATGATACAAACATATCACTGATTTCAAGAGTTATGTCCATTATCCCAGGTCTACCTCCTTAAGTTTTTTAATATGCTTTAATTTTTAGCATTGGAAGAAGAGAATGGGCTAGTTGGTACTGATTTGTTCCAGTTCAAGACACCGAAAAAATCAGGTCAAATGGCTGCTAAGGGTGAGGCATTTGATACAGCTGTTTATTAGTTTATACCGGCTATTAGTTTGATTTTTAAGATGATGAAACGATCTTCCCTATGGTATTTGTTTATGGACCAGTGAAATCTGTCTATAACATCTATCCTCTAAGAGGAACTAATCCACTCTTTTTACTACGCTGATAAATGATCTTGGTTACAGAAAGAAAAAATCTTTCATTGTTTATACATGTAAAAATGTCACCATTTTTGGACCAAAGTAGTTCACTCCATCAGGTTTGGCAAATATTTCTACTAAGAACAATAACTGTGCAAAGCATTTTGACATGAGCAGAGAAGTGAAAGAAAAAATAGAAAAAAAAAGAAGTAAAAATACAAGCACCCAGTCAAATGGAACAGAGTTAATTTTAAGAATGGGATTAGAAATAAATCCAGACAAATACTTCTGCCTTGTGCAGGCAGAGTTTTCGTTTGGTCTTATATCTTCGGAATTGAAGCAGATGTATACAAAATGCCTCTAAGAAATTAACTGACAATAAATTACCTTAAAACCTGATTGGTTAAGACAACTTTCTACTTTATCTAAGAATTGGCTAAGTAAAATTCTATTAAGATGCAAAAAAAATATTTCAATTTCTTTTTAGCATCGGAGTCCAGAACACCCAAATCTATTTTGAAGAAATCCAAGGACTTGAATGACAATGATACACCAAGCATGGGTATGTTGATATGGAAATCTCCACAGGGGATAAAGATACTTCCAAATATTGTAAATGTAGTAATTTATGCAGTTGCTAATTTTACAGATTTTGTCGTGTGGACATATTTGTGGGTATGAAATTTTGCGATTACGAAAAATTGTATTAGCATGATATAGTGTTGGAAATCATTTTGGTGGGTATTATTTTTCACATTTTTCTGTCCACTGCAAAAATTAATACTTTTAAATTAGTTTGTTAGACTTCAAAATTTTAGGATAAAATACACATGAATGTGAGCCTCAAAATTTTTTATTGGTCTTAATTGAAGTTACTATCAATTTAAAAAAAAAAATTATTGATTGTCTTTCTTTCCTTAGGAACTTGAGGATATTTAGTAATACAGGAATGGTTTACTTGTCAATCACTACTAGTTATAGGATTCATGAAGGCATATTTTATCAGTGATGGAGTTATACAAACAGGCCAACTATTTCTTTATAATTAGGCTACAGTGGCTTCTCAGAATTACAACCCTACAAGAAAACACTGTTTAGCCTATACCTTCTACAAACATGCACAAGTTGCCTTGTTGATAAATAAACTGACAAAAATTATTGGAAGGCAAGTGTAGGCTTCACAATTCATCTTTTCTGAAACTATAGGCATAAATATTTGGACCTTACCTATCACATTATTTTGTTTTGATGCAGTAGTTTTGGTGATCCATAAATGTACATGTTACTTTTTTTAATCTCATGTAATGTATAATATTTTTTTTTGAATAGACAAAAAGACACCTGTGAAAAAAAGAGGTAAAACCAAGAGACCAGAGGCTACAACACCCTACAGACTGAGACAACGACAATTAGAAGGTTAGATTAGGCAAAGTCACTGGGAAGTGTAAAGCAATGAATTTGTTAACAAACTTTGTATTTTTTACATAGTTATTAATGATTTCTGCTATATTATATTTTCTCTGATAATTTGGTAGGTACTGAAAAATTACTCGAAGTAGTTTTCAAGAGATTGTTGCAGAAACCTCAAACTATGAAATATCAATTAAAATTATGTTGAAACATTTCATACTTTCAAAACATCTACAAAAATGATTTTAGAATATACATTTGTTGAAGCAGCTTTATTAGCTGACTTCACTATGTTTACACTACCATTTGATTACAGGATCTGATTCGGATGAGAGTTTTTCCTCTGGTGACAGTGAAGATGATGATTATGATAGTGATGAATCAGCACGAAAAACTCCTGGTGGTTCTAGAACACCTAAAACACCCTCTGGAGGCAGTAGATCTGCAACTCCAAAAACACCATCTGGTGGCAAAACACCATCCAGTATCAAAAGAAGCAGACGGCAACAAGAAGACGCAATGGATATGGTAAGACCAGGAAGTTAAGAATAACCAAATATATGCTGAATAAATATAGTGCAACCTCTGTTACGCAGAATGGAAATATTGACCTTTTTAAGGTTGTGATCTTTCAAAAAGGTTTAGTAAAATGAAAAATTAAAAGTGCAAAGTGAAAAGTTCACTAAATAAGAATTTTATGTATGAATTGGTTTATTTTGTTTTGTATTTTGTTTATCAAAAGAAAGTTATTGTGATCGTATCCTGCCATTTTACAAAAGTCGATATATTCCAACTTGACTTAGACATTTTTTCTCAAACAAATTTAAACTTGACTTAATTATTGTTTCCCATCTCATTAGAGTGAGGGCTATTACAATCTACTTATCCATCTGTCTGTTGCATTTTTCTGTAGCAGATATTGTAGTTTCTATTGGAGGGAATTCTTAGAAATTTGGTTTATTATTTATTCATGATGACTTGTACCATGTCTCCACTTTTCAGATTTGTTCCTTATCTCCTTCCTGTTTACATTGGGTCGCGCTGGGCTTCGCCAATATCGCAGTTTGCGATTTTTTATTTCATCTGGCGACAAAAATAGCCAGTTGGCGATTTTCTTGGCGCCTAGGTTTTGTATATTAAAACTGACAGGAAGTTAATCAGCAAAGGATATTCTCTCTAATTTTGTAATGACACCTGGTCTGAGTTAATTGACCATAACCAATTCACGACTGAAGGCAATTAACATGTAAAAGTATTTAGACCAGGCGACTGTGACTGACAATATCCTTATGGGAGGTGTCTATCAAATGTAAATATATTATTGAGCCAATCAAAATTCTCATCATCTGGTCAAAGGTAAACACAATTAAGGCCATGTGCACGTGGCTACACACAAGTTTCACTGCCCTGTTAAACCATGTAATACATTCAGAAACAGACTTACCTAATAACAGAATAAATTAAATCCAATTAGCAATGATTATCCCACCAGGAAGTGTCTAAATACTTCGAAATAAAAGAATTGGTAAAAGAAAATGGATGACATTTGTTTACACTTTTGCCATGTGACTTTTTTGGCGGGAAAATCGGTAAACAAATAGAATAGGGATTCCCAAAATCTAGTTAAAGAAATGCTATTCAGATACCAAGTTAATTAAACAGGGACACAGATAATGGTCCATGGTACAAAATGTAGTTTGATAGAAATTTTATCACTTGAAAAAAAGTTAGTTGAAAAAAAAATTATATTGTATTAGATAAATTAGACCATAAAGGACAAAGGTGAACATGTTTCAGAATCATTGATTACATGAGAATAGTAATATAAAGTCTTTGATAGAAGTAAAATACCTGTTTCTGGTGTAGTACTTAATTATTTTATGCATATGAAAGTGACTAGAGCAAAAAATATGCTTTAAACATTCATCAAGAGTGAATCTTTGGGTACATGTACATGTATGTCATGAATGGAGAGTTTATTTTGATGAATTGAGAAAGATAATTCATCAGTGGACGTATACTTTTTTTTAAAAAAAAAGTATGATTTTTTTTGGCACCCTTTGGCTCTAATTTCTGAAAAATGGCGACAAAAAATGGCAGCTGGCGATTTTTCTGGCAACAGAATTTTGGAAGCCAGAGCAGCCCCTGCTGTTTACTGATCTTCTTGATAATTTTTAAGTTGATGCATAGTGGAAATTTTTGTTAGATTTCTCAGCATCTTTTGGAGGAAATGCTAATATTATTGGTTTATTGCTTTTGCCAATGACTTGTACACTAATGTACAGTGTCTCCGTTTCCCATCATCTTTGCCATCAGTCGTTGTTAACAATTTTTCTAAAAACTTTTCAAACTACTCAACTAATTTTAACCAAACTTGTTATGCATATTCCTTTGGATATTTTGTCTAGAATTTTTGTGGTGATTAATGATCTGTCCAAAAACATGGGAACCATTAACAAAAAATTAGGGGTCAGTCAGAAGTTTTTCGCATATTTCTTCAAAACATCCTACATTCATCTTTGATAAATCTTACACATTTACCCTTACTGAAACAGAAGAAGCAGGAATAAGATAAAGGTAAACTTGTTATTAGCTCATGCCATCACTTGGTATCTCTCTTTGTCGTAGTTAACAATTTTTCAAGTCTTATCTCCTCTGAAACTATGTGACTAATCAGGCCCAAACTTTGTATGAATGTTCCTTAGTTTATTGTGCATAGTTTATTGTGATGTGGGGAATTTTTATCTATCAGAAAATATTGCTGTCTTTACTAAAATAGAACATAGGGGTCAGTCAGATGTTTCTCACATGTATCTCAAAAATTGTTAGGATTAGCCAACATATGACATGGGATTAAAAATGATGCATGATGTGATTTCTTTGTAGTCAAATTTTTATATGCCCGTCTATATAGACGGGATGTATTATGGTATACCGTTGTCTGCCGTGTAGTCGTGTCGTCCATCCTTCTGTCCGTCCATTCACACGTTGCGTGATATCTCAAATTTGCTTTTACGGATTCAAATGAAATTTTAGCGCAATATTAATATTAACGGAAGAAAGCTCCCTTTTGATTTTGAGGAATTTTTTATTTGTCGTTCCAGAGTTACGGAACTTTATTCACTTAAAAATCTATATTGTTGTCAAATCTGATGTAATTACCACAACATAAGATTGCTGCTTACTTACAGTTTTGAAAAGCTGTATTATATTGGGGCCATGAAACGACTTCATTTCTACAATAGATTTGATTTTTATGAATACTGACAATTATCAGAGTGGTACCCTAGAAACTAATTATTCTGACCACAAGGCAATATGAACTTCCTTACAGTAGAAGTAGAAGGAATTGTACTGTTAACTGTAGGTCTTACCTCATAATAATATTATTACATAATGAATTATTTGTCCAGTTTTCAATTCTGTAGTTTATTGTAGTTTTATCTAGTTCAAAAACAAAGAATCCCTTTTAAGTGCTATTGTATACTTTCATCATGTCAAACAGTTGTAAGATCATTTATACTTTTTGAATAAATGAAGAAAAGACTTTGCTCACTATATATACAGACTAATTTTTTGGTAATCAGAAATCAGGTTATTGTTTTCTAAAATTTATACCATCAGCTATTCTTACGGCCGGCGTATCTTGCACTCTTAGCGCAGCTGTTTATTGTGTTAATTTGTTTAGCCATTTTGGAGTTATTGCCTTTTTTCCATGTTTTTTTTTCGCTATTTTTAATGATAGTACTTTAAAAAAAAATTTCTCTTCAGAAAATACTGGACAGAGTTTAATAAGAATTGATATGATTGTTCCTTAGGTATGAGCATTAGGAATTTTTATCCAAGAAAAAAAATGGCTGCTTTTGCAAAAAAAACAACCTCTAGTTGTTAATGTTTTTATTCTTTTCCATGATTTTCTATTTAAGGCACCTGTATGTGAAATGATGAGATGAATAAATAGTGTTTACTTATCTCTCTGAAAGTGAATTTTTAACAATTTCTACTATAGCCTTCAATGGTACAGGATTATTTTGACTTACACTCTGATGGACCAGGGGTTACTTCAGACAGGACACTTGCCAAACTTGGTACAGCAAAGATGGACCAAGAGACACTGTCCCAGCTTCTCAGTAAAATCCCCTCTAGTCATACCTCACAATGCACACAAATGTATGCAGAACACAGGAGTCTATTCAATCAGTGGATGTTTCAAATGTGGTACGAATCATATATCATATGATGCCCTCTGAGGCAGAAAAAATGAGGCATTTAGATTATAATGTGCTTGTCTATCCATCTTATCATAGATTTATTTTTGTGTTGTGTAATTTTTTATATGAATGTATGCTATAACTTTAAGGCAATAAGTGAGATATCAACATGATCAATAGTCCTTTTTTCATATATTCATGATTTTGACTTTTTTTTTTTTTTTTTTGCTGAAATTTTAAGCAAAGTCACTTTCTACATTTTTGAAATTCAACAGTCTGGTTTACTGTCAAATTTGAGTAATGGACAGCAGTAGACTTCAAATTCAAATGTTCAGTTTATTAGAGCCATGGTAAGTACTTGAATACGTTTTCATAACTTATTCAGGTACACCATTCAGGTACTTACCTAAGTGTAAACAGTTCAAGTTTCCAAGAAATAAGACTGCCAAGCAGGTCGTTGTGTGTAAGTGGGATATGTCCCTTGGCAAAAAAACTTGCCAAAAATGGCTTGTGTTCCATAAATATGAAAATCAGTGTTTCCTTATCTGGTTACCTTTAAAAATCTCAAAAATGTTTTTTTTGCTTTTTTGCAATGAATATTTTTTGCTGAATCTATATATCAGTTTTCTTCCTTTCATTAAAGATGAGGGAATAATGATAATAAATTTTAGAGTTTGCTGTCAGTCTGTCACTGTGGTTCCATTTACAAATTTGTGGGATACTTCATTTCATGTTTTTATTTTTTTTTTGGGGGGGGGGATGACATTGAATCACAAAATCAAGAATTCTACAAACAATGATATCCGTGGATGAAAATCTACTCAAAAGACTTAGAATATTACATTAGGTATTCTTGGCCTTTTTCATCTTTCCACTAGCAAGGGTTGTCATAAAAGTGGCATGGGGTAAACTGGGGGTTTGCTACCTCTGTTTATCATAAACATAGCAATGGTGTCTGAATTTTTCATTTGAAAGAACTTTTAAGTTACTGTATTGAAGAAAATGTAAGTCATCATTCCACTTACAGCTGTATCATACATGTCTATGTGTATGATATGTTTACATGTATGATACATTTGTAGGGTGATGATATCTGTGTTGATTATCAGGGTGTTGAAACATATTTCTAAAAAAAAAATTAATGCATAACAATTTTTTTATTTTAATAGTGTGCAAATAACTTTGCCAATAATTTAAAGAAAAAATGCAAAAAAAACCATCATTTTATTGCCCCATAAGCCATGAATTCAAGTAGCTAACTAAATATCTTTGTTCCGATCTTACTCAAATTTAGCTATACCCACCTGATAAAATTAAACCACAGTAAAATAGATATTAAGAATGTATAATTTTCAGTGAATGTATATTTTGTTGTTTGTGCACATACCTGTATATTACTCATGTAAAACAGTATTTTTTCTTTTTTCAGCAATAATTTCAACATCCTGCTACATGGTTTAGGGTCAAAGAGAACATTAATGGAGGATTTTAGAAAGACCATGTTATCAGAACTGTCTCATGTAGTTGTCAATGGGTATTTCCCTAGTCTTACTGTTAAACATGTATGTTGATCTTAGTATAAAACATGTGCTAAGAAATAGCCCCAATCTTTAGGGTAGTCTATAAGCATGCATGGAGCATGCCCAATATACACTTCTGGGAGGAAAACTCTTTTGTTCTACTCAAGCACTACCTGGCAGAAGTGTAAGTCCTGCATATCAACTTATCACGAAAGGGTCTAATGTTTCAGTTATACATTTTTTTTTCAAATCAAGATACATGTACATGTACTATCGTTACACACGTAAAATGTGAAAATGTTTTCATTTCAATATGCTTGACTGTGCATTGCAACAATACTATAAATCTATTATCTTAAATAGTCAGAAGAAAATTGTGAAGTGTTGTATTGTGTATCACTTTACTGTAATTTTTGGTCTGTTTTCTTCTTTCAGATACTCAATTCAATCACCGATGAAATTTTAGAAAAAGGTGTTAGTTTTAAAAGCCCTTTAGATCAAGTAGATTTCATCAAATCTGAGTTTGAATCAAAAGGTACGGTACAATTTAATTACTTGCATTCTTCATTTTTCTTATTTACTTTAAATGAGTGAATGGTAAATCAAGGGAACCAGAATTGGAACCATAATCAAAAAGAATAAAATCTAGGGACAACAATTGGACCAAGAAAATAGAACAAAGAACATGAAATAATCGAAATAACATACATATAGAAACAAAAGAAAATGAGCAACCGGGACTCCATTAAAAAATGGATATACATGGATCAGGTGCACCGGTAGGGTAAGCATCTTCTGCTTTTCTTTAAACATCCATTGAATTACTCATAAAAATGTAACCTTTTGAATATTCAATTTATGTACTTGTCGAAGGAAAGTAGAACATAATATGATGGGAAAGTAGAATCCTTGAACACAGCCTTCAGG
Organism: Perna viridis; assembly: GCA_037379345.1. Lineage (NCBI taxonomy): Eukaryota > Metazoa > Mollusca > Bivalvia > Mytilida > Mytilidae > Perna > Perna viridis. The sequence goes on from CM074518.1 coordinate 11,229,188, forward strand.
GTAGACAAAAGAGGGCAAATTGTGACATGGTGAACAAATCAGTTTGCATTGTGCAGATGGATACATTATAACAATCCATGAATTCATGACGACAACCATAAAACTAATTTAGTGATGACTTTAATCTTGTAGCAACAGATTTTAGGATGAAATACACTATTTTTTAAAAAGAAGTCCAATTTTAACTTGTGTTACCTTTAGATATACTTAAGTATGAAACACAAATACATTCAAATAAGATATATACTAATAGAAGTTGTGGAGGTTTTCAGCTTGATGACTGAAAGAAAGAAACTGTTCACATACTATGAAGACTTGGTATAGTTTGTTTAACCAGAATATTTGAACTTGATAACTAGTCCCTATGAGGTTTGGTTTATATATATTTTTCAATTTTTTTTTCAGAATACAGAGATTTTTATTTAGTGATAAACAATATAGATGGGATGATGTTAAGAGGAGAGAAAACCCAAAATATACTCAGTCTTTTGGGGCAGATCAGGGGGTTTCATGTTGTAGCATCAATAGACCATATCAATGCCTCACTCAGTAAGTAATGTCTTAGGATGTAATGTCTTTGTAAATTTAAAATTCCGAGAATGTATGTCTTCTGTTTGATATTGTATTATTAAGTGAATCAACACCGTGTCAGTTTCATATAATATGTCTTGTCATGTGTCCGTGTGATTTTGCTAGAAGACAAATTTTTGACTTCCTGTCTTTTTCATTATTGGCATGAATGTTTTGTTAGCCTGTACTTAAGAAACCTATTTTATGTAGGTTTCATGAAGTATTTGTCATCCAACTTTCTCAATATTTTATAGAATAAGTGGTTGTCAGATTTCATTCATGTAAGGAGGTTACAAGGAAATGAATAGACCAGTTCAAAGCAACTACTGTGAAAGTACTATTGTTCATGGGGTACCAATTTTCGTGGGTAAGGTAAACGACGAAATTTAGTTCTCAGCGAAAAAGATTATTTATTTTAAATTGTATGACAGGATCATCAAAACCACGAATTCAAGAATCCATGAACTTTTGCTTTTCCCCTAAATCTAAAAAATTACCCATGATTATGAGTACTTTCACAGTATGTTCTGGTATCTCTTATTCGTAACTCATTCTAGCTAATTGTGTATGATGAATATTGCAGTCTATCCTGTCCTAGCAATCTCCTGTACTCAGCAATAACCTGCCTTAAAATATTAATAGGATAATTAATTGGAAAGAGTGAATAACCAAAATATCATCACGAGTGCTGAAGAACGCCTAGATTTAACTAGTTAAATTTTGATGTGTTCTTGGCACTAGTGGTCATATTTTGGTTATGCACAATAAACAGTTGGTTAACCTAAATTATATAGATTTCCTCAATATTATTCATTGCTATTTTCAACATGAAATTTAAATTTTGTGAAGGCAGATATATATTGATATTCGTGTTGTGACATTTTGGTGGGAGAAAGTCTGACAGTGAAATTACCTAATATATATATTTAAATTTCACAGTGTGAATTATCCAGTTTTTTTCCCCTTGGAACATTTGGTAAATCACTGCTAACTATATAATAATATGAATAAAATACTCCTGCATTATGTGTTCAATTAACCTGTCTATGTGACCAGGATTTTGTTCTCCCTTGAAAGTTCACTTTCACTGTAAACTGTACAGTTTATTGATAACATCATTATAAGTGATATTGTTTACTTATTAACATAGGTAAAACACCAAGCTATAGCCAATGTGTATGGGTCATCTATTTGAAATGTATTAAACTAAAAAAACTTTATTTTTACTTCAGTTTGGGACCAAAGTAAATGCAGTAGATTCAACTGGTTGTGGTATGATGTAACCACATATCTACCGTACACTGACGAAACATCATATGAAAACTCTTTACTGGTTCAACAATCTGGTTCCTTAGCTCTTAGCTCAATGACACATGTAATGAAAAGTTTGACTCCAAATGCTAAAAATATATTTATATTACTCTCCAAACACCAATTGGAGAATAAAGATAACAGTACTTACATAGGTAAGTGAGTCCAGTGGTTTCAGGAGACCAAGGACCTAAAAAGATTATTGTTGGTCTACCACCATTAAAATGAAATTGTGAAGATTTTCTTCATTGTCTTATTTTGCAATAATTAAGAGACTTTCTTCATGCTGAGTTTAAAAAAAAATGTCCATGATGTGCATTATTTTTGGTTTAATGAATACTTTACAATTTATGAGATTATCCAAGTAGAAATCAGGCATTTGTTATGATTTGTTTGGCACATGGTAAATATAATACCACTGAATTCTTTGTTCCAATGTAATGTTTATATCATATGTATGTCCAATTTTAAAAAGCCACAATAGATGGCTTAGAAAATAAAGCTGCCTTGTTTTTGTTTGGACACTCCCTTATTCACTAATATTTATTTACTATAATTTTTTTAGTTACTTAGACGACTAAGATAATGACTTGCAAACATATTAATGTAAGGTTAACCCTGGCATTAAGATAGAACAGTTTTTACTAGTATGCAGTTTTAATTAAGAATTGATAAAAATTTTGTCTATTGAAAAATAACATAAATTATCCATGTGCATATTGTTTATTGTGCGAAGTGCAATAAACAAAATATGCACATGGAAAGCTTATGTTATTTTTCAATAGATAAAATATTTATCATAGTCAATTCTTATAAATTAATTTTAAAACATATTTTTATCTTTAAACATGAAAAAAGTAGCTCTGAATTTAACTGAATAGGGGCGTGTCAACATTTTTTTTATCCATTGAAATGTAACAAAATTATTGTAATTTAACATTTATTTATAGGAAGTTACTTCATAGGTATTTTTTTAACTTTGCAACTAAAAATTGGTGGACATATTGTTTTATCCTCATCTGTGCATTTTTTTTTCACATGCTCGCTTTAATATTTTGAAAAATTCTGATTTTTCATTTGCCAGTTATGGAAGTATTTCATAAAAAAGGGATGCTTTTAAATTATGCCACAATAATTTAAAAGTACACTGCCACCAATTACAATTCAACTTTTGGGTAAAAGGATATATTCATTGTGAGCAGCTCCCTTTAATTTATTGAGATACAGAAATTTTTTAATCAAATGGGGGTTATTTAGAATTTTTTGCACAGCTTCATGCATTTGTTAATTTAGGATTGATGTAAAATCTACTTAGCAGCGTAATGAAAAGTTGTTAATTGTTTGTGTTACCTAAGTGCATGGGCATGATCTGTGTCTCCCAGGAACCAAGATGTTTCTAGTGTGGTCAGTGTTTTGGTTAAACAATGATGTCCATGTGAAGGCTATCACTAGTTTCTCCTGATTAGACCCTGTTTTCATCGTCTTATTATTATATTGTAGGTATGTCTATACAGGACCTGTACCAGAGATGTAGAGAAGCTTTCCTTGTCAATAGTGACCTGACGTTACGTGCTCAGCTCGTAGAATTTAAAGATCATAAACTCATCAAGAGCAAAAAGGTGTGTTAAGTAGGTTGTTATTATTAAAGTAAATTAGAATGTTTGTAGAGATTGTATACTGCTGCCCCTATTGACTTAACTTGTTTTTTCTGAGATGATAAAATTACTGTAAATTTTCTTGTACTTTATCCAAGTAATTTATCTATTGATCACCTCAACATGTTAATATTTCTTGCTTGAACAGACTCACCAAAGGTAGAATAACAACATCAGCTGTGAAGGAAGGACATCATTTAATTTTTTTTTACAATAATCACACTAAGAAATATTTGTAGGTACAAGAAAGGCATGTCTTTCAGTTGTATGCGGACAGTTTGTGTATTTTGTAAACTTTATTTTACAGAGTTATGATGGAATAGAACATTTGATGATCCCAATAGACAATGCTACATTGACTGAGTTTCTGGAACAACATGAGAATTCTTGATAATTGGAACCATTTACAGATTGCAATAACAGTGCAAATTTCTAGGCCAATTCCAACATCTTCACAACTCAGATTTTGAATCAAACAGAAGCATAAGATGAATGTTTGATGACATTATTAGGTCAGACATTTGCAAAATGATATTTTTTTCTGGTCGTCGATGCCTTCTATAGAAGTATTGCTATACAAGTATTTAAAACTGCGGTAACAGGTTGTATCATCGTAGAACAAAAAATGAATAGTGAATCATAAAATGGTGCTATGTACGGTCTGTTGAACAGAACGAAATGAATTGGAAACTATACAATATACCCGGTAGTTATATACATGTAACCAGACTTATTTTTCGTGGCAACTGTCGTGTGATTTTACCTAGATAACCAGTGTCACATGCTGTACATGTTTGAATCTGTCTTATTGATTGTAAATCTAACTAACAGCTGATTAACTTACATTTTACATGTTCAAGTCTCATGTAATCACAGTTATATGAATGACTGAATCAATGTAATATTTTTGTAATAAAATGTTTCCCCTTATAATCTTGTTTCCAATATGTTAAGATCAATTACACAGCATTGTACTATCAACATAAATCAAAGTAACAAGACTCTAATCATTTAATTCTATCAGTTTCATTTTGCAAAAGGAAAATTTTGATGCAAATGGTTTGACTAACTTTTGAGCTATACAAATGACTTATAAGTTATTAACTACCACTTATCCACTAGTTTTGGTACATCAGGAAGATGAAATCTGTATAATTTTGTTTGACTTTTAAAAAAAATTAATTAAGCTGTGACATTATGCATATGTTAGCTCATTCCTAAACCATAAATCCTAACTGATTTTGTACAATCACAAAAAAAAGGTTGAAGTATGATGGTATCAGGGGGTCTTCTGTAGACATTTGAAGTCTGACTATTAAAGTGAATGGATCTCTTTCATATTGTACCACAAGAAGTCCAGTCAAAATAAATTTATCTTCAAATTGATTGCAACAAAATGTTACACATACACAAAGAAAAGTCTGAGGAAAACACATTGAAAAAGGGAGATAACCACGTAAAATAATGTATTTGGCAGTTTTTGTGTCATTTCTGTCAGTTGGATGTTAAGTAGAGCACATCCTATACTTAATATAATATATAAATTCAATGGGTCTATTTAATTTTTAGGTCATTTTTAATTATAGAAATGTTTATTTTCTAGCACTTCAGTCATTTTGAAAAAAAAATGGTATTGTTTATATCTGCAAACTATTTATCAGCTATACCATAAAATAATCTTTTAATCACAAAAAGTGGAATATAAACTTCATTTTCATCAAACTTAAATTCTTAAACTTAATTATCTCAAAAAATAATCTCATAGCTTACTGTTTAGTTAATAAATATAAGTTGTTCTTGAAACTAGTTAATGGCTAGGTTAAATGACCCATAGCACAAAAAAGGACGGCTTGAATTGATCTCTTAGAGTTGTAACTTCAACCATTTAGGAATAAGTGGTACAAAATGCATAAGTAATAAAAACTCTTACTGATGTCCAGTCAATTGAAAAGATCTCTTTAAAATTGTACTACAAGTTGCCATAAAGAAGGCTGGAATTCATTAGATTCTTGCAAATGTGTCCTGTAGTGAAACTGATTTAACCATAATTAAATTCAGAGCTATATGAAGCTTCAATGATGTGTCATTCTTGTCCCATCTGAACTAGGTTAGACATCTGCATTTGTACCAAGCTGCTTGTAAAACATTTCAAAAATAAATTGTACAGTTTAATTGCTATCATAAAAAAACCATTGCAATTGATCTTCCATCGAAATTCTTGAAATACCTGCATGCCAAACATGTCAAAAAGTTAATTTGCAATCACTTTAAAAGCTATTTCAACATAGTATTATACTACACTGTAATTATACTCAAATGGAACCAATTTCAGCTTTAAGAAAAATATTTCCTTGATCACTGTAAGATTTTCAAAACTAGACACTTTTTATCAAATTGAATTCTCTGCAAATTTACTTGATCAAAATCACTGCTACTCACTTCCTGTTAATTATTCATAAACTATTAATGATAGGATGGAGATTTTGACTGATAATTCTGCTAAATAGAACATGCTTGTCACATTTAATGCTTCTTGACTCATCACTGAAGAAATTCATTCCCCAATTGAAAATTTATATCTAAACATCTTTCAAGGGCAAAAAGGAGTCCCTTAAATCTTCATTTCATTTGAAGACTAGATCTTAATTTTACTTGCAGAAATAATAGAATGTTATTGAGCTGAAAAATTTCCAGAAACAGGATATAAAAGATGTATTGAATGATATAATAGGAATTACATTGGGACTTTTTGTCTAATGTTTATAAACAGTAGGGAAGTTCCTGGCATAAACTGGTAACATAACATACTTTTGATTCTTAAGGACCATATATCATATACCCAATAAAAATGAAAACAAAATAAGTATTAACTCATAAAAAGTAATTATAGAATTATTAAAAAAGATTAGGGAAAGAAAGCTTGTAAAGAGAAAAAAAGAGTTTAATGAATATACAAAAAAAACTGAATAGACGTCAAATCAAAATAAAACTACAGAATAATATCAAAAACTAAATATGTAAAAATGATGTCTAAAGTGTCATAAGAATAAAAAAAAACTGTTGACTTTTTCTGCATTTTCTTATCTAAAAATAAATAATTTGTAAGTAGAAAAGTTAAAATATAAAATATATGATAAAGTTAACATGACACAAGTGTAATGTATTTGTATTGATATAAGTTAATTTTTACAATAAACATATTATCTTGATGGCTTTTTTATTCACAAGTACATGTAGTGTTAGAATATGGTTATCTCACTTCACCTCAAAAGATAGACATGTCCAAAATCAATAAACAGTGAATGTGTGAATTTATTAACCAATTGTGTGAAATATGTATACAATACCTATTGGAACTTAATCCTATGATATTATTACATTGTGATTTCTGTAATGGCCAATTTTTTTGGGTTTGAGGCTTGCTGTGTTGGCCTGAAACACAGTAGCATACACTTAAATCATATAATTAGGTTTAAATATATATTTTTTTACCTCATATGCATTGGAACTAATTACTTAGACCCTTTGTTGTTCACCCTATAGCACAAAACCCAATATCACACCCCTAGACCTAAGTTGCACACCTACTCAGAACACACTTTAAGTCTAGTTTTAAAACATGAAGTATATGATAAAGTTGACATGTCAAAATTTGTATCATATTCTGTATCAACCATTGACCTGTAATACTCCTTGGGCCAGTCTCCAGTTGATGTGGCAGTTATGTAATATTCAGTACACACTCTTAAGTTACTGTCTATCCATATACAACCAAAAAGTTTAAAAAGTCATGCTGGGATTGATTTTGAAGGTGCAAATATATTTCAAGAAGGCATTAGGGACCAAACACAAGCTCTCCTTTTTGGGCAATAACTTGATTGAAAGTATATGGATCTCTATGAAATTTTACTACATGTAATAAAATTCCATACCTTTGAAGGAGTATTTTAATGGATTAAAAGGTTTATGACCTTCACAACATCGGAATTCAGGGGAAAAAAAGGGGTATGATGTAAGGAATTTCTGAAGTTTTGTATTCCAGTAAATGCTTATTTCTCATGTCTAACTGCAAGTTTGTGACTGCATAAATTCTGTTAATAATTTTGTCAATTGTCACAGTATGTATTAAGTGTTGTATCAAGTTTCAATATTGTATTCATATTTGTCCCAACTGTTTAGGGTTCATCCTCTATGGGTGTATGAAGTGACACCCTGCAAAACATTTTTTTAAACAAACAATAACCACTAAGGAATAAACGGTTTCATCAAAGGCAGATACAAATAATTTAGGGCTTTCACATCTTTATTTTTTTTCAAAGTGATATGCACAACCGAAAACAAATCAAAAACTTAACATTAATATAAAGAACAACTTGAAATTTGCAAATACATGTACATGTGCTATTTTGCTTAAGTAACTGGAGATACTCCAGTGTTCTCCCTAAGATTAACAGATAGAATCCTGGTAACCCCTGAATATCAATATAGCATTTTGCATATAGAATTATAGCATCACATTTATAAGTGACCCTATGGACAGCATCCTGATAAATATATGGCATCAGGGCAATGTGATACTATATGGCCCTAGGGAGATCACTGATATTATATTTAAATGGACTTCTGAAATATACATGTAAAATAATCTACAAAATAAATCTAAATAGTAGATACTTTGTAATAAAATCTCTTTAGATACAACATGCTTTAACCAGTACATGAAACACTACTGCTAAATCTTTCTTTTATATCATACTGTAAAACATTAAAACTGATAAGAATTTTTTTTTTGGTTTGGATCAATGCCCATGGTGCTCACTTGAAAATAGCCTGCTACTTAGGTTTATTAGTGTGCACCACGTGATTGAGGTTATTTCTTCATAGACAGAAAAAAATATAAGTCATTCATTAAAACAAAAAAACACGTAATAGTATTTTTTTTGCATGCCAACCTCTTACTTATGCCATATTAATAGAAATGAAAGGTGGATGTTTTTCTTACATTAGAGGCTCCTAGACACCCTGAGTTGCTCACCTGATTCACTGTCACTTTTCAAAGACAATACCTCTATCAAGGAGTCATCCTACAACTTGACCCAAAATAAACTCTTGTAGAGTTCTTCATGCTTCAAGGAAAGTCACCTTCATTTTTCTCTATCCCACATAACTTATACTCTATAAAAACATGGCTAGCAAGTTTTTTAACAGATCAAAAATCCAAACACATTGATTGTGCATGATACTCCAAGGATTATTCATGCCAACTTTCATCAAAACCAGTCAAGTATTTTCAGGGAAGAAAATGTTTGAAGAAAAGTTAACAGATAACGACTAACCCCAAGTGATGACAATAGCTCATGTAGCCTTTTGGGCAAGGTGAACTAAAAAAAGGTCTTGAGAGCAGTCAAATGTAATGAAATACTAGTTCAAATATGGGTAATTTATTTATTTATTTATTTTATTTTTTATTCCTGTAAAATCCTACATTGAGAAGAGTAAAAGCATGGTACAATTACTATGTAATAATCTTCATATTGTAAAGTCCATCTAAGACTGGATTTTTGGCCAAGGCTTGACATTTGACAGCCAAGTATGTAATGTACATAGGTGAATGTGAAATTCATTGAAATGATCTTCTCACTTTCACATGAAATTCACTCAACACGGACATCATGCAAACATTCATTTGAATTTTGCATTTAGGTTCGATTCACCCTAATTTCACATGAACTCTATCACAAATAACATTTGCTCAATACATGTGAATATCATGTGAAATTTGTGTGAAAATCATATAAAATAATTTTGCCCATGTAATAGTAAATGACTACAAGATAATACCTGAGATTATCTAAAGGAATTACTTAAAAAACATGTCTAGTACGTCTATAGAAATGTGTCTTTGTATTAAAATTGTGGCATATCATAATTTCAAAATAGAATATAAGACAAATTAGTAGTATACACCTTTATGATATTAAGTTTATTAAATTTTCAAATTCATCAAAAATTGATAACCATTACAACAAAAGTTTCTAACATGAAAAATAGCAATCAAAAGAAAATTGAAATAAACCACAAAATCACTAAACCACTAAACTTTCATTTCTAAATGAAAAGAAAAAAATATTCAATTAACACTGTTATCCAATCATTCAGTGGATTTGAAGTTACACAGATAAGAAAAGTTACTTCAGTTCTTTAAGTGGACTACATTGTTTTAAATGCATTGAAATAACAATTGCATCCACATCAACCACAGAAGCAGGTTCCCCATTTACAATGATACATTCACATTATCCTAGAATACTAAATCATCTGTTTACATGGTAAACAATGCACATTAATAAAACTGTACTGAACAGTGTAATTACTTGGTAATGATAATTATATACAATTTGACAAAGTAAAAAATGAGCATGCTAATATCAGTAAGTCTTCCAAAATCTGTTTTGAATACAAATTGCTAGCACATAGTTTTTTTTTCTAGAAAAAAAGGTTTAAGTTTGAAAGTTAACATATAGTAATTAGAAATATAGCATGGAACCTCACAAAGAGAATAAGCCCCACTTGAAACAAATTTAAATGTTAAATGTAAAACCCCTAAGTTGAATTATCTTCCTATGGAGCCTTCACAGTATTATATTTATACATACATGTCTACATATGATGCCGAACCTTCCTATAAAATTTCATCAAAATCCCTAGCCAGAGTGATTCAGGAAGAGTTACACTTACAAAGTTTTACTGCAAAATTCTTAAGATGGATTAGCTTTCTTTGAAGTCCTCCAACAGTATGTGCATTTCTTCATGCATATCTACATATGAAGACCAACTGTCTTATAAACTTTCTTGAAAATCCTCCGAGGGTTTAGTAGGAATTTTGCGTACAAGAGATGAGGACAGATAGACAAATAGTTTCCTATACCTTCTACCCAAAATTTTGTTTCTAGGAGGTATTAATAGACAATTTATAACACATATACCATTAAAATCTGCATGTATACACTTTTCAGTAGTATATTGAAGTCCATACCAAACTCTGTACAGTTGTATATTGTTCTAAGGCTTATTAACATGCTATATTAAGTTTCTGTAGAGAATTAGTTTCATCTTCTTCCTTTTCTAAGCACTGATTACTTGGTTGTTGATCCTGGGATGATTCGTTTTCTTTTGTTTGTTGTACATTGTCATTAAGTTTTGCTTGTTTAGGTGGTGCCCTAGCTCCAAATATAGTACTACCAACTCTCACATTGGTACTCCCTAATTCAATCTGAAGTATACAATCAAATATAGAGATATAAATCATCCATGGAACTTGACTGTACACTCATTAAAACTTGGGAGTTTTTACACTCATGAGGCCAAATAAAATTATACCTCTGTTTCCTGTTACAGGACCAACTCATGCCTTGGCCCCTGACTGACTTATTCTCAAGTTAACAAATACCAAACAACCTGACATTGTACAGAAGTCAAATTTGGGTTTCAACAGGTATAGGTGATTATTAAGAAGTTTTGGATGTTGTTTTCTATGAAATTTGGGAAAAAATAAGTACCAGTACAGGTAAATAAAATAAACAAAAATCCCAACCAAAAGACCCATTTTTTTCCTGACATATAATAAGAAACAGAGGTATCATTTTATTTCGCCAGATCATATTTTGATAATTCACTCTTTCTAACTAGTTATCCTATAAGCATTTCTCAAAAAAAAAAACAAAAACAAAAACTTAAAACAAAAGAAATCAACATTAAATTTTACAAGCAATTGCAGGTGATAAGAAGAGTTTGACACTCAAATGTTAGGATAAGTAGTAAATAAAGAATAAAAAATAAGAAATATATACTTAAGTGCTTATAAGATTTCCTTTTGTGTTTACAATAATGGAATAATAACCGAGGTCAAATTTGTCTAGATTCTGACCTTTTTCAACTTGATGCATTTCTCATACCATAAACATTAACTTCTAGGTCAGATTCCTTTTGTTCGTCACAATAAAATTCTCACTAAAAAGTATTTAAGAAATACATACTGCATGTTCATAGTCATTGGACATCCCCATACTGAGTTCTACATCATCTAAAGGCAGGTTCAGTTTGTTACATACATCATCCCTACATTCTATCAATTTCTGAAAATATACATATAATTTATGGTTCTGAATTCATCAGTAAATTGATCATATTTAGTTAAAGTAAGGGAATGTTTTGTCATTGGAGCCATGTGCCTACTGGTCAATGATGGAAGAAATGTTTTTTTTTCTAAGTGTAACGATTTTTAGTATTATCTTTTATTTCCATTTTATATTAAGTTTGAAAGTGCCGAATCTTAGGATTTTCATGATTTTATATTTAGAATGACCTCCCTGTTTACCAGCTAAAGCCACAAAATAATTTCTCTTCGGGCACTTACCACAAGCAATTTCAATAACCAGTTCTAGATATATATACATTTCATATATTTTAATATTTTTTAGTTAAATTTTTCAAACAACTATAACCTACTCATGTTGAAAAGGAAACCTTCAAATAAATTGTAGTTTACCATTTCTGCTGTCTTACCAAACCCTCTGAGCCAATATACTTGTAACTTGCTTGTATTATTTACTATTGACCCATCTAAAGACTTAGTGCATTATTGGTAAGTTTAATCATTGCTTTTAAACACTGGAAGAATTTGAAATAATTTCATGCATATTGTCCTTCAAAAATGTCCTCATAGCAACAAACTTTCCCCATTATACATTTGACACAGTAGGTCTTACAACAGCACATTTATCATCATTAATTAATAAAAGAAATAGTTATTCTAAAAAAAACAGCCATGGATAAATGTCATGAAGAAAAATGCACATGTGCTGCTGGAAATCTGAAACCATTTCAAAGGCTAAAGCAAGCAAAGATATGTATGTAATTCGAAGGAGTTAGCTTACAGTAACTATTTTCCAATTAGCCATTTATAAACACAAATACATGCAGCATTTAGGTTAAACTCTGCACATAACTGTTATTGTGGTACTAACAATGAAATCAGGATTTTCTCCATCAGCAATACTGTGATTAAATGCACCAATGGTCATCAGTCCTACAAAGTCTAGCTTAGGACACTTAGATTGGATCAAAGATACAAGGCTATGGGCCTCTGTTGGGGGTATACCATTCTTATCTGAAACAAACAAACTTTCTGGTAATTTGGAAACAGCAAATTTTCTCCATTATTCCTCAGCTTTCTTGTTACAAAAATAAATTTTACTTTAAAGTAGTATGATAATGAGTTTTGGGTAACAAAATATTTTGTGTTTTAGATCTCTATCATTCTATACATATACATAAAAACTAAACAATCCATATCCATTTAAAGAAGTAGAAATGTTTCACTGCAGCACAAGCAATGCTGTTTGATCATGTTCATAATAATGGTAGGGCTAATTAACTTTCTATTATGTTACCTTGATGACAACCAAATGTTACCTGAACAATCGATAATGTGCTGCATCCCAACTCAGTAATACTCATAGGATACGCTGATTCATTGTGGATATTTGACTTACATTTTCTTAGTTAAATATGTTTGGAAACTTAATTTAAGTACCAGTACTGGTAATCACAGATGTGTATTATTTGTTTCACTTTTTATATAACACTACACATAATAAAAAATATTGTTTATAGAACTATACAAATGGACAGTCAAGTGTACTTAAAATACAAAGAGGCTCTTTAAAAAAAAAATCTAGAAACATATTCTGAATTTCCAAGTAGATTCTATGGTACAATAATAAAAAAATACTATTAATACACTCTTCAATGCTTGTGTTGACCTTAACAAACACCTACAGAGTATCTGACTTACTATCTTCACTACTTGTGTTGACCTGAACAAACACCTTCAGTTTATCTGACTTTCCTGCTTTATCCATTTCTTTCTGTACACTTTGAGCTATCTTTGCTGAGTCTACTGTCTCAAACATATACAAGTTTGGTATACCTGTTACAAAACATTAACCAGATTTAGATATCACATTCTGCTATTTTCATTATATATATATCATGTTCAATAAGGAAGAAAGACACATTTTAAATAAGTTATCAATTGAGTAGTAGTTGGTAAATATGGGCTTTATTTCAATTTTGTTCTAATTACTAGAAAACTGTGGGGAAAGCTTACTTGGTGATAACCCCTGCTCCCCTTTGGTAAGCCCCAAAGTCATTCTGATATTAAAACAAAATAGGAGTGCTGCACAATGGCATAATGTGATAAATAATGTTCAAAAGCAACTCAAATAGCTGTGTTAGAGGAGAACTAGGAATGGATAACAGCACAGTCACAATATATCTCTCATATTTCAAGGGGGTATAATTTTTTTTATATAAAAATGCAAGAACCTAATTTAGATAGTATATCTTACACTCACATCACATAACAGTTAACTTATTGCACTCATAAAAAATGGAAGTTGCCAGCAAAATTAAATTTACATAATATTTTTAAATCAATGACACAAACCATAAAGTTTTTACAATCCTTAGTGTACTAGAGTTTTTTTGGGGGGATATTTTTTTTTGGATAGAACTATTTTTTAAGAATGGAATGAATTGTTTATCACTTTAATAACAATAATAAAATGATAAACATGGTTTTCCTATCACTGATGCATTCATTGGGAATTCATATTTGGTCATATTGTAATGCCAATACAAACAAGAAAAAGCCGTGAGTGATGTTAACATTATACCCCAGCTGTGAGTGATGTAAACATTATACCCCCACTACCCAATATGATAACATGCATTTCATTTCCACTCAGTGATGATGGAGGAGTAACAGATATGAGATGTGTCCCCCATGCCTCCATATTCATAAATGACAAAGTCCATGTTTTGTTATGTGATACCATAACTGATTCAGATCAAAATATCAAATAGCAGTTGTACAATTGGAACATGTAATAAAGATTCTGTGAATGTTAAATTCAACTCCATTCAGTGGTGTAGGATGAGTAATTGATGACAGGGGTATAAATTAGCAGTCACCTAGTATCCGCTGACTACCAGATTTTGAGGTGAGCTACCAAATTTTTGGTAGAATTTAGTTGAATATAAAAAAATTATTTAACAGAAATGTAGTATGAGCTACCAGCTTGAAAAGCCGAAGTTTTACCCCTGTATAAGAGATGGGTACCCCTCTGTGTAATGGAAAGAACCATGATGGACACCTCCACTTTGCAATGACCTGTTCAAGGACAATGTATTTATAAATACATGCAGGTGCATCTGGCAATTCTTTATGGAGGTCACATTTCATTCAATATAGTAACAGATTTGTTAACTGATGTTATTTGTACGTTATCTAAGTAGATCAATCTTTAACTAATGGTATTGGTTATTTCTATATGGTAGGTATCTTATTAGAACTATCTTACCAACAAGTTTTTTAGCTTTATTGCTCTGTAAATGACCAATGAAATGCCATTTGATATCTTTACACTGTTCTACTATCTGAAATAAAAAACAACAAAAACATGTACATTCAGAACTCAATCAATAAGTCTTTTTTCTGTAAATAATACACTAGAAAGACTGAATAAGGGAGGCTAACTCACAAAACTACAAATCAAATTAAAATTTATACTGTTACATAATCACCATCTTGGACTGATCAAGGACCTCAAGTTGGGGATTAAAAATCTATTGCAAATTTTTAGGGTATTATAACTAAAAGTAAAAAAAAGGGGATCACATACAAACATGTTTATTTTCTTTTTAATGGTGTTTCAATACCACAATCAAGTTCATGTTCTATTGTCTAATTATTTTAATATTTTATTGTATAAGTAGTCAATGCACATACAAAGTAACCTTGCGTAAGAGTAATCAAGGGAACCAAGGTTATAGCGGTAATCAAAAGAATGTAATCCAGTGACAAAGACCAGACATGGAAAACAGACATACACAACAAAGAACATAAAGTAACTAAAATCATACATACAAAGTAACAAAAGTAAATGAGCAACTCGGACTCCGGTAAAAAACTGGGAGCATGGACCAGGTGCACTGGTAGGGTAAGTGTCTGTGTTTCCTTATATATATGTATGCTGTATCACTTGTAAATATTATAAACATCTCTCATAAAATACTTGTAGTGCTGTATATCAAATAGTGATAAATAGACATTTCAATAGTAAAAACATCTCAATGATAAATTATGATGCTATTCTACATAAACCACTTACTCTGGGATCTCTTGATTTTTCTTCCAGTTCATTCATCTGTGAAAAGAAATAACCAATAATTTAGTTTCCCATGCATGACACATCTTTAAAGTTTTTAAATTTAAAACATTTACGTTTGAGTGATTGAAATCCTGATCATGATGACAACAGTGATGTATTTAACTATAAAAAAGACAGCTGCACTAAAATAATCTTTCATTCAAGGAGGTAGTCCTAGGGTAAAGAACACAACTCTTAAAAATCATTGGAACGTTTATATTCAGAATTTTACATCAATCTCATGTAAGCATCAAAGTAACTTGTACTGATTTCATTCTGTTTCAAAGGAAAACTTGAAAGGCTTTGATGAAACTGAATATGACACAAACATATCACTGTCCCTTACCCTATGTCTACCACCTTAAACATTTTGCTTAACATTATAGAGTACAGTCACTAAATACTTGTTCTCTAGCCTTGAACCCCCCCCCCAAAAAAAAAAAAAAAAAAAAAAACAAAACAAAAAAACCAACAACAACAACAACAACAACAAAAACAAAAAACAAAAACAAAACAACTGCATAATTTTCATTTTTATTTTAGTAAAATATTTCAATTTTTAGGATTTAGTAATGTTAGGAGAGAATTTTAATTAAGTTCACCATCACAGACCTTAATAATTGTTGATGAATAGTGCTTACATAGTTTTCTCCAAAATGTCTTTGACCACATTCATATGCTGCCAGAACATCATCCACAGGTTTTGTTTTAGATACAGCTACAAGTCTTACTTCGTTAGTGCCCTGAAAATAAATTAAAATGTTGAAGTACATATATACTGGGTTCTCACTGTATCATGGAAGGTCATTGTTTTATACAATGAGAATGGGTTTTTTGTCTAAAGTTGGTACAGCATCTTTAACACTCAGTTATTGCTTGTCAAATGATGATGTAAGTTTATGTGCTTAAAAAATTTCCCGATGTATTGCTCTACTGAAAAAAAAAGAAAATTCTAAATCTATTTCCATAAAAAATCTTGCAAAGGCAATTTGTAGGGACACACTTCAATAACATTTTAATGGATCATGATAATTTTAAATCTAAATTTCATCTTCATTCCACTTGACAGTAATTTTCTAAATATGACCATGGAAAAATTCAAAAATGGCCAAAAATCTCATAATAATATTAAAGTTTGGTACTATGTTATCTCCCTTTCCTTAGGAAACCTGGATAAATATATCGTTTAAAATTTTACACTTAGCCCAAAGGTAAAGCACAACAAATACTGAAAATGTCACGATGTGCATTCTTTCATTATCTTGTTCTAGCAATACCATGATATAGTGGGACTCACAATATAATGGGAAAAGACCATACATGTTTTATTAGTTTTTGTTAAAATTCTTAAAATTCATTAACTTTTGGCCTGTAACAATTTGGTTAATTCAACAACCTCCATATTAAAATTTACAAATCCAAATTTTATTCAACAGAAAATACTAATATAAAAAATTTAGAAACAATTCATGGGTAATTTTTTTGTATTCTTGCATATTAAACACTGCCAATACACACAAAAAATAAAATATGGTTAGAATATGACAAATTCAAGGCATTTTGAGACATTAGTGGATAGAAATAAATCACTGTTAATAACTGACATACTGCACATGAATCAAAACTTATAATATTTCACAAAAACAGTTAAGGTGGTTGTATTGGTTTTCAACCACTATTATATTATTTCATTATTTTGCCTATACTTACATTTTGTTTGTATTTTTTCTGTTTGGGGCTAGTTACTTACAAGTCTTTTGTAGGTTGATGAATATTTGTGTGTATGATTCTTTTTTTATTCACACTATAGACATCCAACAAATGTGTGCCAAATTTGACTGACATGTAAATTTGATCACCATAGAGAAGTTCTAATAAATTCTCAATGAAGCTTTAAAGGGCATTAGTGTATAAGACAATTGTAGAAATGTTTGCATTAAATGCATCAATTCAATTTAAATTTCAATGATCTCGCAGTTAATATGATTGATGTGTACAAAATGTATGTCTAGTCAATATCAAGATATTTTCTATCAAGTTGTCTTTCAATGCATTTATACTACATATACATGTACTGGTATTCATAGATTTTTTTTTCTTAATCTTCTGTATTTCTAGATAAAGACTTTTTTTAGAGATTTAGAGAAGTACATGTATAAAGGAAATTTAATTTAAGTTTGGTAACTTCACTAAAACCTCAATGAAAGTTGGAAAATAAACTTTGATTTAATAACAAGAAACAAACTTGATATCATTAGAAATGGAACCTTTTAAATAGTGAATGTTTTGCTTACTTGTCTAAAAAGACAAAATTTTGAAATGGAAAATATTTATATTCATCTTATTTTAAATAAATAAAAAAATATATGTTGGCATTCTCCAATCTTTTTTCTTTAATTTTGGACATCACTCATCAAAATCATCCAGTGCCCTTTACAAACACCCTTAGCAAAGTTACCCTATTTTCAACAAAGAAATTTGAGAAAATTAGCTAATAAACAGCCAAATAGCAACGGCAGTGTTCTATAATACTACATGTATATATACTTTGGGTCACCCGGCCATTTTTTTTTATAAAAAATGTAGATAAAAAATATGTTACATCCTTGCACTCAGTGAACAATAATAAATTGAAATTAATGCTTCGACCAACAATTTTTTGGGTTGACATTGTTTTTGGTCAATTGAATTTGCAATTCCACCTCCTTAAAATTCCTTACAGGGATTTCCATTGTAAACTTGTTTCTGTCATGGCCGATTTCATCGCCTAGCAACAACTAATTTGCATAATTTCTTTCCAGTTTTCTTCAAGAAATTCCATAGACCAATCAGGTCAACTTCTGCCAAGTATGGAAAAGTTAATGCCATTTCTATCAAAATTCATACTGGAAGTCATTTACAATTTGAAATCAGTTGAAAAGACAAGAAATGCTTGAACTTAAATTTCTTGATGATTATATCTTTTGCCTCTACTGCCACTGTGCAATTAAAATATTCCATCACTGTATGAAAACAACAATGCTGTCAAAATCAGCTGTTCAGCATGTTTTACAAGAATAATTCCCCTTTACATGGAAAACACCATTGTGAGTACCACCTTTCTGACTTAAATTGGGTCTACTGCCAGCTGCTTCCAGCAAAAAACATGTCTGCCATTGTAACATAAATACATGTAAGTAAATAGCAACATAACAAATGCTAAAAGAACAGAACAGAAATTTTATTAAGTCGGATGCACATTACAAAAAACATACATGTAAGCTCTGAAGAGCTTTTATACAGACTCACATAACAAAAACAACACATACAAGTACACACGTATTGCAAACATACAGATATATAATTAGACACAGGCATTACATATATACAGTACATTAAATACAGACAAATTTAAGCACATGCAATGTTAAAGCACTACATAAACAGCACATTGATAATCTAAACAAGCAAGCTAAAAGCTTAAATGAGAACTGATTAAATAAATAAATAATGGAGTAAAATAACTGAGTAAAATAGAAGATAAAAACATATTAGATATAAAGCTAAGCTATAGGAGAGTTTGCCAATCTCATTAGTGATGTCATATTCACTAATTTGCATATCATTAAGTGTCAGATTGGTTGGCAAATAATCAACTAAATGAACAATTGACAATTTCATGATTAGAATCCCAATTTTCAAAACTTAATAACTTTGTTATTTTATATCCAATTTTGGTTCTGTAAAATGTTTCATTTAGATAAAATAATTCATATTATGTATGTGAAATTATAACTCTTTTACTTGAAAAATAAATTTGAAGTAATATTTAATATATGTAAACCTCTACTTCTTGTATAAAATTAAATTAAAAACTTATGTACATATAGTCTAATTACTGAATATTTACATGTATTTCAAAATTCCATGGATAAAAAGAATTTTATTTGCAATGTTGGGAACCAAAAGAATTTTTCAATTATCTTTTAAATGAAAAAGTTATGATGATTGAAAGTTGATGCCCCATGCCACTCAATGGATTTTTTGCCAACCAAAACCAAATCACAGGTAAGTGATGACATCACGAAGAACTCTCCTATAGGAATACAGATGACTTAGCCAAATTAGTAGGATCTGCAAGAGCCATATCTGCTGTATATTTTTGTATCGCTGATCAAGTGCCGTGGTATAGGAGAGTTCGCCAATCTCATTAGTGATGTCATATTCACTAATTTGCATATCATTGAGTGTCAAATTGGTTGGCAAATAAACAACTAAATAAACAATTGGCATTTTCATGATTAGAATCCCAATTTTCAGAACTTTATAACTTTGTTATTTTACATCCAATTTTGGTTCTGTTAAATGTTTCATTTACATAAAAGAATTCATATTTTATATTTGAATTTATAACTGTTTTACAAGAAGAATAAATTTGAAACGATATTTACATGTAAACCTCTATTTTCATATAAAATTGTTTTTAAAATTTTATGCTCATATAGTCTAATTACTGAATATTTACTTAAAAATTCCATGGATAAAAAGAGTATTATTGGCAGTTTAGGGAACCAAAGGAATTTTTCAATTATCTTAAAAAACGACAAAGTTATGATGATTTAAAGTTGATGCCCCATGCCACTCAATGGATTTTTTGCCAACCAAAACTAAATCACAGGTAAGTGATGACATCACGAAGAACTCTTCTATTGGTGTTGCCAGTAGGGGCAAAAAATACTGATTTTTTAATGGATTTTATTTGCATAAGGTCAGTCATATTTTTGTAATCTCAGAATTTGATGTACATTTTGTATCAAGACTTAGTTAAAGGTGACCCAGAATATAGATTTTTACAAGTGACTTCTCCCTCTAATATACATTCCCTGGTCAGATCAAAAGCTTGCCAATGCCAAGTGCACACTGGGACAGGGTGTGGGGAAAGTAGGACAGAGAAAAGGTAACTAACAGTTTACAGAATAAAACTGTGTCAAGTGTGTTACGAAACAGGTCACATTAAACCTGTACAAGTAAACTAAAGCCAAGGACGGTAATGTTGACATATGTATGAAATCACAAAGATAATTAATACCTGAGTTCTCTTCGACACAGCATTTTGAACATTTTCACTGACAGCTTTTAATGCAGCTTGAATGCTTGATGTTGATGCCATTCTTTTGATAAATATCATTGTCCATCTCCCGGCTTCTAAAAAAGTAGAAATATAAGGGAGATAAATCTTGTTTGTGAAGATTACTAAATTCAGGCCTGCTCATTCGCAAATGACACAGTTTTCACGTCGGCATAGATAACAGTGACATTTTATTACAGAAATAGCTCAAAATAATAAGGAATTATTAGTAATATGAAATATTCTTAGAGAATGTGTTTTGCTTAGAGTTTGAATCGTATGTATGAGAGTCTGCAAATAAAGACTGCGTTTGTCATAGAGTATTAGCTACATGTATATTTTTTCGTACTTCAAACCAGGGACAATATAATACTAACAATAGTAATATAAAGTCCTTGTTCAAACCAAGTAAATGGTCCGAAAAGAGTGAAGCAGCAACTTTTAACCATTCAGGGTTTAATTCATCATAAATTTGCCACAGTAACTGTTTTTTTCTTCTTCAAGTTTAATGAGACAGCTCAGTGTTAATTGTAATTGCTAACATACAAAAAAGAGTTAATTAAATATAGTATACTATAAAATCCACTGCATACAATAACACACTAAAGTTCATTTATATATTCAACTTAAGAATATGCTATCGCGTGAAATGAGGTAAAAATATATTAAATTATTGAATTTCGTTAAAACGAAGGTCAAACGTTTAGCTGTACTGCGCAAATATTCAGATGTTTCAAAAGGGTATGAAAGTCCACTGCAGTTATTTTTGTACAGAAATCAGACGTAAAAGCCACATGATTTGAGTTGAGAGTACCAATGTATTATTACAAAGGAGCAAGACAACCTGAATGTGTATGTGCGTATTCCACATCCATTTCTTGTTTTCTGCATGTCTTTGCATTATTTCAGCCATTGTTTCTGTCTTCCATGGACTCTGCCATGAAAAACAATTCTAATAGCTTTTACTAAACCAATTTACTAAGACCAAAATCCGGAATTCATACGATTCTTTTTTGAACGATTTTAACACGGTTTTTATGTATTGTATTCTTGCAGTACATTCAATCAGCCTTCAGATATCATTATCAATTAGTTATAAGTTGTTATAGCTCTTGATTCTTCGACAGAAAACTATGCACAGTAACTGACTTTTATCCCTTTATATAATGGGAACAAATGTATCTTAGAAGTCATTTACCTAAATACAAATATCCAACAAAACACTTTAAGCAGTAAAAGGTTTCATTCTTGTAAACTGAAACCGTTAACATCAGCATTATTTCCGCATTAGAAAGAGAAAACTAGCCACTAAGAATATAAGGTGTCAGAAAGAATGCATTATCAGAAAGCTGTAATCTTCTGATAACATTCAATTGAAATCTTGAACAAATAATACTGCAAAATAATCATTAACTTAATAGATAAGTGCAGCTTAATGTGTGCAGAGAAGTACATAATCACAATAACGTACCAAAGAAACAATCACATTAAACGGCATCAGAGCCAGATCCAGACACTTTGAAAAAAAGGGGTGCCATCTGGGATTCCTCAGAAAAAAGGGGCTACGACAATATTTGCCATTTTCTTGTCAATTTTATACATGAAAATGACAAATTTTCCAATAAAAAGGAGGGGTACCAACCCCTGAACCCTCCCGCTGGATCCGCCACTGGGCATGTCCTCACGCATTTTCTTCATTTCTAGTGGAATAAATCCAACAAGCAATGAATCATATCATTGATTTGACCATCCACTACCAAAATGGAATGGAATTTCGCAAAGCTATAAGAATAAGAGCTATAATTCTATCTTATTTGGGATAATAATTCTTATGAAGACCTCACACATGTATAAACATATAGAGGAAATGTGATGTTTAATATACGTGACAAGATAAAGATCCATAGGCGACATGGACACTGATAAATCGATTGTTTGGAATGGATTTTGCACAGAACCATGATATCGAAGTGCTTCAAACTGAGCACACACACACACACACACACACACACACACAGCTTTCGATGTGTGTATATCATCACAGCTTTTATTTATTTATATTTATTATTATATCATAGTAAAATTTTCGAATCAAAAATATGTTAATTTGTTTTCATCTTTGTTATAGTGAAAATGTTATCCTGTTCAAAACGGCAACACTTTTATGATGAAAGAGTAATCAAGGGAACCAAGGTCATAGCGGTAATCAAAAGAATGTAATCCAGGAGACAAAGACCAGACATGGAAAACAGACATACACAACAAAGAACATAAAGTAACTAAAATCAAACATACAAAGTAACAAAAGCAAATGAGCAAATCGGACTCCACTAAAAACTGGGAGCATGGACCAGGTGCACCGGTAGGATAAGTGTCCTCTGCTTTTCTAGAAACACCCGCCGAGTTGCTCATAAACTATGCCGATAATATAGTGATATTCTCAGAGAGTAAAAAAATCAAAATAGATTGTTTTGAACAACAAAGTATTTACTACCGTCAAAAATATAGATTTTTCTTACACAGTGTATTGTAGAATTATTGACCCTGTAACGACCATTCTTATATCATGGAATTAATGACCCTATAACGACCATTCTTATGTCATAGACTTATTGACCCTGAAACGACCATTCTTATATCATAGAATTAATGACCCTGTAACGGCCATTCTTAGATTATAGAATTATTGACCCTGTAACGACCATTCTTATGCCATAAAATTATTGACTATGTAACGACCCTTCTTATATAATAGAATTAATGACACTGTAACGACCATTCTTTGTATAAAACATATATCTATTGACCAATCCATATAGAAGAAATCATCGCAAATATTCAAATAAAATGAAGTTGTAATTTTACCAAATATAACGAGAATGGATATTGTGAATATGTAAAAGAGACAACAATGTGATAAAAAATGTCAGCTCAAGGCAATGAATGACAAGGAAACTCTCACACCACAGGGCAGGCTGCAGCTGGCCCCGAAACATTATACACAGGTACAGCAAAATAGTTGCCTCAATATACTCCTGCAACATAAAAGTGAACTGAAGGTGAAAACGAAATAGTACGCACAGTCCAGAGATTCATGACTTGGTACAGGCGCAAACAAATGTGGCGGGGTTAAAGTAGTTTGACGTGATCACACAAAACTCTCCCTAAAATATGTGAAACAATCCATTAACTAGCAGTTATTTGTTATGTAACTGTCAAGTAAAAAGCTGAAAGATTTACATATCTGTTATGACTTATCGTTTATAACCTTGAAATAAAAAAAAAGTCATTTATTGATTCATGTAAATAGCAAAAGTGTGAAATTTGTAAGGGTAATCTACGGACAAGCGAACTAAGAATCGAGCGGAAACTGTATATTCCAAGGATAAAGGCTAGACTGAGAAAACAGGAACACAACAATAACATGAAATAATCAAAATAACACAACCAAAGAAACAAAAAGTAAATGAACAACCCAAACTCAATTACAAGTCCGTTTCAACAAGCTCTGGCATAACGTATGGGTAGTGTTATGAAAACTCCAAACATGGGTGCTGATAAATTCAGGAGACAAAGAAGAGAATGCAGGGATAAAGTTGAACATCGTTTTTAATTGCAATGGTAGAAGTAGAACATTCTTCTGTTAAGACTAGCATTAAAATCCAGATTTGAAATATTCTTCATAAAGATCACATTTTACAAACTTCACGACACGGTTAGTTAACAGTGTTTAAACCTTCGTTCTTTCTTTGTATTAAAATTTATAAACATATGTCTATCTATAATCTCAAAGCGCTTTAATTATTTTTCTTCTCTTCTTTTTGTCCTAGTTGAGGTTTTCCGTAGCCGAATGCTGGATTGCTATTTTTTCATACTACAGATACAATTGAAAATTGTATCTTCTTTATGTTCTAATTTTTTTCCCGATCGTCGAAAACACATTTTAAACTGTCGATTTAGTTTTGTTTTTCCGTGGTCGTCTAGGTTTTTTTTCGGACTCGAGAGGCTGATTAGAAACAGTTTTAATTATTTTGGCTTTGATTTTGATTTTATAACCGTCTTTAGCGTTGTTTATTTTTCTATTTAGTTGATTTGTATATGACCTTTTGCTTATAAGTTTCGTTTTTGTCGTCGTGCTTTACCTTTGATTTCATTTTCTACACCCCGTTTAGCACCTAATAAAGTGTTTAATTTGCCCTTGAAATCATCTTTTAAGACTACGTACTCTTGATTCTGTTAATACCAATAGTTTTTCACTAGGTAGAATTTAGATAAATCTTTCGATTACCGGTCGAAACTTGTCTAGCGAAAATAGATGTATCTAACTAGATCGGAGTTCTTTGGCTTCTATCAGGTGCACTTATCCACAGTTGCGACAATATTGCCAGTTGGAATTTGAGTAAACAGCATTTCTGTATATTGGTATTCTGAAAAAAAAATTGGTACAGTAAAATTATTTTTTATTAGTTCAAGCGACACTGTTATCTCATCTTCGTCCTTTTTTTGTGAAGAGAAAGAGGAAACTAGTTTAAAAAAAAGAACCATATTCGATTCTCGCTAATATGAACATTCGCTCAGATGTTATTGCGCTAGATCTAACCAAATCACCTCCTTGAGTTTTTAGCTTGTAATACAAGTTCTGAAGGAGTAGCAGGTTTAGGAATTCATACATATTCTGTATTTTGAGGGTTTCTTCGGAACCAAAGTAATGTCCAAGATGTCGTGATCAAACCTGACAGACATGGTATTGTAATGATTTGCTGGTGTATGACAAGTTCAAAATAACGAGCGAGCTGACTCGCGTACCTACGGTGTTGGCGGTATATTGAGTTTGTACGAAGTTCCTGAATTGAAAACTATATGTATGTACGTGTACATATGACAATGTGAAAAAATAAAAGTAGAATGAGAATTCACCAACAAAAGAAAACAGTTTTCATTTCGTAACTCGAAGGACTTTTTATGTTTTCACTAAATTCTGTTGGACATGTTTTTATTGATACTTTTGTCTTAGTAAACTAGGTGTGCTTATCAGTTGCTTATTGATTTTGTTAAGGTATTTTGATTCTGTATCGATTTCAAGAGTTCTCATTTTACAGCTTACTTTATGGTATGGGGTTTGCCCATCAGCTTATCCCATTTGATAATAGCTAAATATCAATTTGTTCTATAAACATTTTGTATAACATCACAATTCCATAGCAAACGTTCAGTTGTTTCTACTTCTTCTTTACAAAAAGTACAGTTTGAGTCGTTGACAATATTAATTTTACATAAATATTTCTTTGTGGCCAAAATATAGTGATTCATTGTAAACGGCAGCCACATTGTAGTTTAGTATTTCGTGTCAGTTTAAAAGGTTACTGAAATTTTCTCTCCATTGGCGCTCTTCAATTTCCAAAATTAATCACTTACCTGACTTCATATACTGCGTCCCATGGGGGACATAGGGCCATCATTGCTTCTTAGTATCAGTACATCTCTTTTCGGCATTTTATCCGTGACTGTCTAATGAGTTGCTCATAAAGCGTAAAGTCTGGGGTAGACGAAAGAGGAAAGGAAAACTATGACACGTTGAACAATTCAGTTTTCATGGTGCAGATTGATACACCGTAACGATCCACGTGTTCATGATGACGACCATAACACTTCTGTAGTGATGAATTCAATCTTGTAGCAACATAATTTCAGAAACCTAAATTGTAAGAAGTTAAGCGCTATACAATGAGTCTTTGTACTTACGGCAAGTTCTGGCAGAACATAGTTGTGATATGAAAACTCCATACATAAGTGCTGAAGGGATATTTCAACAGATGAAAGGAAAGTTGAATTATGAATGAAAAGTCATCGCGTTTGTCGTAAAGTTTTTCTTTACCATTGATCTCTAAGTGTAGGTCAAGTTATGAGGCTGACTTCACAGTCAGTGTCTTTCGTATCCTTTATCTCAAGTTCTTTGGGGTAGATGCGATGTATCAAATCCCCGAAACTAGGATTATTTAATGATAACACGTCATCTATATAGCGGAAGCTGAGATTATAGGATCTAGCTAAACGATATTCTTTCTTTTGGATCAGATTAGCTATAAAGTCAGCCTCATAAGAGTAAAGGAATAGGTCAGCAAGTAGAGGAGTACAATTTGTTCCCACTAACATATTAATCCCACTGATATTGTTACCTTACCGGTGTACCTGGTCCATGCTCCCAGTTTTTAGTGTAGTCTGAGTTACTCACTGTTGTTTTTTTGTACGTATTATTTTGGTAATTTCATGTTCTTTGTTGTGTATGTTTATTTTCCATGTCAGGTGTTTATCCCTGGATTGCGTTCTAATAATTTCTACTAGAATCTTGGTTCCCTTGATTACTCTTATTACAGCATATCGAAATTTTCAATACCTATGAAAGTTGGTTGTTTTTTTCTTATTAGAAGTAAAAGACCAGATATATCATTTTCTTCGCTGTAAAATATCTTACACTTATTTAATATTATCCCCAATGTACTCCCACTTATACAACCAGTTTTATCTATCTAAAACCTTTTTAACTCTGCTTGCAATAACACCTGACCCAATCTTGTAGCCTATATTAAGAAGCCAGAAAGGATGCAAGTTTTTTTTAAGAAAATGTCTTGGTTTATCGTCTTTAGGAAGACAAATAATTTATACTCTGACGTTGTGTCACTGAAAACTCACCATTTTGTAAACCATGATTTAAGGAGACAGAAAAAATGCTTTAAATCGCTCAAGTCAAAAATAAAGAACTCTGTGGAAAATCTGCCAGTTCCGGGCTTTTTATTATTTTTCACTTTCTTAAGAGTACAAGTTGCCTCTACAATAGTTATCTCCAATTTTAAGTTTATTTTTTCATCGTTTGTTTACTTGTTAAATCCAAATTATGTAAATTATCCTTCAAAATTTCCACTTTGCAAGTAGAATTAATGTTCTTGTACAATTTTCATAAAATTCATAATTTTGTTACCTTTATTATCTTACTAGTAATTCTTTTAAATTCTTATTAAAAATACTTTGTTGGCGTTTCCTTTTCTTCTATCCACTGATTCTGGACCTGATCGACTTTCATTTTTATCTTTTTTGATATTTTCTTTCTCTTTTTTATCTTTAAGATCATCAATTGATTCATTATTAACAAAGCATTCTAACAAATCTATTTCTACTTGTAAAACTTGTGTGTAAATCTCTTCTTTTCTTTTTTCTTAAAACTGGAATAAAAGATGGTTTCCCCCTTAGTTCCATGAACAATGTCTCTAAAAAAATTCTTCATTTAAAAGTGAAAGGTAAGTTTTCATTTACAATGTCACCAATATGGTTCATATCATGAAAAAAAAACTGTCTCTTAACATTTAGAAACATTTCTATGACAGTATTCACAAAATAAATATTACTCCGCAAATAATTGTTGAATTTCCACAATCCTTTACCTCTAATACAAAGAGTAAAATAATAAATCAAAAATCACTAAAGAGTAATCTGAACGATTACTGAGTCCGATCCTACACTTTCTAAGATTTGTTAGTAGGTTTTCAGTAAAGAGGAAGAAGTCAAATCTAGCTTGCTTGAATGGGTATCCCCCCTCTGTGTATGCCTGTACAGTATAAAATAACTCTCCAAAGGTAGCTGTAATACAAATTTAAAATCCCAGCAAAGAAGAAATGACTCATTTCCAAAATTTTCAATTATACGCATAAGTTGATTGAAAAAAATAGGGGTATCCGAATTGGGACAATATACATTAACTAAGGTAATCTTTTCCTTCCAAATATACTTATATCTAGTACTAGTATCAGATTGTTTCCACCTTTTTTTCTCTTTTAAAACTTTAAATTCACAAGTGTTGTTGAAAGAAAACTCCCATAAAGTTTGAAGCAAAAGATTAAAAAAAAAATAAATATATAAATAAATAACCTCCAAGTAGTTCTTACTTGGTTTTCTATTTTATATGTAAAATCAGTTTTATTCCTACGTTGGGTGAAAGAGTAATGAAGGAAACCAAGATTCCAGCGGAAATCAAAAGAATGTAACCCAAAGAAAAAGACCAGACATTGTAAACAGACAAACACAACAAAGAGCATATAATAAATAAAATAATACATAGAAAGTAACAAAAGTAAATGAGCAACTCGGACTCCACTAAAACTGGGAGCATGGAACAGGTGCACCGATAGGGTAAGCGTCCTCTGCTTTTCTAGAAACAACCACCAAGTTGCTCATAAAAAGTCAAGTCGTGGGTATACGAAAGAGGAAAGGAAAACTACGACACGTTGAACAATTCATTTTCATGGTGCAGACGGATACACAGTATTAATCCACAAGTTCATGATGACGACCATAAAACTTCCGTAGTGATGAATTCAATCTTGTAGCTACATCATTCCAGAAGCCTAATTGTGAGAAGTCTAGCGCGATACAATGCGTCTGTGTAATTACGGTAAGTTCTGGCATAATATAGTTGTGATATGAAAACTCCATACACAGGTGTTGAAAGCATGTTGCAACAGATGAACGGAAAGTTGAATTCTGAATGAAAAGTCATCGCGTTTGTCGTAAAGTTTGGTCAATAGTTTTCCTTTACCATAGATCTCTAAGTGTAGGTCAAGATATGAGGCCGACTTTACAGTGCCTGTAGGATCCTTTATCTCAAGTTCTTTGGGGTAGATGCGATGTATCAAATCCCAGAAACTAGGATTGTTTAAAGATAATACGTCATCCATATAGCAGAAACTGAGATTAAAGGATCTTGCTAAACGATATTTTTTTCTTTTGGATCAGATCAGCTATAAAGTCAGTGAAGGAATAGGTCTACAAGTAGAGGAGCACAATTTGTTCCCACTGACAAATTAATAGCACTGATATTCTTGCCCTACCGTTGTACCTGGTCCATGCTCCCAGTGTTTAGTGGAGTCTGAGTTACTCATTTACTTTTGTTGTTGGAAAAAACTCCCCTAGAGTTTGAAGCAAAAGATGAAAAAACAATTAAACTCCAAGTAGTTCTTACTTGGTTTTCTATTTCATAAATAAAATGGGTATCTGGAATACGATAAATACTACACTTTGATGGTATTATTTACATTCCTTCTCCTATTACTATCCCACACCTTGGCTGTCAATACTATGAATGAATCCATAAATACCATTGAAAATCAATTACACAGTGAGCCTTTGATAATCAATACACATATAAACACAAATATTCATCGTACAAAAATGAGAGTAACATAAGTATCGAATATAATGGATAAAAACGATTTATGATGAAAAATAAATAGAAAAAGAACATTTTCATTTTCTAAAAAGAATGCTATAAATGATAGTTACAATTTTTGTAAAATTTCTACCAACTATCGTGTTAGTAAACGTTGATTGTATTTATATATTATATGGATTTAAACAGTTCTGGGTGTTCAGTTTTTTATAAGATTAAACATGATCAATTCAAATTAAAAAAGTTGGTGTCATCTCTCTTCTGCATCTCTCAATATCATACAAGCCATACTTCAGTTGAAGTTCATTTTCGATCACTTCAAGCATACACGTTGAAGTTAAAATTAAAGTTCGTGCGATTAAAGGTCATGACTCACTCTTTGCAGGGAACCATGAATCGCAACAATATCTCCTTCCTTTAATTCAATACTTTGGTCTGTTAAACCATGTTACTAAAGTCTTTTTCTGAAATCTCGACTATCCTCCTAAAGAAAATCATATATTTTCATGTTTTTTTTTTAAACTATATTGTTCATTATAGTTGCTGCTTAACTCAGCAGCTCTAGCCAATCTGGTTGTATATGAAAGTTCATGTTTTAGAAATGAAGTTTGCATCATCTATTATAATTATAAATTATCATAAATTATCTAGTTAGTTTTAAGATTTTCAATATTTAAGAAGATATTGCTTATACACTTTTTTATCTTACTGTCTCTGATAAATTTCATTAATATTAACCTACCAGCGAGGATAGCATTTCTTTGTGACCATCATTAGGTTTACTGTAAATGAAAAATAGTATCTGAGAACGTTGACTATCCATATTCATTTGAAATAAAAGTATCATTCAAATTTATGAATTATTTAACTATTTGTGTGTTTTGAACTGCATATGCATTTGTCCATTTATCTAAAATTCTGGCATTTTAATATTGTCTTTGGAACTGAGTTTTGGGCGAAAGTTACAGGGACGATATTAATTGCAATGTGACGTTCTCATAATGTAATACTAAACATTGTACGTACTTCATATCGTCTTTTGCTATTTAAGCTAAGTTTTAGAAGTTCAACAAACCGTTGGATTTTAAAACATTTTTCGAAAACTACTATCCTTTTTTCATATAAATAAAAACAATTATTATCTAACGTAAAAATAACTCCGTCACATGCTAAAAAAATCATTGAAATGTTTCAAAAATTGGGAGCTGAATTATAGTGTTAACAATTCGGCGGTCATCTAAAGATCATCTTTTGATAAAACCTTTATGATTATTCGAAGTCAACATTTATGAATGTGAAGTTAAGAACATGACCGGCCAATAGATCCCATCAATTATAACTGAAGACCAAAATGATGATAAATATTAACCAATTATCTTGGGCCGCCGAATGAGAAACTTACACTTAAATCTCGCAATGGTAGAAATTGGGCAACCTGTATCACGCAGTTACTGATCTACACGTGTCGTTTGAAAGACCGAGTATATTTTCGATTGTACTTTTCTCAGTTGATCGTTGGTTGTTCTATTAATGTACAAAACTCGTTTACCGAATTGCTTGTACACATGTAACTATATTCACAATACTACAGAAGCATGATACTTATGTGTTTAAATTGATTCCTAGGGCAATAAAACCACCTGGACATTTCACATTACAACTTAATTGATATTAACTTTAAGAATGTTTAGGCATTTATTGCTCCTCCATGTGTAAACACACAGTGAGAGAGACTAAAAGTTCAAAATTATCAATAAATTACAATAATATGATAAATTGGTAAGCACACCATTAGGTAAACTTATTAAAACATTGTTTTTCGATAAATAGAGCCCTAATGCCAGGCAATCTTTCACTCAAAGTGAGGGAATATCATTACAATTTAAAATTATCAATTATCTCTTCTTCAGTTATAGAAGAAGATAAAACTGTGAGCAATGCTCACGATCTTGAAACCCCTACTCCCCACTTGACAACACGCATCTTTTAACATCAAAATATGTTTGTATCAAAATCTATGATAGGAAAAGCACATTGGGAATATGTTTTCAAGATTCCATGAAAGTTTCATTTAACTCCATTCAGTGATATATGAAAAGTAATGGATAAGAGATCGGCACTCCTCTGCGTAGGAGAAGGCCAAAAAGAAGTATGAAAGGAAGGACGGACACCCCTATTACTATTTGCCCCTACTCAACGTGGAGGGTATAAGACAGCATGTGATGCTTCCTTTTGAATTTTCACCCGGTGTAACACATCAATCCTGATAAATTGGATGATCAATAGCCAGTAAACTCGCATTACTCTATTACATATATCTTGATTACTCTCCTATGTATTATCAATTTATTGTATCATTTGTTTATTACGCAAATGTTAGAAATGTCATCTGTTCTATGTGAGAGTTATTAAAGCAATACAATCTCTAAAGCCATCTCTTTAATGGGTCTCATATTGTTACCTGAGAACAAAATGCGATCTCAGGTGGTCCACTATGTATCTCACTTTATTACTGAAAATTAAACTAGCTTGTTTCCTTTATTATAATGTTATATTTTTTTCAAAACAAATAGGCGCAGACATTTTATTCATCAAAATTAGTTTATGCAAGATAGTGATAAAAATCTAAGAAAATTGTTTGATGGAGTAAATTGCAAAGATAAAGCACAGCATGTTGTCGATATTAATTTGATTTCAAGAGCAAAGTCGTATTTTAACTAATTATAGGCTGATTAATATAAAAATTGAAAGCTATCAATGCGTTTGTTCTTGTGTCCGATTTTTCTTTTCGTCTACAATTTTGATTACTAACTTTAACTAGTTCACCTGACTAAAACATCAGAAACGCCTTAAATCTGGGAAGGCAAAGAAAGATGAGAATATTTAACAGTAATGTCAAGGCAACCTTGTTGTGTGGGGACAGAGACGTGGTAGACTATAGTGTCAGCAGTAAAAAGGGTAAAGACTTTTATTTACTTCTATATAAAACATTTCCTACAAGTCTATTGGCCGAATTTCATCAGCAACAAGGAACTATGGGAATTAACGAAACAAATACCCGTAGATCAAGAACTCTTACAAAGACGTTGGAGTTTCAGAAAACCACAAATAGATATCACACGGCAGGCCGGAAACGGATAAGAGGTAGTCCTTGCAATACATGGAGAAGAGATTTAGTTGCAGACATAAAAAAACCTGAAACGAGTTACAAAGAACAACACATGAGAGAGTTGCATGTAGGCAGCTTGTTGGCGACCTATGTCCCAGGAGGCGTAAAAGGTCTAAGTAAATAATAAGTTTTATAATTGCCTTTCAGGTATGAATATTTAGTTGAACAGATTAAATTTTCAAGAATTTATATACACTTGACAATCTATGCAATTTTGACACAGTGTTTAATATGTAACATGGTTAGTAGAAGATATAGCACTACCTGACAACCGTTTCCATCAAATACTAGGTATTTGGATTTGTTTTTAAATTTCGTTGTGGAACATGCATATATAAAAATTTGGTCCTTTTTTTTTTTTTTTTTTTTTTTTTTTTAAATAATTGCTATGTTGCTAAAGAGGGGGGGTATCATTATGGAATAAAGTTTGATGATGAAATAATAATACGTCAAGAACAGAGACGTAATATAAGTTGTATGAGGGAGAACCTTTTGAAGTCTAGGACAACGGAACTGTATACTAGTAGGAAATAAAGTGTTATTGACAGAAACAATTATCTACGCATTATTCTGATAGATAGCCATAGGAGTGACAATACTATACGTCATGTATTATCAAGACGGATTTTATGACATAACCATGGTCGTAGCTTATACACCCACCGTGGAAGGCTTAGTAAAATGATGCAGGCATCTTAAAGTTACGTCTGGATCACATAGCAATTTACATCAAATTTGTTAGTGATGAAAATATTGTTATCATTTTAAATGACATTTGCCTTACATGACAAACCGGACACTGACCAAATTACTTTAAAAAAACTACTTATTAGATTGATATCTATTTGTCGTGACAATAATGCCGCTGGGATTAGCCCTAAGTAAAGGGTAAAGAAGAATGGATCAACTATGAAACACAAAAAGTCAAATGATGAAGGTATAGTTGGAGTGAGGCACGCAGTCACATCAACATGAATTATTTTTTTTTCACAAAAGAATTGACAGACTAAAAGAGCAAAATATATGATAAGTCAGTTATCCACAAAAAGCAAAGCAACGAACAATCTTCCACATTTTATTTTTATTTTATATTCAGTTTGGTACGGCAAAACGTTGTTTTCCTTGGAGCATCTTTCAAGAAAACTGCAAAAAACACTGATCGCATGCTGAAGATCCTAATTTTACCATCCAAAGTGGAGAAATAATTTAAGCCACAATACTCACGAAAAATCTATATGTAAACTAAGAGCAATTTAATTCAATGGTTAATTACATCATTCTCATATGCACACATATTATAATTATGTGTAAGTTAAAAAAACAACAACAACAACAACAAACTTTTAAACATAAAATGTTAATCATGCGAGAATCATATGTGATTATCAATTGACGATTATCAATTATCGATTGATATTCATGTATTATCAATGTGATCCCTTCAGAAATAAGTATAAGCCACAAATGGTAGTTTTTAATTTTTGATTTTGGTTTCCAAAGACTATTTGAACCAATTTGTGTTAAAAATCGAGATGAAGAAAAACGATAATTTTTCCCTGTAATGTTTGTCAACAAAGGGATAGATGCTATTATTTTGGCTTACATCCTCCATCACAAAAACATCACGAACAAAATTTTCCCGTATTTCAAAGACTAATCAATACCAATTATTTCATATTCCTATACTTCATTTATTGCATCCAAAATCTTTAATTATAAAAGGCTTAACTGTTCTTACAAAAACTCGCCATTCGAATATGGCCCTTCCTGTCACGTCAACACTGGAGATTTAAACATCATCGAAAATGAATCTCTCCGTAAGGTTCTTTCTAAAGGCCCCAAGTACCATTACCACTACGCACGAAAATGGATAAAACAAGGACAAGAAGACATTGATTCGCTGTCTCTCAGTGGGTAAAGCCTGTGAGGTCTTTAATTTTGAAAGTTTTAAATAGGTCAATAAGCTTCAATGCTACGTCAGTTTTCAAAGTGTACCACCAAACCTTGTTCCAAACTTTAACCTTCTACACTCACAACTTTCAGAGAGGTTCTCCGGTCCTACCACGACACTTCTTACTCCCGTAGTGGTATTAATTCAATGTGGATTTTCTAGAAAAGCAAAGGACGCTTACCCTACCGGTGCACCTGGTCCATGCTCCTACTATCAAAATAAAATAAAATTAAATTCTATGATATTTCAACTCTTTATTCTTCTAATTCGTATACTCTGTTAAAATCCCGACTAAACAGCATTTTACATCGTCGTTAATCCAAAAAAGACGGTTCACCTATACAAATGTAGTTCTTGGTGGAGATTCCTGATACTTCGTAAAAAAATTCCAAATCATCTTACATCGAAGTTGTTTTCAAAAAGCTGGAATTTTTTAACGACAACATACTTGTCCAGTGTGGTGGACACGTTTTTGGACAAACGGTCGGCATTCCAATGAGAACAAATTAGGCTACTCTAATTGCTGACCTATTCCTTCACTCTTACACGGCTGATTTTATAGTTGAACTGATCCAAAAGAAGGAACATCGTTTATAGCTACATACTTTAATCTCAGTTTCCGCTATACAGATGACGTGTTACAGTTAAACAATCCTAGTTTCGGGGATTTTATTCATAGCATCTACCCAAAAGAACTTGCGATAAAGGATACTACAGGCACTGTGATGTTAGCTTCATACCTTGACCTACACTTAGAAATCAATGGTAAAGGAAAACCATTGACCAAACTTTACGACAGACGCGATCACTTTTCATTCCGTATTGTCAACTTTCCTTTCATCTTATGCCAGAGCTACAGACTCATTGTATCGTGCTAGACTTTTTTGAATTAGACTTCTGGAACAGAGTTATATTGCTACAAGATTTAAGTCATCACTACAGAAGTTTTATAGTCATCATCATCAAGTGGGGTCAGAGTTACTCGTATAGTTCCATTACTTTTAATGTATTTTTGAGTTATTTTATGTTCTACGTTGAATGTATCTGTTTTCCATGTCTGGTCTTTTTCCGTGGATTACATTCTTTTGATTTCCGCTATAATCTTGGTTCCCTTGATTACTTCTTAACTACATCATAGTTTGTAATTTGTTCTACGAATTGCTGCTTTAGAAATATTAAAAGAACTAGAGTTATTTGCAGTTGAGTTGCTTTCCGGGTAACGTAAACGATAAGTATTA
Organism: Perna viridis; assembly: GCA_037379345.1. Taxonomy (NCBI): domain Eukaryota; kingdom Metazoa; phylum Mollusca; class Bivalvia; order Mytilida; family Mytilidae; genus Perna; species Perna viridis. The sequence goes on from CM074518.1 coordinate 11,265,681, forward strand.
CATCACATCATAAAATAAAAAAAACTATCAGTTGAGTACAAATTAAGTTAAACAAATAATTGATTTTCATTTCCTTGTCGGTGCGGATTGTTAGTACTAAGGATGAGCCACCAGAATATGTATAACAATATACAAAAAATGTTTCACCACGTCACACTGTGAAGGGAGCAGGGGCGTGGTGCCTGGTAGGGCAGGTACTGCTGAAATAGTACCAATAATTTTTGTTGGTACTGCAGTCCTTACCTTAAAATCTTGTCAAAAACTTGTATAAACAACAAAAAAAAACAAAACAAAACAAAACAAAACAAAAACAAAACAAAAAAAAAAACAAAAGCAAAAAACAAACAAACAAAAAAACAAACAAAAAACAAAAAAAAACAAAACAATAACATAACTAAAATACGTTGTTTAAGTTTTATCTGATCGTCCGTGTGACCCTTCGATGTGTTGTCATTCACAATCTTAAATATTTCATTTACGACCAAGCTAAAAAACTTGACTTATATTATCGATCTGTTCATGTTCATTGCTATCGCTTGTCAGTGTGACGGGGATGGGTGTATATTGAGTTAGTGTCATTGTTATGCTCAGGGCCTTCAAAGCTTACTTTTAGGTGTGTTTACACTTGTTGAAGACTTTTTTCTGATCTCTGAAAGTATTGACATATTGCATTTAGGTTATACACGGGTGCACTTTGTTTTTGCGTTTCACCATATCCGTCCTTGTTTTCTACATTACATGTATTCACACAATTTATATTATATGATAAGCCCAATATTGTTTGTGCAAATCATATATGAAAAAGTTCCTTTCTCAGCTCCATAAATAATATCGATAAATCAATTGATTACCAATTAAGATAAGATTTAAGTGGATTATCTACACAGCTGGTATCGTTCAGCAGCTGTATAAGACCACACGTCAGATCACATTGTCACACGCTGACCTGTGGCTTATCCCCATTTTTATTAATCTCAGCTTCTAAAGGCTCAGTAAATGATGTGAATGTATGTTATTTCCTGTTACATGTGCACGTGCAAACCACTCAATATAAAAGGTTAAAGGGTATTTAAGTTCTTATAAAAAAAGTGAACAGGTCATTGTTCCCGAGGAAAATATATAAATAGGTATATATTTCTGAACTATGAAATACTAGTGCATGAAAGTGGTGTCTTCAGTGATCAGCTTACCACTCCAGCCAACATCATATGGAAATACTCAATTGTATCTTTAAAAATCACCATTTAGAGACCACTAACTCATTTACTGAAATGATGAAAATTGCAAAAAATGAAATAAGGCGAAACAAGTCTTTGATCTATTGATGATTTAGTTGATTTGCGAGGGACATACAAAGATATTCTGGGCCATCTACTTTCAATGCAGAAAACCCTCAATATTGATTGGATATAACTTACTACGTGCTGCATATTCCTGTATGATATGTGCCCTGTTTCTGTACAGACAGTCTCATAAATGAAAATTACTTAACAAACTGAAAGTAAATAAAAATCCAGAGTGAACCAGCTGCAACTGTATGACTTTAAATGATGTCCTTTTTCTGGCGAAGTTACACTAAGTTGTGTGTGACTTTACTATATAAGGCGATAAAAGCGATATTGCATTGAAATATACATTAATTAGAAAGCAGTGGAAAGTGCAAATTAATAAATGAACTTGTTTAACAACGTAAATTTGAATAGAATAATTAAGGAAAACCGATAGCACTTTCTTGATAAGACTATTCATTTAGGATCAATGAAACATATCCAATTATGTCATTTGAAATCCGTACTGTAGTCGCATTATCTATATGTAGAACATATTTACATCGAAACACTACTATCAATGGTAAGGGACCATTTACAAAATACGAACACCATAATAAAGTGAAATTGTCAGGCGGACAAGAAAATATGAATTGAATATGATTTTATTCCATCCATCATTTTATTAGAGGTAAAAATAAATTTCTCTTTTAATTTGTATTTTTTCCGGACGCAGTCGGTATAGTTTCGATTTTTACCCTTTGACCTTAAAGACGCTCTTCCATGGAAACGCAAGTCACCTGATCGCAATTCTATTTGTCGATTTGGCAAATAGTGATAACCTAATGTCGTTCGGAAAAGATGTATCGAAAATTGAAATAAATTGCGTGCCATGGGTAAATGTAGAAAATTATAAGTAAAAAGAACAAATTTTGCTGCGTTGGCTTTTACTAGATCTTTTACCTTCATAAGTTTGTGATTCATATTGGTCTTTAGTTCTATCATCTATACACGGACACAATGTTCAACAACGAGCACGTCTCGAACATTTCAAATTTAAAGCAATAAAAACGAACAGAACCATCCCCATTAAAACTAAAGTCATCCTAATCTTCGACACTCATAATAATGCCATTTTATAAGCAATACTCATCGAGATGCTTTACATACTTTAACAATGTAGTACTGTCATCGTGTTTCTATTAACCATATTTATGACATCTTACTGGTTCTTTATTTTGCCAAAAATGTGATCATCCTTAGGAGATATATGTAAATGTACATGTAGTCTGCTGAATTCACCGTCAACTATAAAATAAAAATAAAACTACCGAAATCACGTTCTTCATATTAATAAATTTGTTACAATTGTCTTCTGCAAGATATCTAAAGACCTTTACCATATCTTTAATTATATGCCATGCTCATTCTATAACAATAAATAGTATATCCCTGTTTTTGTTTGATTTTGTTAAATTCACAAGTACGATTTCAGCAGACAAAAGCTGAAAATAGGAAAATATGGATTTTTGCATTAAATGGAAATGAAAAAGTCAACCATGATCATGCATTATGACAGCTGAGAGTGTGAAAGTTGTCACTGTCATGGAAGAGGCGCATTTAATTATCTTATTTCTACTGTCAATGTTTTTTCTCCATTTCCACATTTTCCAGACAACGCATTTGACAAGTATTTCATAAAAAAAAGTTTAATGTAGTCAAGTTATTGAATTACATTATAAAAACTTTTAACTTTAGTGTTCAGATTGCTCTCTTGCTTTTGTTTCTTTATACGTGGAATTATTACTAGTTCATGTTCTTTGTTTTGTGTGTCAATTTTCCCTGCCTGGTCGTTATCCTTGGATATTATTTTGATAAACGCTCGAATCAGGGTTGTCTTGATTTCCCATACTACTTCAAACATATATTTTTGATAAAACACTTGGTTTTTGTCTTGCTCAGCTACAGTTTTGAACACACACATTAGTATATTATTTTCAATGTTTAATTCTTCGCTTTCTCTGGACTTTATTGCGTGTGTCTAGAATCAAAGGTAATTCTCTTGAATACTGCAGGGAATCATCAAACATTAGATCTTCTGATATCCTGCAGGCAATATGACTGACAATTTACGAGATTACAAACAAATGTTCTTCATAAAGTTTCCGAATAACCAAAACACAGTTGCCACTAAGAATTACGTTAAGAAAATTAGAACCAAAAACAAAATCAAACTCTTTCAAGATATTCACATATTGATAAAAGTAGAATCTAATTAAATTTCGTACAAACACTCCGAAAAAGATGCATAAAACTGCTAAAAACAAAAACCTAATCCTAACCAAATTTCCAAATAGAAAATCGGAAACCTACAAAACAAAGACTTACGTAGTAGAGCTGCACATATCATTGTTTTCTTGTTAAGGAAGCCTAGTATTACTTTATTATAGGTAATTGATTAGAAAATAGGTGAACGAATATAGAGAATTAACTTACTCCATTTATAGAAATATTGGTAATGGGAACTTAATAAAATCACATAGATGTCATCTCTCTAATAGAATTCAATCAATGATCATACAAAAGGAATACGCGGGAAAGCCGAAGCATCGATAAAACCACACATTACGCCTTTAGTCCAGATTTATGCAAATGACAGAACATTTATTAAAAGAAAATGGTAGAACCAACGAACTGATTATCATAGCACTGTGATCCTAGTTATTGTTACTTTGGGTTTTTGGTACCTAGCTCTGGTGATTATATCGTTTCCAGTATTGTAATACAACTAAGTTAGGTAAGTGTTTAATCATTAGAAACAAATAATATTTTCTGTAAAACACTTTTATGAATTGGAAAAAAAATATTTAAAAAAATATTTAAATGTAATATTCTATATTTGAATTGAATGTATTATGTTTATATTTCAATGAACTTTGGTTGAAGAAAGAGAACGGTTCTATCCCGAACGTGACATCTTATTTGCAACTGGTCGGGTGTTTTCTAAAAAAGCACGTTGCACCTGATCCATAATGCCAATTTTCAGTGGAGTCCGGTTTGCTCATTTCATGTTTTTTCTTTAATTGCTAGTGCCTATTTTGTCTTGTCCAGTCCTAATTCTATACTGATGTTCTTTATATTGTCGTTTGAAACCTGATTTCCTTATGTTCGTCATACAAAATTTGCATACCATCGTAACGAAGATATCAATACACAGGCAAACTGGCAACATGTGTTATACATGTTTAAAATATATGGAAACATATGTTTATGACCAGCATGGTTAATATAAGTTTTAGTGCATCTGAAATATATATATATATATATAACATGAGTTTTTGAAAAAGTTTAAAAAGCCATATTCTTTTCATACATGAAATCCTATTGTAAATATAATTGATATACGACTTTTGTTCACTTGTTTTTAATAAGTTAGTTCGTTAGTAGGAAACATGTTTTTCATATTTTTCATGGTGGTTTGAAACAAATGAAAAACATATGACAAACACATGTTTTTTTAGGTGTTTTCGAAACATATTTTATGCCAATGTAAATGTGCATATACCTTAACGTTGAAAGTCATAAAATTCAAAAAAGAAGTTGAATCATATTGAAAGTACAATGTTGAACTGAAATAACTGGTATGAAAGAAAGAAAAATAGATTAAAAACTGCGAATGAATGAATAAAAAAAGTAAATTAAAAAAACAATTGAGAAAAAAGTGACAGTAGCCGAAGAACAATAAACCATAAAATATTGGCAAGATGCACATGAGAGAGTCTAGAGTTCTCTCTCTGTGTGTTTTTTTTTAAACTTCGACAAAAGTATTTCATATCTTATGCAAAGGGACAAGAAAATAAATTAAACATTTGGATGCAAAAAATCACGTCAAATAGGGTCAATATCAGTATAGCTTCTAGCAGAAGCGTACTCTTGACTAATTTTCGTTATCAACATAACGGTTCTCAACATACATACTTTACAAATATAATATTGTATTTCCTATAATGTGTCCAGAAATAACAAAGAAATAATTAGAATTGCAAGGTTTAAAAAAACAAAACAAAGAACAAATAAACAAACAAACACCCAACCAAAAACTAAAGACAATTAAAAACACACAAACAAAAAAAGCATATACACAAAAAAAATCCCAAATCATTTTAATTACCGTTAGGTTCTTAGGACGTTTCTTCTGGGAAAACTCGTTGATGTGGCAGTACAGCGTAACGAGAGAAAAAATCTTTAAAAAGAGTAAAAATGTGTATTTTTTTTTCGGAGAATAATAATATTCATGAAGTAATATAAAAGAGAAGAATGTGTACACTCAGAATGTGTCAGTGAGACAACAAACCTATCAAACTGTGATAAAAAGCTACAACAACTAAAAACACATACTACGGGCCTTAAATAAACGATGAGAAATGTTCATACCCCGGAATATTCCCTTTTTTCTCTTGATTACTATTTCGATCTTGAAACAAATATGTTGGTACAGCTCAATAGACATAACACTACACCCTTTTCATATAAACAAAATTAAATTTCAAAATCACACTATATCAATAAACAAGGGCTAATGACTTGGAAAAGGTGCAAAAGATAAAAAAAACTAATTTGGTGGGACCAAACCCTTTTCCTAACTCTAGCCAATGAAGCCGACAAAATACACACTCACGAACGAGACAACTTTTGTTCCGAATGTTGAAATAGAAATTACTAATATGAACCTAGTGTAGTGCTACTAGCAGTTACTGACATGCTAGCTCAAGTTAGTCAAATTAAAGTGATCAAATGATGATTCCTCACCTTCTAGCCAATCAGGATAAACTATCCTAAATTTGGGTTTAATATATTGTTATCATCTGTCTTATTTTGAGAGCAAACCCATGTCTTGCAAATAATTAGGTTTAAAATACCGTATTGAACGCCGATGTAAATGTCGCTCATTTGAAGGCATGATCAGTTTCGATTTTGGTACTGATTGCAAAAATACTTTTATAAATCCACGGCTGTCGCACTTTCTAAGCCATGGTGCATTTGTACACCTCTTATTTTGTTTTTTTTCAATTCGAATGACGCCTGGGGTTTGTTTATTTAAAACACAGGCTATTCCATTTATAGACTATAGGTTAACTATTATCTTATTTGCATCTTTTAAAGCTGAAAAAAATTAACAGAACCATCAGAAATTCTTTATTATATGATGTCATTATGCGCTTCTTTCCATCTGAATGACTTCATTTTGGGGTCTTCCGATGCAAAACTTAGACTATTTCATGGGTCGATCAGGGAGGAGGATGAGAAACTTCCAATCTAACTCCTCCAAAAACGCTGAATGAAGATTGGTTTAACTTTTACAGTTTTGTTATCAAATGATGGCATTGTAAACCTCCTATATCACTTTTAATTACTTTTAGAGTTCCTTAATCCAAAGCACATCCCGTTTGTATTTTCATTTTGCATCAAAGGGTAAAAATATTTGCCAATTTAACCAAGTGCCGATTTGACTTGTTCAACTGGTTCTTTTATAGGGAAGTTCTAAACAATTAAGGTTAGACATCGACTGGTACCGGTACATGTTTAATAGTGTAAGCCGTTCAATATCGCAAAAAAACAAAGAAATGATGAAAACAAAAAACAAAAAACAAAAAACAAAAAAATCTTTTGGTGGTTAAAGGTTTAGTAGCGAAAATCTCGGTGGAAATTTTTTTTTAGATATAAAGAGATTTCGCTTTCACGTAAAAGGTAATAGATACTAAATAATAAGAAATGTAAGTCATCTCTCATCATATATTTCAGTACTGTTTGTCATTTGAAATTAAAAAAGGAAGAAATAACAAGAATCTTACTAAATTAAGTTCTTATATATTTATAAAGAAGGCGTCAGATCTGGTTATTAATAAACAACTTGGGATAAACTACTTTGGACAACATACAATTTCGAAAAATTGCAATATTTAGCTTTTTGAGTATTTTCCTATGTGAATATCGTTTTCATTCTGAAGTTATTTGTTAAATCATCCATTGATCACTAGGATTGTCATATTTTACAACTTATCCAAAAACACCTCAATTATCTGCTATCTTTGTGTCATTTTTGAACAAAAACTTATTATTCATCTACGTATTCTTGTAATAGTTTGATTTATTCCTGAATCTGAAACACTTAGAACACAACATAAGTATATTGTGCACCTTCATTACATAATGTTTTATTGTGTAACAACATAAAATTATGATATATTGAACAAATGAACAAATGATGATTTAGTATAGTACATCTTACTAAACACAATGCGAAAGTGTTGTCCACAGTCTTAAGATCAAATGATTAGGGATGGACGATTATATGAAAAGATTCCTGTTTGTTATCTTCATTTAATGCCCTTTTCAGTCATTAAGTCTTTTTATTTGCTCTTGTCCTATTTCACTTTTTAAAGTAAAATGCTTTTAACAAAAAGCCGTTAGGACAAGAACGCTAATACTCGGTGTGGTTGACATGAATCTAACGGTCAGAATTAAATTATATTGCGGTAGTTAAAAGAATATGAAAAACGCTTTGAAGTTGTTCGAAATCTTTTATCTTGCTAATAAACAGCGCTTCACAAAGCTGTTTTCCGGTTTGCGTTTCTGATTTGTTACGTCTGAAGTCATTCAGTTGTTTAAGTTTCAGTCTACATGGTTAATATATAGGACGTAAAATAACATATCACTTGTGTCTTTATTTTAAACATACATGGTATAATTATCTCACTGTTCACATGAAGATGACATATTACGCAATTGCACATACCGTATTTAGGGAAAATATGTCGTATCAAAATCGCATGATTAGCAATTGTGTTTGCAGACGAAATTACAGTAAACCCCCGTTTAATTGTGATCTGATGTGCATTTACATTTGATTTTCATAAATACTGGGCAATGGCGCCGGGCCGTAAAGTGCACGAAGAATGAAAGATTGAAACAAGTACTATGTCTGATATTTTATTTGGTAGTTAAATAGACTAAAGAATAACATATCTGTATTTTTTTAAATAAAGAAAATAATATTTTTACAACGAACTAGAGTCCAGCTGTCCTTAACAAGATATTATCCAACCAAACCATGAGTTAATAAATATACGATTTCATACCATTGAATACGTGATTATAAGACTTTTCTATTCGGATGGCAAATTAGTATTCGCATTACAGTCATGCATATCATATGCTACTACAAAATTATCCTGTTCAATTCAATACCAGTATAATGTTCTGTCTAATCAAGTTATGTATTTAATTACCGTTTTTTTATATAACTTGTTAGAAAATTTAACAAAAACCAATCGAAATTTGTTGTTTCTGCATGTCGCAATATAATGTCCAATGTTCAAACCGTTTCAAACAAGTTATACCCAGAGTCATAATTTGAAATCAAAGTATTCTGTGATGACTACAATACACCAGTAATATGTGAAGGCCGAAAATCCTTTGTAATTATTGAATGGCCATTCTTGTATTTTCAAATCATCACTTGATATGTTATCAACACCAAAACAACGATTGAAATGGCAGTAATGTGGAACTATATTTTAGAAAACTGAGATCTGCTGAAAACACTTGATAAATCAGAACACAGTCATCTTATTCTTTGTATTCTGTCATGTACAATTACCAATAATGAAAATGCATAGTATGGTGTCTTCATATAGCTTTTAAATTTCCTGACAAAAATTTTTTTTTTTTTTTTTTTTTTTTTTTTTTTTTTTTTTTTTTGTGAATAAGAGGTATCTTTGTTTCACCGTTTCATATTTCACATTTCATACTTCGAAAAGTAAATCGGAAGGAAGTCGACTTGAAAACACTCAATTAATTAATACAATAGTTCAGAATTCAAGGAGGCAAAAGCAATAAAACCAAAATAAATGGGAAGATATGTTTTATTCTTGAGCACGAATACCCTTGTTAAAACATTTGTATGCTGTTGAAAAAAAATACCAATCGAATAAAAGGAATATACTTACTAGAATTACGAACACATTTATTGGTTGAAATTAATTTCCAACTTCATTTTAAACCTAGTGCAAAGACATTTTACAAGCGACAGATATAATAAATATCATAATAATAAAATTACCTCGCTCATAATCATGAAGAGAGAAAGGAGATATTAAAACTTGTGCAAACATGCAAAATCACGGATTAACAGGAAAAGTGATTTTGGTACTATGTACATGTACCTGCCTTGGTTCAGGCAAATCAAAGTGAAACGGATGGTTAAACCAGGCTTTATGGTTAGGGAAACCTCTCACTTCTATAGTGGCCGTTATTGTTTTGATGTAAGTTGTGTAAACAAATAAACAAAATAGTAAAAGAGAAACCTTAATGTTCATATAGTTACTATCTAGTTTTTTTTGGAGGTGACTATTATTATGCATTAGATGACCAATGTAAAGATTAAAAACTAACATAAATAGTTAAACAATTAAACAACACTGTATTTTCGTAAGTCGGTATAAAACGAAAATACTGTTGTTCTACTTGAGGTAACGAAGTAAAATCAGTAGTTTCCTGTGTCGTCGATATTACCATACTGAGAAGACTATTTCCTGAAGGAAATAGTATTTCCTATTAAGCTCAATAGCACGTTTGTAGATGATTAGTTTTAAATTCTGTCAATTAATGATACGGTTTGCTTAATTGAATAACCACAGGGTAGATAAAATCGTGATTAAGATAAGCCCAACTAAATCCTTCCAGATCCTTGCTATAGTGGTTGATATAATAAGATAGTTCAATCGAGTTATTTTACATTTATTCCTTTTCTATTTTATTAATATGAAGTTATCATTTGTGATCTAGGGGGTGGCTTTTTTTTAAATTTCCATACACCTTTCACTTTTTTATTTTATTTACTACATTGTAAAATATTATTGTCACACCCAATGCATGAACTTGAGATGTTCTAATCAATAATGTACGATCCATAAAATCAACTTATCATACAATACAATATAGTATTATAATCAATAATGGTACTATTAGGACGTTTCAGTGAATTCAATTTTAATTGATAAACAAGCAATTGCAACAAAGATTTCGTTAATAAATATGTATAATTTTTTATTTCAAAGTTATATAATTGATATTTAACTTATTAACAATATTTAATTGTATTCAAATGAAATTTATAATTTGCTTTTGAACGAAGAAACAAAAACCATATATAAGATGGAGGGTTGAACATTTGTCAACTATAGTACGATTGAGCGAAGAATAAAGAAAACACCCCTTTACTATGTAGTATTTTGATCTTTGATTTTTACCTCATGGGTAATAATCGTATGCATCAATTCTTTTCTTTAAATATCCATGTACTTTTCTTTAAGCATCGTTATTTTTACACATGCATATGGTTTTCACATGACGCAGTTCTTTGTTATGTATATCAAGGACAACATGCGCCTATAATTCAACAAATAATCGTCGTATATATTGTATTGTCACTCAACAGCAATGACGACTGACTTGATACTTCTGTTATGGAACAATTCATACTTTTACGACACGTGGGTGAAAAGTCTACTTGTCAGGCTGTTTTTGGTTTAGTTATCTTCTACAGATGTAAAATATATATTACTTTATAACGCAAAATTGTACATTTTATACTTTTGAATCTCGATCAATAGTTCCCCTATGATGTTTTATTTAATTTTTACTTATTGATTGTTTCATTTCGCGTTGTGTTATCAAATTACTCTCTCTAGAAAATGGTAAAATTTGGCGCCAAGCTTGAAACGCAATAGACATTGTGTCACTTGAATGTATAACAAGACTCATTGTCAGTTCAATAAAAGCCTAACATAAATCTGTGTACATAGACAAAGAAATGAATTTTCCTTGCTTTATGATAGTGATTGAATAGGGTATTTGGATAAATCAATTGGTAGACGGCTGTAATGTAGCATCGTTGGTACGACATTGTTTTGTTCGTCATATTAAATTTGTGATCAGTGACATTAATATCATTAAGGCTGTCTAATTATTCAAATAAGTTTTGGTAGCGCGTCACTCTAGACTAAATCGAACACTGGTCTGTAGTAATTTAAAGTACAAACCACTGCCTTTCACCAAGGATTTAATGTGGATAGAATTTTTTTTAAATATTTTTTCTTTTGGCGTGAAGCCGCAAAGGATCCATGTTAGGCCATATAATATAGAAAGATGGGTATAGTGTTAGGGTGTCCATTCTTTCATATAGTGAACACATAGTGGTACCCATCAACCCATTTCTTATCCGTTACTCCTTCTACACCACTGAATGGAATTCTGTGATATATTCACAGAATATTAATCAAATATTTTATTTGTAATTTTGATGTGAGTGCTTGTTTGTTTGTTCGTTTTCTTTTAATTTTCCATAGCAAAAAATGAACCTGCCTTTATATGAATACGGGATACACTGGAAGAATTACAGCACGTTTTCATGTGTTTAAAAACATATGAAAAACATAAAAAAAACCACATGAAATGGTACAGTTTCAAAAATCAATCGACAACCATACTTTTTCATACATTAAGTCCAATTGGAAATATTTGATAACCATTCATGGTTGACCTCAACATATCAGAAACAGTTTTTGTCAGGTATCTCAAAAGGTATGAATTGTAAATGTTAAAATTGTCGTTGTGTAGACTTTTATTATCTGCAACTAATCGTACATCACTGAATTAAATTAAATTTAACTTGCTAGTGCAAAATATCTTTAATACATATTTCTAGTATGAATTTCCTGTCAAAGATTTTGATCCAAATCAGCTTTGGTGTATCAAATTGTAAAACATGAAATTCACTTAGTCGTTATGAATATAGAGGAATGGAGTATTAATTCAGTTAGTATTATTCTCAGAATGTCAAGTTTTAGATAATCCGTTCTCAAAAGCATGCGGTATCATTATTGTAGACATAATTTTACTCTAAGTTTTCTTACTTGTATACATTTTTCAGAAACAAAGAAATCTCAGGATGTATAGTGCCTATATTTTGATCCTTACCACTGTTATACTATGCTGTGCGCATGAACAAGGAAATCAAGTAAGTAAAACAATATGGTTTGTTTTAGCACATTATGTTAATATTTGTATTGACAAGCAAAATATGTTAAACGAAAGTTCTGAAACCTATCGAGTTGCCCACACTTTGCATTCTAAGTGAGGTATGACAACGAATTGACAAATTCGGATGTAATACAGATTTCAAGGAAATTAGTGTAGGAAAAATACTCATACATGTGCAGTTTTTCTTGGCAAACATTTTAAAAAATACTTTTGCACATTTTAAAGTTAATACATGGCCTTCCGGTTAGTTCATCAAAAACAGTTTTCTGAAATACCTTTCTTTTCCTTAATTGAATTTAGTGAAATAAAAATGCATTTCGTGATTTTTTGAATGAGTAGTTTAAAAGTCGAGTTTTACATATATTAAACATATATGATTACATGATGATACTGATGAATAACATATTTAATGTAATTAAAAGAAAAACAAACAAACAAGAACAAACAAAAACAAACAAACAAACAAACAAACAAACAAACAAACAAAAAAGCAAACAAAAAAACAAAACAAAACAAAACAAACAAAACCAAACAAACAAACTAAAACAAATTATATATTATATTGGCTTTTATACAAAAAATATCAGATACATGCCACTTTTGTATCATACAATTTCATTTTGTCATAAATTCAAAAAATATTTGTTATGGCTCATTTTGCCATATTTTGGAAATTTGTCTGTTTTTTTTATCAATACTGGTACCCAACTACTCAGCAATAAGATTTCCTTAAAATGTCTGATTATGAGTTAAAATGTTCTGCTGTTTGTAACGCATTAATACTACTCGATAACGAGAGATCAATTTGCCTATACCTAACGAGATATACCGGACTACATTTAACTAAAGTTTTCTATGGGATCCAGTTAGTTGTGACTGAAATTTAACATTTGACTAATAGTACTTCTTTTAGAGAATGGTCTGTTGACTGACAGTTAGAAATTAATATGATTGAACGAAACAAAGTGCATAATTAACTATACTTCTATGCACTTTGGCTGTCACTTGAGGAATGCTTGGCGTTCTTTATTGACATATAATTGAATTTAAATTGTATCTCGAAGTACAAAACAAGATTTTTAGCAATTTATTCTCCCCCATTTGGCTAATTGTACTTCCATGCAATTTAAAGTATTTTCTGTTCTAAATAACTCAAACACGGTTTTGTTATTTTATAATATTTCTTTTTCATTGGCTCTTCCAACAACTAGGAATTCATTCATTTTTATACCGTAAACGTAAATAATGAACAACTTGTATGCATATTTGCTTGTTCATTGTTTTTCGACTGTAATAACTCGCATTCAACTGTTAAAACTTTAAAAATATGTCAGCAAAATGTTAGAATTGAATCTCTCAAACTTTCTCTAATTTGGGATTATCGTCACTTTGTTTAAAAGTCTAAATATAGTTCCACCTTTTCTCTGGTTTGGTATTAATGGAATCATTCATTTCTATGGCTCACCATTTACACCGGTATTGATATTGATGTTTATGTAGGTAGTTATTTGTGTTTCGTGCCTAACGGTAAGATTTAATATAATTGAACCTATGGATTATGAGTATACAATCTTTGAATTCAAATTGAACTTTCTTCATTTTTCTATGAAGATTTCGATCATTTTACATATCCAATTTTTACTATTTGATATAATCCTCTAGTCCTTATGTTGTAAGTCTTATTTTCCTAAAACCTTTTACATCGCATGCCTTTGGAAGCAAATGACATTCAATTTAACTGAAAATAAATTGGCAAAACGGCTTTGCGTAAGTCGCTGAAAGTCTTTAAACTCTCATTTCTTTACAAAGGTTTAGAAAATAATCTTTAGTATTTTAAAGAAGCGTTCTAGTCTACGACCATATATAACCTGAAGGTCTGTATCAGATAAAATACCCCATGAAGTTGCCATGTAATTAAAACTGGTATTCTAGTAAAAAACTTAAACCATTTTACCGTAAGCAGAAAGGAAACGGTAATTCAAATCAATTAATTTGTAATACTCAATTGTATTAGCTTAGAGCTTAACTGTCTTTGATTTCAAACACCAAAATACATACTTTATATTTTTTCTAAAAAGAGTCGGAAGATATTCTTTTTCACATACATTGAAGTTATTATCTTTATTCTCTATAAAGAATATTGTATTGTGTAAACGATGATAGTTTGTAGATTTAGTGAGGCAGATAGACAGTTTGTAGTAATGCTTTGCTAATCGATGATATTGAAACTTTTCTGATCACATTTAGGAATCGAACATCACATTTTTCATAATCAAAATCTAAATCACCTATTGTTGTCTCAATTGTCCCTTTAACTTAAATTTATTTGAGTAGATCAAGTGTATGACCTTCTTGAAATTGGGATTATTTTGAGATAATACATCATCCTGATAATAAAAACTGTAAGTTGAGTAGTGAGCTAGCCGCCTGTATTTTTTTCTGAATAGCGCTTGTAAATCCTAGCTTCATACAAATATATAAGCAGATCGAAGATCGACCAAATGCGACGAAAAATTTGTTCACAAAAGTGTTCCTAGCCTGTTCGCAAAATTCAACATTATATTTTCAGCAAAAACTTTTAACTTTATATCAATATTAGACACAGGATACTTTTGGTTAGAATAAGTTGTCTTTTTCACAAATTAAGACTTTTCTCTACATGATACTAGAAAGTATATCTAGTCCCCTTCCTTGTTACACTGAGTTAATTACTTCTGACCTTGTTGAACTGGAATAGTTCAAGGTAAATACCAGTTTTGCGAAAGTTCATCAATAAGTAACTATAGAGTTTAAAACCCTGATCATTTAAATAAATACTTTCACTCATTCAGTTAAACAGCTGTAGGATAATTTTTCCTCACATGAACAAACGTACTTGTTAGGAGTTTCAGTAGGTGACCACTGGATTGTGATATAATAAAAAAAAATCCTGAACTGATGAAATCAGTATTCAATTTAAAAATATTCTGTTTTCCCAATTGTTAAAGTTATCGAGAAGAATCATATTTCAGAGTAAAGCAATACATGACACACTTTGAATAATGCGACAAACCTGTTGAAAATGTTGAATATTTGTATATACAGTTGTATTAGTTGATGCACATTTCAAAAATCTTTGTATTTTATCGTTTATTTCAGTAAATGTGATGAGAAAGTTAGTTCGAGTCTTTGTATAGTTTAGTATGAACATGTCAACTATTAAAATTGTACAAAACGATGCAGCGTTAATCATTCTTCATTGAGTCATTTTCCCTGTAGGCAACAATTCATTATATGTAGGTAACAATCTCCTAACTTGTAGGAAAAACCTACATTAAGCTAAATGAAGGTGTGTATTTAAATGACCACATAATTTAAGCTCCATTGTTACTAATTCAATAGAGTTCATTTAGCAAAATTGGTATTTATCCTGGTTATTCCAATTCAACGAGGTCAGTGATCACAGTCAACTTGCTATAAGAAAGATTGGTGAAAAAGATTTTACAGAACGGGCTTTATCTCAACACATCGAAGTATGGTTTACACGGTAGAACAATTAAAAGTTTTTTTACGTTATGACAAAAGTCAAGGTACCTGAAGAAATACACTCATGGCGGACGTTAAAATATTTGAGAATCCAGATCTGATACACGCTAATTGTAAATAAAGGTTTGTCAAGGTTAAGCTTGAGTTCATCTTTCAGTGCTGCAAGTGAACAAATAAGAAGATTTGACAGGGGTTTGTTTTTACACACTTGGTAGTTCCAGCAATCTACCTGTTTGAAAAAACACTCATGACTTTTAATACGGGAGAGTCATATTTTAGCACCTAAAGTAATTTTAAAGGACGATAGAACAGACAATGCTTTCATTTATGATCATTGTTATTATTCCCCAAAAAGGCATTTCTTTTACAATTACTTAAGCAATTAAAACAAGTAATCAATCTCAAACATTTATTTTTTTTAAACATTTTGCATCAATTTCATTCACCAAAATACCAAAATATCGAAACAGATTAAATCAGTTGTCACAGATTTCTCATTTTATTTTTTGAACTTTGTTGTCAACCAATAAACTGTCATTAAGTCGTAATTTAACATAATAATGTTTTCTTAAATTAGAAATCCTTTATGAAATACAAATATCTTTTCGTTTAGTTTTACTGAAGGCTAAGGAATATTAAACTGTAAATACTCAATTCTTATTTATTATCAAGAGATCACAACAATTTTCATTTGAACAGAGATTTAATGTCAAGTACTTTAATTGAACCTCGGGAAGCTATTTTTTTGCAGAATTTTGTTTGTTTGAAATAATATCAAATTACATAATAAGGATGCATATTTTATTGATTGACTCAACAAAAAACATTCTGTAATCTTTGTCCATGAATATTCGCTTCAATCTTAATCATACAGACAAAATATAATAGAGATTTTTTCCACTTCGCACATCATGACATGATATATTTAACCTCAATCTTTCATTAAATACAGATTGTTTATATATTAAGAAAACAAGACGCATCACCTTGCGCAGTGGCCGCGAATTTTAAGACCGCGAGCTTCCTTAAGTAACGTTTAGATATACATGTATCTATATAATTTAATTTGATTGTTTATTTTTCATAAACGTACTTAGTACTGTGACGTCAATAACGTCGATCGGTCCACAGTCTGCAATACAAATAATTCCAATCTCAATAACCTTTAATCAAGGGACACTCCTTAATTTGAACTGAAATCGATTAGATATTAAATTATAAGGGTTGTTTTTTTATTTTTATCAAGTTATGCTCACATAACCAACTTCGGGGTATCTTACTTTTGTTCAATTTTTAATGTGCATAACCTGGTTAAAAAATAGATAGAATCCTTAGATAAATCAATCCTGGAGCCCTTTAATAAATATTTAAAAGTACAAATTTGTGTCACATATGGTCTGCTTAAAGAGCATCATTTCAATTCAATTCAATTCAAAGTAGTATAAAATGTTTCAAGAAAGTCAGTTAGGATGATCCATTTGAATGGAACATGCATGAAATTCATCATTTTGAAGATGACTTGTTCCGGAAATTGACAGCAATTTTAGTTTGTTAAACGTTTCAGAAATCTTGTAGTTCTAGAAATAATAACTCATTTTTTCAGGGCTATAGTCACACATATTCTTTTTTCAGAAATCAGCAAACAGATTTTCAGGTAAGATATGTCATGCATTATTTTAGAGTTCTATTTTGTATAGAAATCAAGATTTTATAAAGAAAAAAATATCTTGCTACACTTACTTTGGTATTTGTAGGGTAATTACCTAATAAAGTGAACAAAGTTTGTTATACAAATATCAACATGAAAAATACAAACCAACAAAAGCACTCAATGCATATCAGAGGTTATTAACGTGGAGTTAAATTATTCAGACAGCGCTCGAAGATATTCAAAATCACGAAACACATGTATTTAGATCTTAACTGAAATGGAACTGTTTGTTTTCATGAGTCAATTTATATTCATTATTTTTAACACAATGCATACTATTCATTTTCTATATACTTCGAAGACTATAAAACCTCCCTTCAACGAGAGGTTAAATTATAGCGATAAGATACAATGGTTGCA
The DNA here is from genome assembly GCA_037379345.1 of Perna viridis. NCBI lineage: Eukaryota > Metazoa > Mollusca > Bivalvia > Mytilida > Mytilidae > Perna > Perna viridis. The sequence goes on from CM074518.1 coordinate 11,283,648, forward strand.
TTAAAATCTTAATTCCGATAGATCTGTCTGTCCAGACTTTTTCCCAAGAGTAAATGTACATTGACAATGGATAACAGTTGCTAGTAGCAAATATAACTGATAAATGGGAATACATAATCTAATATACTAGGAACAATCAAATGCTATCACAAAGTTACGCCAGGCAGTGTTAAACAAAACTGGGTAGAGACACTAAAAGCCATCAGGCATGCTAATCAAAATATTGTGAATGTCTTCTATAGATATTTTAAAAGAGGTTCTCAGAAATGTGTATTAGGGTGTGTTATATTATAACAAATTAGCGCCATTCTATATCGTCAAAATAAGACATACTATCGGCCAAATCACTACTGTGTGTAATAGCATAAAATTACCAATGACCCACTCTTTAAGCTCACCTGGCCAAAGACCAAGTGAGCTTATGCCATCACTTGGCGTCCGTCGTCGTCGTCGTCCTCATGGACAAATTTTCAAAAATTTTCTCCTCTGAAACTACCAGACCGACACGTTTTAGACTGTGCATGATTGTTCCTTACGATTTTCTGCATACAATGACCTTTGGGATTTTTGATCCATGTAAAAACATAGCCGCCGTTACTAAGAATAGATTATAGGGGTCAGAAGGCAGTTATTTTTACAAATAACTCAAAAACCGTTGCCTTTAACAAATTTCTGGCATAGGGTAATATTGTTCAACATCATTAGATGGACCTATGCCGAAATTTTCAAAACCATTCATTGACTGATGTGGTTGTTTTCACATGTACAAATCTTCTCTAAAACCATTGACGATCATTTAATGAAAATAAACATATTAATTCTTTAGTTTATAGTTCTCAAAATGACTGTTGTAAATTTTTAATCTGTGAACAGATATGGCTGCATATACTAAAATGGAACATAGGGGTGGGAAGACAGTTTTTTGAAAATAATTTAAAAAAATTTTGCCTTTAGCAAAATTCTAGTTTAGGTCATGAAAATGCTATTAAAAGCATTTCCTGCATTTGACAATTCAGTTGATTTTAGCTTAGGCTGTCTCATTCCTCAAGTTTTTCATATAAGCAAATGGTTAACCAGGTGAGCGATTCAGGCTCTCTTGAGCCTCTATTCTTTTTTAAGGCTTACATAAACGTTTACTGTGTTTTGACGTTTAAAATGTTTTTAATCATTTTGCCGTAATAAATTCGAATGCTTGATATAAACCAGTTTACATGTGACTATCGTTAGTCTCAAAAGGCAAAAAAAATTCCCTTTCTTAAAAAGGTCGCATAATATATTGTGATCGTTCAATACTTTTTTGTTTTATATTTTTATGTTGCATATCAAAAATCAAAGAAGAATTTGCAAATCTGCTTTAGCTTTTATTGTCATAATTGACACTTACCCTATGAATAACAAGTTTGTGCTGATAATCTATTTTCTGTCAATTATGTAGGCTCACATTATTCACTTTTCTGCATTAATAAGATAATAATACTCTCGATTTTGTTCGTGTAAAGAACATGATCAGTCATCTTCATTATTGATTACTTTCGCAAATTTTTATTTATTTTTCCGATGTCCATTTTGCTTTTTTTTTAGATATTAGCGGTAAAAGTAGACTACATCGATTGTTCAAACGAGGAAGTCTACGACTGAGAGACACATTTGGTAACGAAATAAAATTAACTTAGTCAGAAAATATAACACTCTGACAAACAGTCCCAGGATAAAAAAATTTACGGGATAAATTTTTAAGAAAGAAAAAAATTCATCTGGTTATTCAAAACAACAATCACCTCGAGCAGACAACGACACTTTCATACTGGATTAAAGTTGTACTTTGAATTTCATGAGACCACAATTAATTGGATTTTTAAAATATTTTTGGTAATACAAATTCACCTTTATTTTATGTGGCTGATTTTATTTGTGGGGTGACAATTTTGGTTGTTTTCATGGGTAGTGTGGCACCACGAAATTAATAATCCAATGAACAATGATTTCAGTGGACGAATGTAAAATCAGATGGAATGGTAAGGTATCTTAAATCTCAGAATCGTTTACATAAAGTGTACCGGGTGAATAAGCCATATGGAATTTACATCAAGTCAACCCTTAAATGAATATCATATTTTTTATCCAAAAAAATGTAAGTAGCCTTAGGGTTACCCGAGTCATGTAATGTTAATGGAACCATAAACAAATCGTTGGACGAAGTTAAGTATTGTCGACTTTTTTGGAATCTTTCATGCGATAAAAGTGTCGTAAAGTTGTCTTAGGAAAACATGGGGTTTTATTTTCCTTTTAACTTTTATGTAACAATGGCGCCTGAATTTTCATTAGCAAGAATTTTACTTACTGGAATTGTTGTAGGGATATAACAAGGAGTCTTGTTTCCTTGATGGATGAATTATATATGTGTTACTTCCATTCGCAATTGAAATTACCTGTATTTATTCAACGTATTATCCACGAACTACTAATATCACACTAATAAAATGCCTTTTTTCTCTAACAACAGTACAAACTGTCTTCCTCCTCCTTCCTACTCTTCATGTACAAAACACATGTTACACAATAAATCTTAAATAGATTATTTTCATTATTTTTCCGAATCTAATAAATAAGATGACTCTTTTAGAATATGATCATTATTATTTGTCCTTGTGCCTGTCTTAGATACTTCTTTCGGAATAACAAATACCTTAATTGTCATTTGAAATGTTTTTATATGATTATACAGAAGGTTTTCCGTTGAAGAGGACAAGCAATCATATTAATGTCATACCAGAGTACCCATCGAAACCAGTAGAATCTGATATAGGCAATACTATTATGGATGAATTTATGCTCTTTCTTACACTAAAAGGTAATTTCAAAGTTGAGGGAGTCACTTATTAAATTGTTAAGGATATTAAAGTTAGAGGGCGACAATTAACAACAATACGACATCTCATGCTCGTGATTACAATTTTGATTTTTAGAAGCACCGTCTGTAAGGGTTGTATAATACGATTTTCAAGGAATGCAATAGTATTGTAGCTTATAAAGAAAAGATATTAAAAAAGTTTAAATAGATAAGGAAATGGTTACTTTGACAGACACTTATCTACTGTTTAAAAACGTCACCTGTTGTGACTCATTTTTTCTTTTCATTTTCTTATTTGAGGCATTTATTTGTTTTAAAAAAACACAGGTCACATTCACTAACATGTTAATACTTTTATGAAACAAGGTGAAATAAGCCTTTTCATGCTGACTTAATATTTGTAGTTTCCAGAACTCCATAAGTTTTTTTTATTTTCTGTTTTTGGAAACTAGAAGGGTCCATTGACAGAGATTTCTTTTTTTATAATCCTTCATCATTTTGGCATAATTTTCCAGCATCACTGAAAACGAAAGGTCAAAGGGTATAACTTAAATAAGGTAACCTGACTGCCCTACATTTGAAATGAAATTCTCCAGTTTCTAGAACTAGAACATCAGCATCTAGCAGTTCTATTCTTTTAATGAACTTAGAATATAGAATATTGATTGAATGTTTCAAATGCGTGCATTGAGAAATATGTATTTTACTGAGTAAGAAAATACCTACAAAAGGGCCTTAAACTGCAATTTCATATTTCGGTAGAGGTTGACAGATAGTGTATTGTAAGAACACAGGATGGTGAATTTATTTGCCGACTTTTCAGGCTAGACTATTGTCTTTTCATCTTTTGCATAATGAAGGAAGGTTAAGATATGGTAATGGAAATAATACCAGTGTTGCTCCTGATAATTGATTATTTAAGTGAATAAGGAGCCTTAACCTAATGGGTAAATATTGCATCTCAAATGTATTTTGGTTTAATACCATGAAATAATTATTAATTAGAAAATTGTCTACTTTTCAGACAATGGGATGCTTGACATGTGTTTGAACTAAGCCAGTGTGTTTTGATTTGAGCAAGAACAGTATATATTTCGTACTTATTTTGTATGCTGCAAATTAAATGTCAAATTGTATTTTGTCGATCTCTCAAACGTTGTTATCAGTACCTTTTCCCCTTTTTTAAATATTTTTTTTTTCTAAATGCGAAGAATTGTTATGCTAAATAAGGGGTTCGACTCGTCTGAAACTATGGTGAACAGTGAACAAAAGAGAACCACAATTCTAGAGGAAATCAAGGGTGTTATCCAGGGCCAAAGATCAGATATGGAAAATAGACATACACAACAAAGAACATAAAATAATAAAAATATATATACAAAGTAACAAAAGTAAATGAGCAAATCGGACTCCACTAAACCCTGGGAGCATGGACCAAGTGCACAAGTAGGGTAAGCATCGTCTGCTTTTCTAGAAACATCTGCCGTGTTGCGTATAAAAGTCAAGTCCAGGGTAGACAAAAGATGAACGGAAAAAACTATGACACATTTAATAAATCTGTTTTCATAGTGCAGATAGCTACATCGTAACGATTCATATTTCTTAGCAACTCAAACTACACTTTAGTCCTTAACTGAGGGATACTCTTCCCAAAATGAATCGGAATTTTTCTGAAAAGGACAACTTTAAAGGGAAAGACGACCACTGCATTAAGTTGGGCTCTTATGATAAATCATACCCACGTAAACAAAAATAAACAACCTTTAATGCAAAATGCGCTTTTATAAAATGCTCAGGGCTATGCAAAGTTCGAAATCCTTGAAATATAAGTGGATATCCATCTTGCAGAACTCTCCTATCTAAAGGAAGATCATAGCCAGATTTTATTTATTTTTATCGATAGCTTCCGATTGGCTCGTGACGTCACTAAGTCGGTTCGGTACTGATACAAATACTGCAAATAACATGTAAACAAATAATATTCCGTAAATATTTCTACGATCATGTTTATCTAATTACCAAAACACGATGACTTGTCAAGCTTACGATTGCACGAATAATAAAAGAGAAATGTTCTTAAAGCTTTTTTTTACAGCAACACGAACATTCTTCGAAAGTAGCCATAAGATTTTCCCTACAAATACTAGTCATCTGGCTGCAAATCCTGTTGTTCGTCAATGATGTCTAACATTTGCTTATACATGTTGTTCCTCAATCTCTCCTATTTATTCTGGGTTGAAATTATACAGGAAAAGTCCCAAATTGGCGATTTCTTCGGACATCGTAATCAACTACCTATTTACTTTCACTTTACAAACCGACTTCGTGACGTCACATTTCAACCGGTCATGGTGGCGCCCATAGGCGCGGGAAATTCAAATTTCCTAATTATAAATCTAGATTTTTTTAATTAAGTTTGTTTGTTTGTTGGGGTTTAACGCCCGAGCAGCAATATTTCAGCTATATTCAGGCGATTATTAATTAAGGAAAGGAAATTAATTAATTTTTTAATGAGTATTTAACAGATTAGTTTCGATATTTATGACTTGCACAATAACATGGTCTTCTCCTTTAATTATTGTAAAATTATGTATCGATCGCCATTTGCAATATTTACTGCAATCATGACTAAAACATATATAATACACATGAAGTCCGTTTTGTGTCGGAGTTTTATTAACAATATGTTATATATGGAGAAATAAATCTGTAGAATCATCTAACAATATCAGTCTAATGATTTTAAGAAAAAAATGGCTTCAATATTTAAAGCATTGCCACATAATCACCGTAAAGAACGCCCTGTGTTGTCATCAAAACAAAGGGTTTTTTTTAACATTGACCTCTTTTGCCAATGACATGGACAAAATGACGCCGTTTGTGTGTTAAAGATGTCCTCCTCCCTCTGTGCCTTTATTTCTTATTCTTATTAAATATTCTACACTTGCCACTCGTTAACAAGTGACTTCTTTATAATTTTTACGTGGAATAAAAATACTAGTCATTTCTTGTTAGACAGTTGAGTTATTATGTACAAATTATTTATTTCTCAATAGAAAAAAATGTTGATAGAAATATTAAATTATTTCTGAGATCACCAAAAATTATTCAACAAGTGATCCTTGAAAGGCAAAAACATGTATTGAAATTCACGACCACAGAGAGCTTCTAGAAAATAAACTAAAAATTAAATCAACGACACAAAGACACTTAATAATTGACATCTCCTGTCTGTGGACATGTGCATGTCTGTGGTGGGATTAAACTAGCTGTTTAAGCCTTAAACACCCTCTTTGATGAAAGGTCAAAATTGAACTGAAACAATAAAATAAAACTCACAATACAATTCACTCAATAATATATCCATTTCTACAAGATAAAAATATGAAATAGACGACACTTTTTATGAACAAAAGACATCTTTCATTGACAGATGATTAAAAACAGATCAAACGTGTTTGCTTTACGTTATGTGCTTTGTTAGAATATAGTAGAGAAAATGAGAAAAATAATCTTCCTGATTGAGGTTTGCTGACTCTAAAAAAGTCAAAATTCAAAACAGAAACGCATTCGAACAGAAATTCAAAACAAAAAAAAAAAAGTGACGAGTTCCTCCGGACCTAAGTCGAAATCACTACACTAGTAAAAGAATCAAGTTTTTACTAGTATTTCAGTTTGAACTTCCACAAATATTCACATAAATGGGAATTTGATTGAGAAACTTAACTAAATTAATTCTTGTTTTTGAAATCGATTGTTGGTTGTTACATAAGTTACACAACGGTTTTTAGACACATATTTGTTGTTGACCTGGTTTTGTTATTGATATTTATTTGTTTGTTTGTTGTATCTTGAGGTTTACTGACTACAAACAATGTACCTTTCGAATGATTGCTTGATTGGAATTTTGGACTATATAGTATGCAATTCGATTTTACTGTTATAATGATAATGTAATATCATTAAATAATATTAGCTAAATCAAGGTAAGGGACTTACACAAAAACTACTATGAATAAGGATATGTTGCTCTCAGATTAAAGTCGTCATTTAGAAGTTCTACGGTCGCCATTATTGTCTTAGATCAAGTATTCGTTTAGATTTAATTGGAAAGTTATTCAAATTATACAAAGCGAGAATCAACAAAATTTCATTGTGGTGATTGGAAGCAAAAACACACAAAAATCTAGATAGGCAAGTACACAGAAAAAGGTCAACACCTGATTAGTACTAACATGGAAATATGCTTTCTTCGTATTATCACTTGATATACTTCCTTCAATCATACCAAAAATGGCATTTAATGTTTTATTGAAAACATTTGATTACCATTAGAATTTCTTATACATATGTATCATTCATGACTTCGTCTGGTCATAAGGTTTACATAGACCCAAACATGTGAAAACGTATTTTATTTTTTTTAATATAAGAATATTTACCTTTTAAACGGTCAGCATTCCAGTGGGAACATATTGTGCTCCTCTAACTGCTGACATATTCCTTCACTCTAATGAGGCTGACTATATAGCTGATCCGAAAGAAAGAATATCGTTTAGCAAGATCCTTAAATATCAGTTTCCGCTATATAGAAAACGTATTATCTTTAAGCAATCCTAATTGATACATCGCATCTACCCCAAAGTAAATGAGATAAAGGATACTACAGACACTGTAAAGTCAGCCACATATCTTGGCCTACACTTAGAAATCGATGAAAAATGAAAACTATTGACCAAACTTTACGACAAACGTGATGACTTTTCATTCACAATGGTCAGCTTTCTTTTCACCTGTGGCAACATCCCTTCAGCACCTGCGTATGGAGTGTTCACATCACAACTCATACGTTATGCCAGAGCGTGCCGTAAATACGCAGGCTTTTTGTATCGCGCTAGATGTCTATCAAATACGCTTCTGGAGAAAGATTATGTTGCTACAAGATTTAAGTCATCACTACAGAAGTTTTTTGGTCGTCATCATGAACTCGTGGATCGTTATGGCGTATCCCTCTGCGCCATGAAAACTGTTTTGTTCTACGTGTCATAGTTTTCCTTTCCTCTTTCGACTGCCCCGGACTTTTTATGAGCAACCCGGTGGGTGTTTCTAGAAAAGCAGAGGACGCTTACCCTACCGGTGCACCTGGTGCATGCTCCCAGTTTTTAGTGGAGTCCGAGTTGCTCATTTGCTTTTGTTACTTATTTTGTTACTTTGTTTGGTTACTTTATGTTCTTTGTTTTGTATGTCTGTTTTTCCATATTTGGTCCATCGATTACATTCTTTTGATTTCCGCTAGAACCTTCGTTATCTTGATTACTCTTTCAACCCTATCATCTGACTAACCATTTTATTTATACGTGTGCTTTTTAAAGTATTTTGTTTTATTGATTCATTGTTTCGTCTTAAGCCTTTCAATTCTATACACACTTTTCACGCGTGTTTTTCTTAATTTTACTAAAATGTGAAATGCTAGAGGACTGGCATTGTTCAATCACATAAGAATTCTTATGAATGATTTTTAGACAAGATGAGAGAGTAATACTAGCTTACACATAGAACTATTGAGATAGTTACACCTTAAATGGAGGCAATGGAACAATCTTGCTATTAATATAAAAAATGGAGCATAATCTAGCCTTGAACGTAGAAAACGGAACACATCTAGCCTTTAAGGCAACAAATGGAGCGTAATTTAGCAAATAAAGAATACAATAGATCATAATCCTCCCGTTACTATATACAAGAAGAGTCCGATCTAGCTATTGACGTAGACACGAGCATAGCATCCTCAAGCCTTTAACTTTAGTTTAATTAGTTGTGACATGGAAGATGTTATTTGTCAAACAAAACAATGAACATAACAACCACTCATCAGTTAATGGTACCATCATATATGGATACATAAATGAACATAAGGAACCATACAGTCAATGAAATAAACTATAAGTAATAGTGGTCCTAAAAAATGACGGTGTCTTTTTGTGTGTGGTGCACAATACTCTTCAAATAAATTCTGACGATAAAACAACAATACAATCTTAATGCTCTGTTTTAAATCACTGTCTGATTATTACAGTGTAAACCATATTCATTCATAAACAATGTATGTATGGTAATGCATTAGTATATTTTATATAAATGTCTTTTATCATTTTTAGCCATGTCACAAGATAGTTTCATTAATTTTCACAGAATGTATGTAAAACTGTATGTAAGACAGTATACATCATGATGCACCTATTCAGAGGTATCATATGACCACTTCTTGTCTCGCATTTGATGTTTGACCTATCAACATGGTGTTATCGTGACAAAATTTACATAATGAAAGCGAATTTAAAATAGGAAACACCGGTCTTCGATGTGATTTTGTATAATTTCTTGACAGTTGTTTTTTTTATTTGTTTCGTGTACTGTTTAACAAAAGTAATAAATGTCCGTCCGTAAATCGGATAAAACGCTTGAAGGTATATTTCTTTTCTGCTGTTATAAATATTTAATAATTATTAATTGTTTTTCACAGAATAGGGAATTTAGTAGATAGGATCCGCAAATGCCGTAATAATATTTTTTCAAGCCGCAATAATATTCATTATATATTGTTATGGGTGCCACTGGTTTTGCAGGAGAAATCAAGGGAACAAAGATTCTAGTGAAAATCAAAAGAATGTAATCCAGGGACAAATACCAGCTATGGAAAACAGACACACACAACAATGAACATGAAATGATCAAAATAACACCTATAAAGCAAGAAAAGCAAGTGAGAAACTCGGGCTCCATAAAAAACTGAGAGCATGGACCAGGTGCATCGGTAGGGTAAGCGTCCAGATATAACTTTTTAACTTTAAGAACATGCAGAACAAGTTTACCCTTTCGGTGCACATGATGTCACAACCGGTATTAAGTGATTCAGTTTGTTTGTGTGTTTGTTGGTTTTTGTAATGTCTCTGATTTATTCTCTTATATTGAAGCATCGGTATATTTGTTTTCCGCGTTTCACTCTTTGTTTGACAATCATTACTTCTAACACAGGAATACCTAACGCCGACCATAAATGTTTGTGTCTGCTAAAATAACATGAATAAATTGAAAACCAAATATTGTTTCCTCGATGGAAAAAAATGCTCTCTGATCTATTTCAATAATACTTTATATGATACAATTATTGCAAATCTAGGAACTATAACCTTATCTGAAAAATAATATGTCTAACTTCGCTTATATGGTTAATGTTCTAATTCAAATTATGTTTATGGTTCTAAAATTCTTAGTATGTCATGGACGTAAATGTAAGTGTTGAAATAGAACGTGATAACATGAGCTGTTTTCCATTTATGTCAAAATATATATGCTTGCCATTGAACTATTTAATTTCTCCCTTCTATCTAGAACAACTAGAGTAACTTTGTTGTTGTAATAACTGGCATAAACATTTACAAGGATGATTTATAAGAAACATAAACTTCATGGATATGGATACATGCTTTTAATTGAAGTACCAAACGTGTTTTCAACGACTGCATTACATGAAACTTTATACACATGGATTTACAAAGTATTTACTGACTTTGACATTCTGACTTAAAAAGTCATATCTGGCTGATCAAAATATTAACAGAGACGAAGATGCCGAATTAAAGTACATCCATTGGATAATTATATATATTTTTTTAATAATTGTACTATTTAATTTCATATAAGTTATTACTGGTATTAACATTCCCGTTAAACTTCATGACACTTGGTACAGGTTGATTAAAGTGTTTCTATTTTCATGCTTCGACACCTGTTATTCTGTTATAGTAAATTTAATATGTAAAACATTAGATTAAAACCCATATTTCATAAAGATGTATAATTAAGTTTACCGCCCTCTTTAGCGATGTTCTTTTTCTGTAAATAAATAAACGCGATAAGTGTGGCGATAAGCGTGTATGATGGGCAATATTCGCGATAAGTGTATATGATGGACAATTATCTCGGTAGGTGTTATGATGGACAATAGTCACGATAGGTGTGTATGATGGGCAATAAACATGATAAGTGTTATGATCGGCAATAATCGCGATAAGTGTGTATGATGGCAGTAAACGCGATTAGTGTGTATGATGAGCAATAAACGCAATAAGTGTTTGATGGGCAATAATCACGATAATTGCGTATGATGGACAATAATCGCAATTAGTGTATATGACAGGCAATAAACGCGATAAGTGTTATGATCGACAATGATCGCGATAGCTGTTTTGATTGGCAATAATTGCGGTAAGTGTGAATATTGGACAATAAACGCGATGAGTGTACATGATGGGCAATAATCGCGATAAGTGTGTATGATGGGTAATAAACGCAATAAGTGCATATAAAATATGCAGCCCGACTATATATGAACAGTCGAGTTGCATATTTGATAGTCGGGGCAAGCCCCTGTGGTCTAGTATAGAGTTAATGAACACAAGAACGATTCAGGCGAGTAACAAATATGTTCTTGGCCTTTACAGATATGTATATATTGTGTTATTTTAGTCGGTTTTTCGTCTTGTTTTGTATGATTTGTTTGTTTGTTTGTTTTCATTTTTAGTGCTGATGCTACTTTTGTTGTTTTGTCGCTGAAGAAGGTTATCTTATAAGATCCGATTTATATCTCGATGTCAATGAAATTTAATAATGAAACACAATTCAAATGGTCGCTATGTATGCTTTGCACATTAATTTACTTTATGAATATGTTTGAATCTATGGTTTCGATCCCATCTGCAGGTCGACATTTGCCATAAAGCCTGAACGTTAGAAATAGCAGTACTCTTGAGCATGTAAACAAAACGAAGGAATGTCTCTGTTTTTTTTTTATAATTTACTTGTCAAGAACATTAAAATTTCAATGTCTGTCATATGATGCTGTCACGCAGTGAAACGAAAAAAAAATAATTAATTAAATCGCTGTTTTGTACAAATGCAAAATATGCATGATGTGAATTTAATTACTTAATTTGAAATAATAAGAAAAAACGGTGTATCATGTCCAATGTTTGCATAATTCTTATTGATCGGACAATGTTAAATTGATAATTTGAAGAAAAAAATATTATCGAGAATTTCGTTAACCTAAAAACTAATCAGAGTAAAACATTGATAAACAAATATTTGGTCAGGTGGACTTTTTACATCAATCTACACATGTCACGTGTTTAGACAGTACGAAGTTAATTACAGGGGAAATCATTAATTTAATTTTTTTTGCATAATTAACTTGGTTTCGCATAATCTTCTAAAAGGAGTCGTTTTTTTATAAATTAGTCAATATGAAGACGTTTCATTGCTCGTTAATATGTATTTTGCTTCTGGTCAAGTTTGCATTGATTGCAGGTAAGTAAAAATTGTTAAATTGAGTTTTTTTTTATTTAACTTCTTTAAGCGATGACTCTCTTCATAATTACGCATTGGGTGTGGTAGATAAGGGTAACAACAAAGTTATCGAACAGTAATCCGTTTAATAATCAAGTCAAGTCCAAAATAAATCTGGAAAAATAGATAGATATATTAAATGTTAATTACCAAAAGGTATACATATTAAACTATTTTTATTTCGGAATATTGTTTTATATTGACTGGCATACACATTATTGAAAACTATATTTTTGTATGTCGACATCGTTTAGATATCATACTAGACAATAGATTATTTAGATATATTAGTATTTATAGGTTTCAATAATACCAGTGTTTAAGGTATCTTTGTTTTATTAATATCTATTACCTAAATGGAGTCTAAGATGGTATTTACTCACACAATTTAAATGATTCCTATCGTTTTACCATTGCTTGTAGGCTTAACATGTTGTAAGACATAAATATTACAACCTTACATTTTAGGGCAGAGACAACTACCAAGAACAGAATTTTTCATACCAAGGACCCAGCAAAATGCAAAACGAGTACAACAAAAATTTACTCAATTGGAAAGACTTAAACAGCTTAATAACATGTCTGGAATGAAATTTGGAAACTCAGGTGCTAGTGGTAATGGGTGGAATAACAACGTAGGCGCTAACAGTGGTAGAGGATTGAATAGTGGTGGAGTAAACAGCGGTACTAGGATGGGTGGAGTAAACAGCGGTACTAGGATGGGTGGAAACAGACGACAAATTAACCTGTCAAACTTGAATGCAGAGCAACTTGAAGTAATAATGGACCAGAGACGGATGCAGATGGAAATGGGTATGGGCATGGGAATGGGTATGTCTGGTGGTGGAATGGGCGCCGGAAATGGAGGATACACATTCATTAATGTTGAGGCCTTAAACAATGCGGCAGAAATGGGCATAATGCCAAGTATGTTTATGGGCAATAATGGAGCCAGAGGACAGCAAGGCATGCTTGGAAATAATAATAACAATGGAAAAGGAGGAATGAATGTCGGTCGAGGAAACGGAAGTCGACGAAACGGTATGAATCTACCACTTTGTCAACCTCTTTATGAATGTGCTGAAAATTTCATTCCACCACAATGTCGCACATGGAGATACGATACTGTTAATAGTATGATGTGTCGATCATGTCCTATTAATACATGTCAAGGAGGAGCAAAAGAAATGTTTAACACAATGTACGAACATCATCCAAAAAGGCTTTTATTTGAGGCTCTAACTGGAAAGTAAACAGTGTTGAAGCAGCAATTCATTCATATATTCCGTTGTCGGGAAAACTAGGGATTTTTATATGTATTTGTAATGCAAAATTGTCATGTAATATATAACCCAAGACGCTAATAAGCTAAACATCAATTAGCTCGCAAAATAACTCAGGTGTTTAGATCGGCACAAGCTTATTAAAACATGTTCAGCTAAATGATATATATTTTTTTATCTTGAGTTTCTATCAAAGTTCAAACTTTTATTTAATGGACAGTAATAAAAGATACATTTTGAGTAATCAACCTCTTTTTAACAAAATGACTAAAATGTAATAAAAAATACCAATTTTTGTTAAATCATTTTACCTACTTTAGATTTTGTGGCCAAAATGATTCTGTTGCTATCTGGTGCTGTTTTCAATGGTTGTATAAAGGATAAAGATGATTTCATTCCCGGTTTAATTGTTACAACGTTATTCTGTGAAGGTTTCAAAGTAAATAAAACAGTACACAATAACTAGTCGGTCAGCATCATATTTTTTTTATGTGGAGTGGCAAGTTTTGTGTAAAAAGCCCGCTTCGAGTGTCCAAGTTATTGAAAGGATTGTCCGTTTAACTGATAAATGTTTCTTCAAGAAAAATACAGTATTTGATCGTCTAGATTTGAGAGTGTTTCTGAAAACAGGCAGAGGGTAGCACATGGCAATATGTTATTTTTTTTCTATTTTTTTCCATCCATTTCATATCACAAATGCATCTTTTTCTCTTTTTTTCACAAAAAATTGTGTTTCATTGTTAGGGAACTTTGCAATCATTTTCTGAACCATCCATTGTTGATTGATACCATCTTCATGCAAGTTTGACTTACATATTATATCAAAATTACATTAGAAAAAATAATAATACAGTCGGGAAAAATTACATTAGAAAAAAAATAATATAGTGATAAAATTTATTGAGTGCCACCCATTTCATAGGATTTGCCTGAATTTTACATGGACGGCTTCACAAATGAAAACAAATTTGTTATTTATTTATACCTTCTCCTTTGCGAAAGGTATATTGTGATCACAGTCTTAGTGTGTCCATACTTCATTCCACATTTTTTCGTTACTGTTCGTTTCGCTACTTATCACAGCCACTTGACATTTTGACGAATGCTTTCAATAGGTATACCATATCAAAGGATACGATCTCAGACTGAGGCTGCATCAGCTCTGTTTGAAGAGTTTGACCGTATTATGGTTACTTTGGTCGGGAGCGGGAGTATTTTTAAGTGTACTTTGCTAACAGTTTTGTTTTAGTGGAAATCATTCTCTACATAAGAATGAGTAACGTCGGGTGTTTCTTTGAAAAAATGTAAGACGTTGTTGTAGTGATTATGGTTCATGATATTTTCAACAGAACTAAATAAGCGGTTTTATGCACTATTAGAGTAAATGTTGTTTTTAGGAAATAATTCAAACAACCAAATCAACAAAAACAACACAAATTTTCAATTTTTCTTTCTACTTTTCTCCACAATAAAAAAAAATACAAAAGAAAATCCTCCGAAAACAGTAAGGTTACATAAATTTTAACGAATAATCGAGTAATCTTAAGGCATAATTGTTGATGACACCACTTTCTCATTGCATCATTCAAACATTTTTTTAACAATTATTATATTTTGGGTTTTCTTTTCTTACGTTAAAATTATGGTGGTCCCCATCCCTTAGGTCAAATTATACAATGTAGTATAATTACTTCTTTGTTTATAAGAAAAATAATTACATTAAATACAAAATTTGTAATTTTAAATACTTCAACATCACTTACACGAGAGTTAAAATGGCCTATAGCCGCTTTGCAAACTGAAAACAATTAAAACGTTTCAAGAACAGCTGGAATAGATGATCGATGGTTGTCATTTTATAAATAAACTGTGGCATAAAGAAAAGTGCAATATACCTTTATTTTTTTTCATTAAAACCTGGTTGACTAAAAACCAGATTATTGTGCAAAATCATGTAGTTTGACAAAGAATCAGAAATTCGTAGACAAATTTCGATTTTGATACTACTAAAACTATCACATTATTATCATTAATAAAACTTTTCGAAGATTAGGTACTTAGATACATTAGTTCATGGTGATATGCCAGCAACACACAACTTGAGATTTTAAACAAATCCTTTATTTCTTCTGTCTTTTTAGTCAGTAAGAGTAAATAAGGGAATCAACAAGTACTATCTTTATAAAAAAGTAGGCGACGCAGTAAAATTTGTTCTTTTTGCTTATAATTTTCTACATTCATTCAGGAAATAACACGTTTTTTTGAACGCCACTGAATTAACAGTATTTGGCCAATCGAGATACAGAATTTAGGTCAAGTGACTTGCGTTTCCATGGAAGAGCGTCTTTAAGGTCAAAGGGTAAAAAGCGAAACTATACCGACTGAGTCGGAAAAAAATATATTCAAAGAAAAATTACAGGGAAAATAATAGCACACAACAAGGAACACGTAAGACAACAAAAAAATAGCACGTACAAAGAAACACAAGAAAACGAGCAACCCGGACTCCACTTAAAACTGGGAGCATAGACCAGGTGCACCGGTAAGGTAAGCGTCTTCTAACGATCCACGAGTCCATAACCATAAAACTTCTGAAGTTATGACTTTAATCTTGTATCAACATAAGGTGCTGAATGGATGTTGCCATGGATGAAAGAAAAGTTTACAATACGGAATGAGAATTCATCGTGTTTGTCGAACTGTTTGGTCATGAGTTTTTGCTCTCCATGGATCCCTTATTGTGAGTCAAGATATGAGACTGACTTCTCAGTGTCTGTAGTGGTCTTCATTTCCAGTTCATTGGGATATATGCGATGTATAAATCCCCGAAAATTGGATTGTTTAAAGACAGTAGGTCAATTATAAATAGAAAAATGATTTCGACTCTTCTGGCTAAATGATCTTGCTTCTTTTGGATCAGATCAGCTTTAAAGTCAGCTTCATATGAGGGAAGGAATATGTCAGTGAGTAGCGGAGGACAATTTCTTCCCAATCGAATACCGAATGCCTGTAAAAAAAACACATCCACAACACTGGACGATATGTTGTCGATAAAAAATCCAGCATTTTGTGATAATTCATTAATCTTTTGAAAACGTAAATAATGAAACTATACAAATATGAGCAGCGGTCCTTTTGGTATTTACATTATATCTATTCTAAAGATGTTAATTGTGGTCCTAATGAAAATATATCTTCACCACTTAAAGGTAGAATGACAATTATGTATTTCATTTTCTTTTTTAAATATTTTTTTTAACGATTCATATATAAAAATGTAACAGAAGCAAATGTGCAAACCGAAGGAAATCATTGGACAAAACAATACAAAAGGTGCAAACCTAGGAAAAATTATAGGACAAAGCGATACCACAGGTGCAAACATAGGAAAGTCATTGGACAAAACAATACCAAAGATGCAAACCTAGGGAAATCATTGGACAAAGCAGTACCAAAGTGCAAACCTGGAGAAATCATTGGACAAAGAAATGTAGCACAAGAAGGGCATCATACAATAATTATTATCATACAATATAAAAGGACTATCAACTTACAACAAAATAGCGCGAACCATCACGAACCATTCGATTAATTGATTGATTGTTGGGGTTTAACGCCCGAGCAGCAATATTTCGGCTATGTTCAGGCGATGAACGTGAAATGGATGATAAAATAAACATTATATGATGACGATAATGAAAAAAGAAATTGGACATAAGGATAATAGGGTCGACAAATTTTGGTTGCCACTAAAAAAAGGGAGGGATGGGTAGGCTCGGGCATTTTAGCCTCCTGTGGCGGAGCGCAAAGGTTCCTACTCCTATCAAATACCACGAATTTAGGGCTGCTGTGGGCCTATTCTTTTGGCACCCGGATCCGCATTCGAAACAAAGAGTGCTTTTGATGGGTGAGTAGTCCCTCCTCGATGCAAGAATCGCTAAAAATCAGGTCAGGTGAAAGATTGGGATGACAGAGGAAGATTATTATTATCATATGGAAAATATACACTCCATATTAGTTAATTAGGCCATTGTGGGGACTGTAGAATTTTTGAACTGACAACTTTTATATATTGGCAACATATCATTGGCACAGTATGCAAATCGTAGCAGAGCTTATGTGTCAAGCAAACAGGAAAATGATAAACACTAAAAGGACAACATAGGAAGAATAAATCGTACGATATAAAACAATATGTATCGACTTTAGAAAAGGTTTGAGCAGATGGAAAGTTACTTCTTAGAAAAGGAAAGTTGACAACTGGCATTGATATTTGTATAAAGTCATTTGGACATAGTCTGCAAGCTTAATGACGATCGGAATGCTTAGTGTCTGTTAAAACACTTATTTACCAAACTGTACGAATATGATGTCGATCAAATCCCTCAGTTTAAAGGTATCTTTCAACCAAACCCAGCATGGGACTTTGATCGGCAAAAAGCTACAATATCCCCATGTGATAATTTTTCCTTTATCTTTAACAATGTTGATGAAATCAACAATGTTACGAGCAACGGTAGATAAAAAAATAAAAGTAATAGTAAACTTCTTTTGTGTCAAAAAGAGAATATTATATACATCTAAATGAAAGACTGAAAATATTTTCTTCAGTGAAAGACTGAAAATATTTTAATTCTTCAAAGCTGTTTCACAAAGAACGAAAGAGTCTTGGGATGTAAGTAGCGCCATACAAAATTATGTCGCATTGACACGCATCTTCATAAACTATTCTTTTTAAAGTTTCGGTTAAAATCACCGCGACTTTTAATATTGGAAGGATGAATATTTGTTAGTGCATTGATGTATGGTACTAAGCAACATCCCTACCAGATATAGATGATCTGGACTGACATTTTCTGCATTATTTACTTTTTTCATATCTTAGCCAATTAGATTGTATCTTAGCAACTACAAGTATTAAGGGATGATATTTGGTCTATGGCTACAACAACATCCATACTCTTTATTTCCACTTATGACATTAATCAAAGAACTGCAAGAGGGTCATAATGAACAGACCCTGAGATACCATTAAAATAAGCCAGAATTTTAATAGTACTAATACCTCGAACGCTCCAACTTCTAAAATACATTCTAATTTAAGTCTTGAAAATTATTTCTATTGACTTTTCATTCCTTATGAATATTAAGTTTCCCTCAAATATGCCAAATAAATTGGACCACAGCTTTTTTAAAAAGCTAACCTAGTCATTAAATGGTTCTCGATTTTATTTTTACTCTTTTATTCAAAAGAACTTTAAAAATATACAGCCTTTCATACTGGCCTTCATTTGGAATCAGAGAATAGGGCTAAATATTCAACTAAATTCTTTTGACATACATAGCCACTTTATCAGTTGTCATCTATTAATTTTTGTGCAGTAGCATTCCTTGTGCTTCAGTTCATGAGGTTTCATTTTTAATTAGAGTTTATTTGCTTTGCTAGATATTGCGGCTGTTTCATCGACTTTTTCAACAAGACACAACTGTTTACGCAAAAACTACAAGAGCAAGCTAAGGTTATATGACCCTTACATCAAGGTCGTATCTCAAAAACTTTACTCTTCATATCACTGTTTCCAATTATTGTATGTACATGTAGTTTTTATATCTACTGATAACAGACACTCGATTTTACATTTCTTACTCACGAATATACAGAGTCTGAAGCACAACAATATATTTTTATATAAATTGTGCCCTATCTGTTCTGACATATCATGAGTTTGTACAGCGTGTCATTCTCTCTTCTTTATTTTCCAGTGGTTTTCTTTCCAAAGAGGGTCTCCCTTTGTTCGTAATTTTATTCATTTATAATAACTTCATATATATTAAAAAAGGAAAACTAGGAAGAATAACCCCTCATTAGCACATTAGAACAAAGATACATAGGAATATCTAATTCCAAAAATAAATTGTATCGAAGAAAAAAGATCGAAATAGGATGCCGAATTCCGCACATGGAAGTTTTATCAAGTGCAAGAAATGAAGCATCAATGTTTAATGGCTTTTAAATTGAATAATACTACAAACTTCAGTAAAAAGGTTATGGTTATGGTATCAATCGAGGTAAAACAGAATTGAGTTGTCTTTCTTCTCCTGGCATAACATTACTGTTCCACTCGTATTAGTATTGCAAATTTCAGTATGCTTTACACGTGGTCAAGAAGTTAATTTCTATCAGTACCAATGCAAAGAAAGATCCAATTCTAAATAAAATAAGTTGCATACAAGAAGTTTTCAAAACCAAAAATGAAATAATTAAACTAAATATACTACCGAGTGCAACACAAGGAATGAAGTCTTGAGGTTTGTTTTTTTTTCATGTTTGTTCCTATGTTTCTTTTTTATTTTGTGTAAGTATTATACATTTACTTGAGTTATTGTATTGAAAGCTCTATTATTTTGTCTGAATATTGGTTTTTACAGTATGAAGAAGTCAAATTGGGTTTTTTGTTCATTACAAGTGGCTTTTACTTCCACTGACATATGTATTTGTTATTAGCACAATTATTACCAAAAGAATGAAAGTAATCGGATCTCACTTTTTTTGCCAATAAACGTAGTTTTTCTTTTTTTTATTTAAATACGACTGTACTGTCCAGCAAGACACATTGTGACCCGACTCACAACCGTCTTGAAATGCAATTTATTTTTGGTTCTTAGAATCGAAGTACTTGGACTTAAAACTTCAAAGATTTTTTTGAAATCCTCTAAACTTTATAAGTAAAGCTGACGTTGCGAACGTTGTGTCACATTCGATTGAACCGGGTTGGTTACGAAAACCGAAATATTGCTATTAGAATGTGGAGTTATCCAAGGCAATATAGATATTAAAATGTTCGAAAATGGTTGTTGTTTTAGGATTACAATCATAAATCTTGTGGACGGGTAACATTATGCTTGCTTCCCATTTCAACAATCTATCTAAGTTGTTTCTTGGCGTATTTTGATAAAACAAACTTTTTTTGAAAGAGCAATTTGTGCTACAGACGATGTCATATTTTTCATGACGTAATGATAAGATCAAAGCGTGTTACAATATCACAAATATCTCCCCTTTGATGTGAACACTGTAAAAATGGAAAGAAACCGATTTGTAAACAAAATGAACTTTTTTTTTCTTTTTTTTTCTTAAGTTATGCGAACAGTTTTTTTTAATCGGGACTTTTATTAACTATATAGACAATTTATTACATAACCCCAATGAAATTATATATAAAATGTTCAATCAGTCCTTTTGTTAAAAGTTTTTTGTCCGTATTTCAATTATGTCACAAATCTTAATTTTTTCGACGTTGGCCATTGGCTACTTTCTTGCTTACGGTTGTAAACCGAATAACAACGAATAGTATTTTTACCAAAGTATATTCACGCTTAAAGGACTGTATAAATATTCAGAATATCATGTTTATTCTGAAAAATAATGAGTTTTATTGTCTAATAGTAGATAAATACGCACGTATGTTGTGATGTCACGTTGCCTTTTTTCCGACGTTTTCTACACGTTGCGCGCTACCCAGTTTTTATCAAAAGCTTTTTTCGTTAGCTTTGAATGAACTAATAACTATGAAATTTTGAATTTTACATGTATATATGCTTCAGATAGTATATTCTAAAAATAATGGCACTGGGTTGAACATGTATATAAGCACAGCATTTTGTCTGTGTCTAACCAAAATTTTACATCATCTAAAACTTGTATATTTCATTTATTCACGCTTACACCATGCGAAATTCGAACGAATTGTTCAAAAAGACAAATGGTGTTCAGTCGATTTATTCATATACTTAAAAATGTATATATCCTCCTCTATGGTTTTATCATTTCATTTTTTTTCGTTGGCGTAACAAGTGGGTTATATATATTTATATTTGACGTTTCCAAAGTAACGTTCTGTTTTGCGACGTATAAACTCTTTTAACATCAATTTTAAAAACAATAAAAAGTATTGAAAAGTTACGATACTAGATTAAATTATTACGACTGTGGACGTAATGAATAAAAAAAAACGATTTTAGCGAATCTGATAATATAATGAAAGAAATGTTGAAAAGAAAACAGAAGAAAACAGGAAAAAGAAAGCCCCCCCCCCCCATTGCGCGCACTCCTGTCTGTTCACATGCAATGCTGTCCTGGTGAAATCGGGATCAGCGTGCCTACAAACATTGCAAAAATATTTTTTTGAATTTTTTTTTCAAATCGGACCAAAAAAAAAAAAAAAAAAAAAAGATTTATTCTGGTGTGGCCTTTTTGACCCCTTATAACTCGAAAACCGTAAGAGATATCTGAAATCTGATTGAAAATTGTAGGCAGGATTATTAATGAGGAAACAAATGACCCCCTACTTTAACTTGAAAACAGTCCAAAACACACAAAATCTGCTGTACATTTTTTTAGCCGAATTAGATAAAGAACACATTAAAAATAGAATATTTAAGATAGAAAAAAAACTACATGGGTTTTAATATAAGATGTATTTTTACACTTTTTGGCCCCTTTTTCAAAAGCGGCAGCAACAAAGTCCAAATTGAATAGGAATCTTCTTCGTTGACGACGACGACGCAGACGACGACTGCGCCATATATATATAACATTATACGACCGCAAGTTTTTTTCGTCGTATAATAAAAACTGGAGATTTCACTCTCAAATTTTCTCAAAGAGGGAGATTTGCCAAGGTTTTGTTTTCTCGAAATGTTTAGCAATGTTTTATGTTTAGCAACAGACCTTATAAAATTCCGAAGCGAGTGCATGTATTCGGAAATATCAACATATACATCTACATTAGAGATATACAACTAAATAGGAAAGATTCACTTAATACGCTTTCACAATATGATTTCGGGGGGGAGGGGGGGGAGGGTGCTACTGACTTTTTGCTTGTATGTTTGTTAGCTTTCTGTTTTAGTGAGAGTGTTTTACTTTTTGTTTTACACAACAAACACATGCATACAATATATTTATATATATTTATTTATTTTTGTTATATTTTTTTTTCTTAAAGCAAAAAACGTCAATGCCTCGTAAAAAAATCTACAACGTACATTTCATGTATTTAGGGCATCATATACATGTGGCATGTTTTGTTGAATAAATTCGTTATTTATTGTGAAAATTGGTAATTGAAAATAAATACAGAGAAGACAAAAGTTCTAAAATTTTCTTGTGGACGAATTCCACACAACTTGATTTTTTATGAACAAGAATGAATAAGAAATATATTCGTGAATATTTGCCACAAGTGGTTCCCTCCTGAAAACACGAAAATATTTATATGACCGAGGTATAAAAGCTATGTGACCTAACATACTAGCACATCACAATACACCTGGCTAACCGTGAAACCTAATTACACCTTAAAACACGTGGAGTAGATACGTACGTCAAAGTCGTAGAGCTTTTATCATTTTGTTTCATTTACTTCATGCTTTACTTTAATAGGGGTTATTATCAAATACATGTTCTTATATAATTATTCAGTTATTGGATCAGATGTAGATTTTGTATTAGCCACCTGTCCACATGCTTGCATGCACGTGCATGCACTTTTCTTAACCGTGTCCTTGTCCGTATTTATGCATATTTTAAGAGGCTTTTTTCTTCATACTTGAATTAACTTTATATCTTTCTTTACATTTTCATTTTTAAAAAAATCTGCTGTCCTCTGTTATGATTTACGTTTGCGTTGACTGTCATAAAAGAATAAGAGACTTGAGATATGCTCGTAGACTTTCAAATGTACAGACTGGCTTGTACACGTATCATGTAGCACACTGTCTAAAGATGGCATTGTTTGCAATAAATGTCGCAACGCATTCTATTTCTTGACGCGATCTGGCTAAGTTGGAAACACCGTTTTGAAATCAAATACAAGGATATCTTCCAATTCTCTCCCGATTCCTGTTTTGAAAGATCGGGAAGTCAAATGCCATTTGCTTTGTTTGCCTGAAAAAGAAACCAGGATTGAAATCAGCAAGTGCGGAAGCGAGGACGAACATTTTTATTAAGCAAAATATTATTGCTCCAGCTGGCGCACGGTGTTGCACTGCTCACTTGAAAAATAACTTGGGAAATTCATCACTCGCAGATGCCAAAAGACCGATATAAAAATACTTCTACCATTATGACAACCGATGATATCATTGATCTTTTACAACAGTGTAGACAACATGCGTGTACATCTGTAGCATTAAAAACATTGACGCTGACACTCCTTCAAAAAAGTAAAATAACGACACGAACACACATTAATGACCAACATTGATAATATGGCGAAATCATTCATTCCTAACCAAGTATCATATGCTGCAAGCGCAGCAGATAACATCCGAAATCGACTAAATTAAATTAAGGCAACGAAAAATCACCATGACCATCAAAGATGTAAGGGTCGATCATCACGAAAAGAACTAACATCATTTGACACTCAACTACAAATCTCTAGAATAAGAATAAAATTAAAAGAGCTAGAAAGGAAATTTCTTTTTGCACTGGCAGATGATGTGGCTAATAGTATAGTTATTATATGATATAGATATTATATAGAAGTACTTCGTTACGAAATACATGTAACTAACTGGTGTAATTTCCAATTGATAGAGTGAAGTGACTAATTTAAAAGAACATCAGCTGCTTTGTTGTGTAGTACATGTAACACCCAACAAAATCCCCCCAAAAATCTTTCGGAACACAGTTTTAGCCAATCATTTGCACGATATGAGAGACGCTGACCATCAAGCTGACTATTCCTATACTTGGTTTAATTTTTGTTTTCGTGCTGTAATATATACTCAATACTGTTAGACCCGGTTTGCACTCATATGTGGTATTTCTAATTCATGCCGGACTGAGGGGTTTCTTAACGCCCTTGACTATCATTTCGGGTCTGTTACGGACGGTGTAAAGCATCGAAGCGTTTACACAGCACCCGAGCATAGTCATTCCCGAGAATGTGAGTCATGGTGTAATCGGGGAAATTATAGTAATCATGTGACCACGTTCATGTCGATCCGGCCCCGTGCAGGTCCGGGTGTTAAAAGAACAAGCCTGCAGCAGCGCTAAGCTTGTCGTAAAAAGCGACTAAATAGTGCTCAGAACCTTAGCCGCGGGCTATGGCGCTCTGCCCACAGAGCAACTGGGATTTGTGCCCCAGGTGGTGGAATGGGGTACCCCTGGCGTGTTACATGCTGGTGTTGTCAGGCTATAATACGAAAAACCTGACCGCAAACCATAGTGGTGCACCGTGTTGGGAAAGATGCCACGTTTCTCGCACGTTAAAGAACCCTACTGTGGTAATCTCCCGGAGTAGGAACCATAGGGCTCCGCCACAGGAGGCTAAATTGCCCGACCCTACCCACCTCTCCCTATTTCCAGTGGCAATCAAAATTTGTCGATCCCATTGTCCTTGTGTCCCATCCCTTTTTCATTTCATCATCATTTCATGTTCATCGTCTGAATATAGCTGAAATATTGCTGCTCGGACGTTAAACTCCAACAAACAAACAATCATGTCGATCCGTGACCTAGTGATCCAATTTGTGATCTGCACGCTTATTTTGTACAGCCTACATCATTTGCTGAAGCTTTGACCCAGCGAAATACTTTTCATGATAAAACCAACAGTTTCAAGTGCATATAGTACAGATAGGTAAGTCAACTTACTGGTGCATGCCAGTCATTTGATGAGAAATTTTCAAGGCCGAAATAAATAATGTTTCCGATCACCATTCTGAAATTTTGTAGGGTCGGTAGGTAGGGATTTATTTTTATTTAAACCTTTTGAAATGAAATGTCATTATAGTGACACCAAACTCAGAATACAATGAAAACCAAATATGCAAAGACTAAACAACTACATTGTAATAATTTTAGACTTAGTCCTCGGCAAAATCTGTTTTGGGATTCGGCGCTTGAGATATTTTTTGTTTCGATGGCGGTGGTCTGGGCTCATTTTATTATGATATTGCACACATATGTGCATGCAAGATAAACTACATTGCACATGCAATGTTCTTTAAAAATGTTTTATAGCCAGTGATATCAGATGTTTCCTTAGAATGTTTTAAATGATTTTGAATTGCAGTTAGATTTACTGTATATGATTATAGATGTAGAGTAACACCATACACTCAATCAACAAATGCAGGCTTTGATATACAACTACATGGACGTTAAAAAAATACATTTTTGATTATTCTTGTAATGTATTAAAAATAAATGTCTTCTCTTTTTCTTTTCTTATATTTGCAGATAGACAAATATGGATGAATCGCTTTTCCGTTAAAAGGGTGAAGGTTTTGTTTAGTGTCAAGACATTAATACCACACACGTAAAAATAACAAAGTTGTATTAAATTGTGAAGATTTACAGGATTTAATGAAATAGAGATTCTAAAGAAAAGTCCATGACAGTGTTTTGAATGCTGATTGTACATACATGTTTCGTTGGTTCTGAAACCAAAAAACCAAACGATACTGGCACTGCCTCTGGATATATTTTAAACTTGAGAGGCCAGAATTTTATCAAGCTAACCTGTATTAAGTGAAATGACCAATCCTTAACATGACATAGCAAGTTCAACACATCCATGCAAGTACACCTTAAAGGAAGAAGCATTGTAATATGTATATGACTTGTCTTGTAAATAGCAATCCATAGTGGAATTACTTCCCCATGTTTAGTAACACATCTTAATGGATATTTATCAACATGTGCATAATTCAATTACGTATATTCAAGGTGTGAAAAATTCCCAACGATGTTGGAACTGTCAAATTTGCGATGCAAATTTTTTGGTCGTTCCCTCCGCGGGACTCGAACTCGTACCGCTGAGACCTTTCTATACGTTTACATATCTTCCCTGTATCAATTTGATCCGATGGATCAGTGTAGTGAATAGAGTCGTCACATTCTGAGACGTTTGTATAATATTGATTTGTTGTGACATTCATCATTAATTTGATCCTCTATCATACATAATAACATCTAAATGAACTGTCCGGTACTACCATACATCGTGTACTAAGTTACAGCCCTAGATTAATCCTACGAGGAGGAATGACTCGGCCAGCGAAAGCTATATTTTATAGCCTAGCTGCCCGAGTGCTCTAGGGCGCTGGGCTTCGTGCAGGCGGTGTTGCCATAGATGTCACAGCGGTACGAGTTCGAGTCCCGCGGAGGGAACGGCCAAAAAAATTGCATCGCAAATTTGACAGTTCTAACATCGTTGGGAATTTTTCAGACCTTTCTATACGTTTACATATCTTCCCTGTATCAATTTCATCCGATGGATCAGTGTAGGGAAATGAAGAAATTTTCTAGACAATGCAAACACGTTCAAGACAAATCGTATGTATGTTCAAATTTGCTCTTCGGGCAATACCAGTCTGCGTCCATACTTGCCCCTCGTTTACTGGTATAATAGTAATTCCTAAGAATAAACAATGCAGGGACCGATAACTCTGCCGAAATGGTAAAATTTCAACAACAACAATCATTTAAAGAATTCAAATCTTTAGAATGGGAGAACAGAAAATATGATGTACAATATCAACACGGGGGTAATTATGAGTGGAAAAGTGTTGTTGGATTTTTTAGGTTTTGACTTGCATGATAGAAGTTTATGTTTTGGTAGATTCTTATATAGACTTGTATTAAAGCAAAAAATAAATTTCCAATGGAAAAATTCTGAGTATTTTTTGTTTCCAGTCTTGATGGTGTTTTTGTTGGTCTCAACTTCTTTGTCTCTTAGTCTCGATACTCTTGATCTCCACTTTTTACAAAAAAAAAACCGAAAAAAAAATCGAAACAAAGCACAACAACAACAACAAAACGATCCCCGCCCAAATAACACTATACAATACTGATCATCAACTTATGTTTTTCGAATGGATACCCTTCATTTCTTGTTGGATTTTCTTTGAATCTGTATGTAAATTTAGTAACCATAAAAACATATTCCCGGGATAATTTTCTCTGAAATATCTTTAAATGAAGCCTATTAGGCACCGAATGTACACATGTATATCATGTGGGGTGCGTTGGATTTACGACCATGTTCTCAATGGGTCAATTTAATTTTCAATTACCAGTTCTTACTAAATATTTTTACAATTTTTGGAGTGAAATATTATCACTCCGTTCTTTTCTCCGAAGCCACGCATTCTGAAACGAATCTTGCTGAATTATAAGGTCTGAGGGATAATCTTTGTGACCCCTTTGTTCTAAATCTGACTAGAATATTATCATTGCCATCTTTTTCATCAAAATATAAATGTAAAATCTTTCTTGTGTCCAAATCAAAGGTCTCTTTCTCACAACACACCATTCCGTCTTTAACATATGCATACTCTATCTCAGCTACATCAGATGGTGGCAATTTCTCAACGACGACTCAAACATGATCAAGACCCAAGTACCGGAAGTTTACTATATCTCCGGGTTTTACGTCATCTCTGCTTTTCCCTTCCCGTTTCTGCGTTTTGACTTCTGTTGACTTTCACCAGTACTTGTTTTCGTAATCCTTTACCTATAGTCAAAATAAATGAACATCACGGGAACCACTTTATCGACAAAATCGACATGTCGTTACAATTGAAGACGAAGCAATGAAAAGGTAGACAATATCACCAAATGAAATAAAAAAAATGAAATTACACAATGGAAACTAGAAGAATTTTGGACTGAAATCTGGGATTATACCGAAATAATATCTATGATTTTCGATGAACGCGTTCCGAGGTACTTATGTCATGTCCGATATAAAAGGAAAACATAGTATCTGGGGTATATATGAAATGACAGATTTTGGGCGGGGACTGTAAAACTTTCGAAGTAATGACTTAACTTTGAGACAACAAACATGTATTCTGTTCTAAACATTTAATTTTTGTACGGAACAAGACGTCTTGGGCAAGCTCTAGAAAATCATACTGATAAGAATTCCATGCACATGGGCAATAAAAACTAACCATAGATATATGTAAAACCAGCTACATACATACACGCAAAGGCACCGGCCGTTTTTCACCTTGGGGCGCTTGGAATTGATGTCGGATAATACATATATGTATATGTATATGTATATGTATATGTATATATGTAACCTGCATTTTTTTCAATATCACTGATTAAAAAAGTATCGGACAATTGTTGTTTTTAATATTGATCGTGTATAATTGTCATGACTTGGCATCAGTGGGCAATATTAGGCCCGGGCTATGTCTCGGTCCTATGCAATTACAGTATCTTCAACCCAACTTATATGACTTAAAACATAATAGAAGATAAATATGAAGACATCGATTCTATAACACTTTAATAACGGTTTTTACATCACTCAGTAGAAAAACTAAATGCAACAAAACTACTTCCGGTTTTCTTTTGGGTCAGGGATTTCATACACTACAAATCACGATGAACTGAGACTTCAATTAGAAAACATAAAAATTATTGAGAGAAACAGTTTACGTTACACGACTTTGACATGTGACTTGATCTGTACCAAAAAGTGTTGACTCCTTTCTTTCCAACATTGTTTAGGGCTTTTTTTAACGACTTCATCATCCTTGTAGACATCATTAGCATCAAAATCAAACACATCAAGCAAATGTTTACCCAGTTCAAAAGTTACTGTTCTTTCTCCATTGTCCTCGCGGCAAAGATTCTGCTGCATTGGAAATGAACTATTTGTAAGTGAACGAAGCCACTTGCTTTTATCCTCGGGACTTTCCTTACACTTTGAACGATGTCATCGTGGTTGTCTGGAATGTTTAATATATCACCAGGCTGGATGTGATTTGCTTTTGTTGTGGTCATTTTTGGAATATTGTACAAGGGATTCAAAAACGTTTTTATTTTACGATAGATGAATGCCACCAGTCCAGGGCGGATAAAAGTAGCTGCCACCCCAATGGCAATGGAGGCTAATGTAATATGAACCCCACCCATTGCTTGCATTAAATACAGAGCTACACTTGCTATAACAGAGCATACAAAACTACGAGATATACCATATTGCGGTTGTAGCAATTTTTGCATATCATTCCTTTCTCTAATTGATGTTTCAGCTTGATAAATCTTGCAAAAGTACAGAAAAGTTCTATCATAAAAAGTCCTGAAGCAATAACAAAATACGGAGCGGCAAATGCTGCATGCTTCGCAACGTTCGATCCCAGTATGATTTCATCGGTGGCACTAAATAACTTTAAGTTAACCATTTTCTCAAAAAAAAAACTTTTCCAATCCATTTTAAGACTGTCCTAGCACCTTCATCAGCTTTAATATTTGTAGTTTCGAAGCTTTCTCTTTCCCTAGACACACACCAAACAGCAACATGTTCACAATTGTTAGAAATCAAATTAAAAGCACTTTCACCAACTTTACTCCTTGCTCGTTCAACAATTTCATCCGCCGTGTAAGGCAATTCATTGTAATCTTTGTAAAATAAATTTGTTTCGGTTGCTGTATCGATGGTTATGGGATACTGACTTTCTACGACCTTTATTGTGAATGATCCCAAAGATTGAAATTCAACGATTCTGATTTTTACTGTTTTTCACTTGTCTCTAGAACTTCTGTAACGATTGCATGGTGCTTGTAAATGTAAGGTTGCTGCATTCCAAATTTATCAGACAAGTGTTTAATGGCATCATTAAGTTTCTCATTTTCTCATATATCTGCCGTACACTAAATGCTGTCCTTTCTTTATATCATGGCCTGATTTAAATTTATATTTCTTGGCACACGAAAAACAAGTTAGGAATGATTGGGGTTGACACTCGACATCCATTTGTCCTCTCCTACTACTCTCTGTTTCGTTATTATTCGATGATCTTAATAGCTGGATTTCATCTTGTAATTGACGGACGTCATCTTCGAAAAGTAGCTGGATATCAGGCATATCATCCGTAAACAAGTTCTCAATATTAGCCTCATCAATATGTTCATTATAGTCTCATTCTGGAGAATTTGTGGTTGATCTGGTCTCACTAAAGCTTCCATGTCTGCATGAATATTTTATTTTGATATAAGGTCAGAGTACAAAATATTGAGCCATAATTTTTCCTTTTTTTTCCTTTTACCCTTGCATTTCGGGTGTAAAATGATCTTCAAACTTATCTTTAAGATTTTTTTGTAAGGCAATGGTAGCCAATGGTATAAACAATTCTGATTCCTATCTAGAGTTAGAACATATATGTAGTTGAGCCATGCAACAACCCTTATATACGTTAGAAATTCTTTTGTTTCCGGGCTCAACATATGAGAGATCTTCAATTTATTCACGTTACTTTGTTCTGAATTACTCATATTTTTAAATCACTGCATCAAGAAGATAGACAGTATGACTTGCTGTCAAAGTATATATAAACTCTGAGCAAAGTTGGAAAAATATTGCTATAACTTGTATGTGATACAAAAAAATCACAAAAAGCCGTTCAATTCACGTTTTATTTTTATCTTCGAGCAAATGTTCCACAGTAATACTAATATTTCCAAATCATTAACCCCACTTTAAAACTTTGTTATTAATCGTTGCAATTTATATTATGAAAATAATAGTGTACAATGAGAATAGGTATGATGAATATAACAAAGATACAACAACCCCACCGGGATCAAAATGTCAGCCCAAGGCCTCCCATTGGTCTTCAATGAACGACGAAGAACCCCTCACACCACAGGGCAGGTAAACTATTTTTGAAGTGTTAAAAATTAATTTGAGGTAATTGATCGACTTCATAACTTTCAAGATTCGTATGATTCTGTTAATAGTTATAACTTTATACAACTATATACAACGCTGTCACATAAGCTTACCAAAGAACATATATTTAATACAATGGTCGTTTGATTAATCTGGCTAAATGACGATAAATAACGTAGAAAAATCACTGCAATGTGCGCATCTTCTATTTCTGAATAAGTGTGCTTGAAAACAGCGTAAACACTAATAACTGGGAGCATGGGCCAGGTGCATTGGTGGGGTAAGCGTCCTCTGCTTTTCTATAAACACCCACCGATTTGTTCATAAAAAGTGAAGTCCAGGGTAGACGAAAGAGGAAAGAAAAACAGTGACACGTTGAACAAATATAACGCTGTAAAAGTGGGCAAAATTGCGTAAAGTTCATTTTTAAAGAGTTGGGAAGTTTTGTCTTTATTTTTGATATTCGCATTTTCATTATTGAAATAACTTTTTGAAATTTCGTTTAAAATTGTGATTTTAGAGAAATGATTTTCATGGATTTAAAGGTGTAAACAATTACTTATCCCGCGCCCGAGCTTGGTTACTTCTTTGACGGAAATTTTTTCATACGGAAACATTGTAGTTTTGAGCTAATTGGATTAAAAAATGTCATGCCTGATGAGGTTTCTTTATAAGCCATGCACACTTTACTTTCCTCACTTGACTATGTTGAAATAAAATGTGTATAGGTTGAACCTCGTCTATTTTAAGGTTTGTAAAATTGTGACTGATTTCGATTATAATAGATTTTTGTTTAAAGTATTTTTCTTTCAAGTTCTGAGATAAAGCTTCCTTATTTTATATTTGAAGTTGGAAATTATTATATTGAATTTAGGCCTTTGCACTATGTTTAATAAACAACACGAAAGCGTTGCTTCAAAGTTCTGGCTACCTGTATATTTTATTCGTTTGTAATAATGTTAAAGGGAAAAGGTACATTGATGTTTTATTTTGTATTTATATATTTTGGAAATTACTTAAATTGACTATCTGGAAATAAAATGTGTATAGGTTGAACCTCGTCTATTTTAAGGTCCCGCCGAGTCCCGTAGAAATCGCACAATTATCAGGCGCGTAGCTGCCGTTAGGCAAAAAAGCTTTTGCCTGCACTCAATTTTGCCAATTTTTTTTTTTTTTTTTTTGAGATAAAATACATCCAGGAGAGGCATAAATGAGGCCCTAAAACACTATCTCCGCGGAGCTTCGTGGGGGGGGAGGGCGAAGCCCACAGACCCCCTGCCGTAATTTTGCCTACACTTCAATTTGGCCTCAGCTACGCGCCTGATTATAATAAAGCGAGTTTCCCCACAAAAATGAAATAACGCGGAGAAGAGTCAAATGCACGGATAAAATCGGTTACATCCCCTGAAAAGACCAGTTCACAGCATAATAAAAACATGAATGTATATTATCAGTCGATCTAAAATCTAAGTTTCAGCTCACAAAAATTTGTGATTTTTTTTTTTTAATTCCGAGCCAAGTCCATGCATTGAGAAAATCAGATTGATTTGGAGTTGAGTAAATTCGCCTTTATGCTGAAAGCAAGTCAAAATCAGTGGCATAGAATATTTGACAATTACAACTTGGAAGACTTCAGTCTTTAATTTATATAGAGTAGGTCGATTTTCGTCTTTTATGAATAGTTTCACTATTTATTTTGGGGCCTTTTTACAGCTTGCTTTATGGTAATGATATAGTTCATCATTGAAGACCGTGTGATGTGTGGTGACCTGTAGAAGTTCATTTGTTCGTTGCTTGGCTATTGGTGGATAGAACTGTCTCATTGGCAATTATGCCACATCTCCTTTTTTATATTGTATGCATTTATCAATTTTACTCCCTCCGAAACAATACTTGTTAAACAAGTAAACAAGTACATTCATGTAATATTTTTTCTACCAAAAACCTGTCTATGTCACCATCTGTCTTATGTAACCTTTTCATGGATGGTCACATAACTGTATTCCATCCAATAAATCACTTAATTTTTGACATTTTCATTCGATTATTTTTTCTGTCTATTAAAACAAAATGACAAAGAAAATAAGACATTTTTTTCTGAAAATAAATATTTAGATATTGACCTAGCTGTCATGAACCCCTTCTTTCTCCAACCAAAACGAGCACAAAAACTAACTATAGGCCCACTAATTCGCACCATATGAATTGTATATACCCAGTATGTACGTACTTCCAAAAAATGTCAATACCTTCGAATTAATTTTAACGAAATTCAGTGGAGGCCAGTTAATGCAAAAGTCGGCCCATCTCTTTCTAATATATTTATCAAATATTTAAACGTAATTTCAACCCATTTATTAATTATTCATTGAAAAGACGATAATTTATTAATGGGTACTATTTCCTGAAACTTCCAGACATGAATAATTCAATGGGTACGCTTTTACTTTTATTGTATTTTTGATGAGACGTGGAGATATCATTGGTCTTAACATAAGGCAGGTTTGTAGATATAAAATTTTAAAACGCTAATAAAGAAACCGCACGGAAAAGTAATACTTCAAAATATATCAGATATGAAAGCTTGAGTTCTCAATTAAATGAAATGCACAATCACGGAAGTTACATGAAACTGTTTAATTGTATATTATTTAGAAAGTTATGAGTGGACTCATTGATTTATGTCTGTGCGTATTGTTTTTCTTCCAGTCAAGCCTAATTTTTTTTTATTTCAACAGTTATTAGTAAGATATATCATTAATGATTCTGCAATATATACTGCTATTCTGCAAATGACATATATCCATGTATTGCATTCGGTACCCAAGAAAACTGATTCAAAACAAACAACAAAAGTGTTATACATTGTAGATGTAGCTGGGTATTTCGGTGTCCCCAAAACCAATATCCAAATCGTTAACATCCACCTTTACAGCTGAAACGGGCTATTCAAGTTGTGACTAATTTGAGAAAATATATATATAGTAGCATAACATATAAGATATTTGTTCTACATATACAGAAGACCCTTTTGTGGTAAGTTGATATAGACTTCCCGAGGTAGAGCTTGGTTAGAACAAACGAATTTTCCTCGCAGAACCGTATATTTAGCATGCTCTGCGCATGCTTATCGACTATCCCACAGTTAGCAAAAAAGGGTCTATTGAACTATATCTATATTTAAGATCTTATTAACGTGTATATCGGTCTACCGTACATCGCGATACATTTTTTTCTTATTTTTCTATTATATACATGTAGCAAAACGAACAATTTGGTTGGTGTTGCCTTATCGGTGCACTTGTTATGTACATGCTTCCAAGTTTTGAAAGAGCTTGAATTGTTAGTGTTATTCTAAAGTTAACTAAACAATTTTCTTACAGTAGTATTTGCGATTATTTGTTTTTGCTTTTTTTCTATTTGTCTTTTTTCTACTGAAATCGGTTACTTAGATAATGGTCTAACTTTGGATTCCTTTCAATAACACTCTTTCTCCTTTCTTTCTTTTGTTTGAAAAAATACTCGTCGTATTATTGAATCTAGTTTTGCATAATTCTAAGGTGCAATTATATGCAAATCAAACTGACTTGTTGTAACCAATAAATCAGAGATTATGATTTAACACAGCATTGCTGCCTTTTACACTTATATAGTATACGGTTCTTCAATCAAGCTTGAAGCCAAATACCTTTATTTTCGTGTCATACAAGAGCTTGAAAATATATTAATGTCTCTTTTATTGCATGTACAAAAATATTATAGAATATTAGTGGCGACATTTCATTATGCCGTTTATATAATACATTGATGTAAGTACACAAGTACATGTATGTGACAGGAGTCCTACCTAAAATGATTTATTTGGATAAGGTTTTCATATTTTGCACAGCAAATGTATTAAAACATTAAAAGAGGTAGTATCTCTTAGACTTTAGCGTTTTTAAATTGTAACATGTTCGTCAAATGTGTGATTTTTTTTAAATAAGTGTATATTTTTGTTCTTTTTTTTTGTTTTTGTTTTCTGAATAATTGACATTCATATTCATATAATGGCGTTTCAGGACAGAGATTGCAGTATTGTAAAGCATTCTTAAGGTTACACTTTTAACAATCCTGGAACATTTTATTCATTTCAATACTAGTGTGATCACAAATGCATGACATGTGCAGAAAAATCGTGTATGCTGTCGCATGTCTTACCGCACATATTACATTGAAGTGGATTGTTCACATTGTGGAGTCCCATGTGTAGATAAAATAAAGTCCTGTTTAAGAAAATAATCTCACAATAACCACACACGTGAGCGTGTTCTCTTTTCTGTAGTAACAGCTGTAAAGGGTCCGACTGTGGGGAGGGTATGTACTGGCATGAATGTTCACGGTCTTCAACGATCGGTTCTGGTTGTTCGTAACTGTATGTATATGGCGAATTGGTTCCACTTTCTTGTGATTGAGCAATCTTAAGATTGTTTTTCCAGATATCTGAGAGAGTTATGCCTCCGGTTGATGCTGGTCTTTTAACGATCGGCTCATGTTCTCTGATATCCGGTAGGCTGGCGCTCCTTGTGCGACGTCGTGCTTCGGATGCTTTTATCAGGGATGGTTGAGGTTTTATCGCCACATGAATTCCGACAACATTCTCTACAAGGCTTGATTTAGTATTCTGAATGGGAATGTCATCTTCTCCATTAACGGTGTGGCGTTGTTGGTTCTTTTCGGAAACAAGATTAAGGGGTTCATTTTGCGAAAGTGCTTCTCTATCATTCAAAAGCGGAGTTGCCGCATGGCTTTTATTCAAACTCTCCTCGCCATCTGTGGTATAGCTATTTGAAAGCTTTGTCCGGGATTCATTATGTCCAGTATGAGAAAGCACGTGCATTGCTAAAGAGTCGCGTGATTCACATATATTACCACAAAAGTGACATCGAAAATA
Organism: Perna viridis; assembly: GCA_037379345.1. Classification (NCBI taxonomy): domain Eukaryota; kingdom Metazoa; phylum Mollusca; class Bivalvia; order Mytilida; family Mytilidae; genus Perna; species Perna viridis. Next base: position 11,319,831 of record CM074518.1, read on the forward strand.
TTCTTTTACTGTCATCCTCTTGTCCACCTCTGGCTCATTTTTCCGCAATTGATCAACGAGTGAATTTTTCAGTGCAGCAGTCTGTGCTAACGGTTTATGAATGCCTGTTCCAGCATGAACAGACATAACGTGCATTGCCATTGAGTCTTGGTCAGTAAAATGTTCAGTGCAATACATACATTTTCTTCTGGAGTTTTCTTGAAGCTTGGTGTCAACCTGTGGTGTACGCTGGAAATTCTCTGTAATAGATATTGCAGATTTTAGATATTCGTCCTCATGAACGTTTGATGTTACATCGATAAGCACTTCCTGTCCATTTTGAGATGACACGAGATCGACAGTTTCTCCATAGTGTCTGATGCCTCCTTTAATTTTTGTATGTCCATTCTGGATTTCGTCTTGTTTGCACATTTCATCTTTTACGCGCATCATCACGTGCATTGCGTATGTGTCTCTGTTCATAAAAATATTGTTACAACAATCACATTTAAATGTTCCGAGTTGAACTTCTCCTTGCAGGCTGTTTTGAACAGTTGAAAAATATTGTCGCATGGCTCCTTGCTTTAAAAAGCTTTTTTCTACCCTATTTCCGACATCCGACATCCATTCACCTTTTAACTGCAGTTGTTTCGCATGGATAGCAGTGTGCGTGAAAAGGTCCCTCAAAGTACGGAATTTAGCATAACAAATTTGACATGTATGTTTCGGAATACGTCCAGCTTGTCTTCGACTACCTTGTGGAGAACACTGGTGGTCCAAAGTCATATGAATCATAAGTTCGTCTTGATTTTCAAGATATCTGTCGCACATTAAGCATGGTATTGTTGGCTTGCCATTTTCAGAATAATGTCGAAACCTCTTAGGTGATGTCAATGTCTCGTCTTCTGATTTTCGTTTCGTCCTTGTACATGTATCAGCCTCTGTGTTTGTTTTCTTTGTCGCCGTTTCTTCGTCCGGAGGTTCTTGTTTAATTCGTTTAATCATCGCTGTAATTTCTTGTGAAGAAACCATGTTTTTAATCCTTCACTTAGGCTTGAAGTTTCTTCCAAAGTTGTCTGTAGGTTTTAAAAGTTTGTCTAATTCACACCGGACTTCTATTGGTGACCAACCGATCACACTGAAAAGCAGAGAATAAAATATTTGTGCTATAAGCTCCTAATGCAATTTATTGGGTAAAACTAGAAGTTATCAATTATTAAAGCGGCGATGAATCCCTTTGTAAATTATTCCGTTGGCAGAATTCTTAATTATAGGTTCGTGCAATGTATGTTGAAGGTTTTCTGTGTAAAGTTTTTGAATAATTAATGACTCTACATTTGATCGATAAACTTCATAAATGAGAAAACGCCTATAGAAATGAATATAACGAATAGAAATTAAAGTATATAAAATTATATAAATATTTATCAAGTCGATTTCCTTTGTTGTTTGAGTCTTTCCGAATTACATCGTTTGAGTATTTAGCATATTTGATTTACTCTATTCTAGGGACTCTAGGATACCATTGTCAGTTGTTCTACCCATATAGGATACCATGGTCAGTTGTTCCACCTATATAGGATACCATTGTCAGTTGTTCCTCCTCGAAGAAATAATTCTGAATTCTTAACCCATGCACTTTATTTATTTCAGTGTAACTGTTTGTATTACATTATTTGTCTGACATTTTAAATATAAACTTTTTTGGTTTAAATAATTCTGTATTTTTTTATTATAACTTTATTATTGCCCCAATCGAGTACCACTCAATTTTTAATCACACCTATATATTCTCCCCACCTTTTTTTTTAAATACACTGTCTTTGGACGACCCCCAATGCGTTGTGTTATTTTGAACACAAACTATTTAGAATATTAGTAAGTCATTGCAAACAATACCAACTGCTGAGATAGAATATAAATCACAGAATAGCTTAGTGACTATCTGAAAATTGATTACAATCTTGATGATTTCAGATAGTGGTGAGCGATGCAGCTAAAGTTGTATGTATGAATATATTTTATTGGAAAGGGCAAAAAAGTGGCATGATCCAAAGGAATTACATAGACATTACATGTACAAACATTCAACATATCAATAATTTAAACTTATACGATTGTATACCAAACATTGAGTAGCTGTAGTAATTCATACCACAATAATAGATACTGACAGTGGGATGGTCCCTGTCTTTAAATGCTTCTTTATATGGATGAAGAGAGATTTCGTATCCCCCCACCACCAAAAAAAAAAAAAATGGATTCTATATTTGTTATAATGATTTATTGGTTGTATTATCATGGATTTAATACTTATTCATAAAGAAATATAGTAAGGGCAATTGAACAAGAAATAGAACTTGTCTGACACAGAATTAACAAAATCTTTCATTTGGTGGAGTTATGAGTTTGGAGTTTCTACCTGACACTATACTTTATGAATTGGTAGTAATTCTTATATTTATTCCGAGTTCTTATAATTGGTATGCTAAAATTACGATATTGTTGCTGTTCGAATTGTGTAAAGATTCTGTAAAACTGGGGTTTTTGCCTGCTCTTTTTTTTTGAGAGAGAGTTCAAATTTATTTTTTGATTTATAATAATTATAAAGTTTTGATTTAAACAGTTGGCAAGAAATACTAAGGAAATTGATTGTAAGAAATACTAAGGGTATCGATTTTTGTCTTTCAAGTGAGTTCTTGTGGACATAATATTTTTCAATTTTGAGTTTCTTTGTCTGAAAAAAAAATTATTGGTTTCAAAAGCAGACCACAGAATACAGTATGGACAATCAAGCTGTCCACAAATATTATCTTATTGTGAATATGGTAATTAAAACATTCTAGAGAATAACATTTCATGTACATTGGGAGTGTACCCAGTTCATATCTTACTGCATGTTTAATACTTTACTATGAACCCCAAGAATATATATATATTTTAAATTAGAGTATTTTGCGTTTTTTTTTTCAAACTGGGTCTTGTCTAGGGTCTCTAAATCTTATTTAAGTTTCAGAACTCTAACTTATGCTAGCATTAAGAACTATCGTATAGTGTTTCTAGAAAAGCAGAGGACGCTTACCCTACCGGTGCACCTGGTCCATGCTCCCAATTTTTAGTGGAGTCCGAGTTGCTCATTTACTTTTGTTACTTTGTATGTATGATTTTAGTTACTTTATGTTCTTTGTTGTGTATGTCTGTTTTCCATGTCTGGTCTTTGTCCCTGGATTACATTCTTTTGATTACCGCTATAACCTTGGTTCCCTTGATTACTCTTATACAATTCATGCAATGATTTTGCTGACAAGATATTTTAAAGGGAAGCTTCTATTTTAAGGCGAGGTAAGCCTTCCTTGCATTTTCAGAAAGATTTGACACCAGGCTCCTTGTATTTCCCATCAAAATAGAAAAATACACCTAGGTATTTATATGATTCTATTAATTCAATTGCATTTGGTCCATAATGAAAGTAAAATGTATTCCTTTCAATTTTCTTTTAGAAATGATCAAGATTTTTGTCTTTTTTTTCCCAGTTTATATTATGTCTCCAATCATAGCAGTACTTTTGAGGTGAGTTTATACAATGCCAGAGACGGTACCTCTGAAAAAAAACCAAAAGATAATCGTATGTAGCAGGTAATTTAAAGACGGTTCCCTAGTGCGATAAAATCAAGTTAACTATAACAAATTTCCATCTTAATACTTCAGCCTTATCATATACTATAGCAGTCTAATTTTCCTATCCGCATCATACAATTTGAATCATGAAAAGATGACTTATTCTAGCGGCTCATCACTATCACATCGAGCATTGCAAGGGACTATACCCACCCTACTCCCCACACCCCCTCCCGCCGAGGTTATAAATTAACACAGTGCTCATGGTCTATTCTATATGACTTACTACACTAATAAAAACCTGGTCAATAATATTTTCTTTTGTCTTGATAGGTTTAGCTCAGGTTTACACGCAAGTTAATTGCAAAATGAAGATGATCTGTAACAAATCCGGAAAAATGTTTCCTCTCCATTCAGTCAATGGTTTTAGCTATTATTTAAACTGTAAGTAAACAAAGGTGAGGAGGAAAGCCATGGAAAACAGAGTAGCAAGAAGATTCGTTGAACAGGTATTAATCAACTACTTTGAGTTAAATATACAATCACATAAGATGACATTTGTGGTATTATGACACGATAAAATGGTTTCATCCAATGTGTACTTGCAATCACAAACAGAGCAGTCAAATTCGTCAATAACTCAATGATCCAACAGGTTGTTTGCCCTCAAATTTCCTTGATTTTATGATTTATCCGAATTTCATTACCAATTTATGTATGTGAACAATAAAATAAAATTCCTTTAGTTAAAAATTGTATATATCCAGGGCTGACACTTAAGCATTCAAAATGCAAATGGGTGAGATTTGGAAAAAGTTTGAAATATCAAAGGCAGTAGATCAGATCTCCTGTACTTAGCGATCGAAATACTGGTATACCAATATTGTGCACAATACTGGTATAAAAAATATTCATGTATACAGTATTGTGATTTAAAAAAAATGTATTAATTGTGTATAGTATGTGAATATTCTAGATATGAGCAAGACATTCCTACTTTTAAAATTTACATTGATTACTATTACATAACGAAACTATATAATACTGATGTGGATGAAATAAATAATTGAAAATATACCAGAACAGAAAATGACCATTAGAATTGTTAGGATACAAACAGATTCTAAAGAAGAACATCTATGTCAAATATGCAACAAAATTGGTGAAGAAAAACTTTTTGAATTGTAATGAAAGCGTTTTTATGGGTATGTCTGCGAAATAAAGTTATTATTTTATTATTGTTATAATTTCTATTAAAATGATTAAATGATCATAACAATAAACAAACATTTTTTTACTTTCTGTTTTAAATAGTGATTTAGTCTTATTGGGATCAATCATTATAATAAACTACTGTAATTCATTTAATTTCAATGTACATGTTGTACTTTGATGCTCTAAATAATTCTGTCATCTAGATAATTAAATTATTAGTATTTAATTAAACCTTTTTGATGTCTTTGATCTTCATTAGTTTTTATTTTAAGTTATTCATGATGTCTTTGATGTTATTTAAAGACAATTATTTCAGAAAAATACAAGCCATGATGAGTAATTTGACCATAAATGGCCATCAAATCTGCCATGTCCATCATTCAGTAAACATGGCAAGCTTCTACACACATCACTGCCCATATTGCAGAACAATATCATGTTTAATTGACTTTGTGTGAGAATAATTCTGTAATTTCAATAATGGAACTGTTGACTTGTTGAAATATAATTTGTTACTCATACTTTATGATGTTATACATGCATATACATTTTGTATCACAATAATAAACAGAAAATTTGTCTTTTATGTGTTCTGTGTCTATACTGTGCAGAAACTTTCTGTATACTACATGTAGTTTCATGCAAATAAGCAGATTTAAGCAACTGGTCAAAATACACAACACACTCAGAAAATTCTACAAAAAGCATGTTGTTTTGTATTAATTCACAGCATGTGTTTACATAACAATTAAAGACACAATTACAATACCAATAAATACCATACTGGTATACCAGTATTGTACTAAATTTTGAAAAAAAAAATTACAATACTGGACTATTTTTCTTATACCAGTATTGTGCACAATACTGGTATACCAGTATTGCGATCACCTAGTACAGGAGATCCAGTAGATCAAAGAAAATTGCCGATTTGGGGGGAAGGTCTAAAACTCAAATGGTTTTTTCAAGTAATCAAAGATCATATCTAAAAATGTACTATACCTGGAATCAAAATCTAAACATTTTTGAAAGATATTGATAGAACGAAATGAACCTGTATGTAATACTGAAGTCAAAATTATTAGAAAAAATATCAGTATGGAGTAAAACTAGCACCATGAGTTTCACCATACTTAAAATATCTTAATTTGTACATTTTTGTACAACATTTTTTTTGTACATATATCATTTCCATATAGAAGGTGGTAATATTTTAGCCTATGACGTAATTAAATATGCATAAAATACGTTGCAATTGACCATCTATTTTAAGAAAACAATGAATGCCTTTCATGTCTCAGAAAAGCTATGCTTCAATTTGGACAATATGATCAAAGCTATATTTTTTCTGTGGTGGGATAGGTTCTTAAACAGCCAATGGAACACTGAACAGCGAAGAAAGATACACAGATACATTTCCCGAAGTTTTTAAGCCATACATGTGCATAATGTCACAGGCTTCCTTTCATTTTCTATAAAATTTCATTTCACATTTTCATGTTTTGGCACTTTTTCACAAAAAAGAAGGGTATTTTTTTTGCACACTAACTGAAAAATCCTTTAAGCCAAAGCAATGAAACTTTGAGATATTATTTGTATCCATGGTCACAGACTTCCTTCCATTTTCTAATAAATTTTGATTTTTGACACCTTTTCATAAAAAAGCAGGTTGGTTTTCAGTTTTCTCACCCTCACTGAAAAATGCTTTCATCATGCATTCATAGTGCAGCTCTATTTAGATATGACCTTTGATAAAGTCAAAAAACATGTACATGTACATTGTATATGATTACACACCTTGAAACGTTCATATTTCCCATTTTAGTGTTTGTGCATCATTTATTGTGCATTTACACATTGTTTTGGGTTTGTTTAAATGCACGCTAGGAGCATTCACAAGTGTTTGTTAAAACACATGATAGAAATATCTGTTTTTTTTTTGTATTTTCATTAGTTCTATTTTCTGTTTTTTCTTCATTTTTTGTTAATACACTGTATTATTGTTTTTCATTGTTTGTCTATCGTGTGTTTAAACACACGCTATGAGTGTTTGTCTATCATGCATTTAAACGCAAGCTAAGAGCGTTTGTTTATTGTGCATTTGGTGAGCTTTTAGCTTGGGTTTAGGTATCTTGTTAGCTGGAAACCTAAACGTGTCAAGGAGTGTTGGTGTGAGGGTCAAAATGAACCAGAAACAAGCAGTTTTTTATGTCTGGACAATTACTTGACTATTTGTAAACGAATCTCTTTGAAATGGTATGCCCAGGGGAAAGCTGGAATTGATTATTTGGGTTGTATCTGGACCCTTTTTTATGAGGCATGAAAAAGAGGCTTCTTTGCTTTTGGTCAAATTTTCATCCTGTTTCATATATTTATGTAATTGCAATCAAAATCCAGAGCTAAATTAAGCTTGAGAGGTGTGTCCATACTTACCCCAACTGTTGAGGGTTAAACCTCTATGACCTTTCCAATTAAAGTATTTGAGAGTCCCTACACTGGTATTTCAATTGATGATTGATGGATTTGAATGTGGGATTCTTACTAGATTTTATCAAAGAGTAATCAAGGGAACCAAGGTTATAGCGGTAATCAAAAGAATGTAATCCAGGGACAAAGACCAGACATGGAAAACAGACAGACACAAAGAACATAAAGTAACTAAAATCATACATACAAAGTAACGAAAGCAAATGAGCAACTCGGACTCCACTAAAAACTGGGAGCATGGACCAGGTGCACCAGTAGGGTAAGCGTCCTCTGCTTTTCTAGAAACACCCACCGAGTTGCTCATAAAAAGTCAAGTCCGGGGTAGACAAATGAGGAAAGGAAAACTATGACTCGTTAAATAAATCAGTTTTCATGGTGCAGATGCAAATTTATGTTTGATGTCTGCAAAGGGAGATAATTAAACTTAAGAACTCTTCATTTGATACATCCTAAGTGCAGCTCCTGTTTGACCACTTAATGGAATTCAAATAAATTTTGTAGGAAGACGAAGGTTAGGCATCATGGTTTAATGTCAGATGTTATACCAGTTCATGGTTTAATATGGTTTATATACATGTAAATTCCACTTGAAGCAAGGGAGAGTTTTCTCTTTGTGCGCTTACTGATAGTTCACCTACATTGAATTGGCTTTTGTTCGTCAAATTCATGATTCTCCTGATATGATATTTAATGACAAAATAAAATCATAACTAATTTCAATTCCTCTGAAAATATATAATTCATTCTGTAGATTACATTTGTACAGAAGTTTAAAGAAAGTGTCTCATTGCACATGCATTTCCTCTTGGATTAAATGTAAATTCATGATATTTATTGCTGGCATTGCCATTTGGTGATAAAAGTTTAACTACTCCTTTAACTTAGTATTCACTGCAGCTTTTTTAAAAGGGGAGGATAAAAAAGGGCTCTATAGGACGTTAGAGGCAAATTAAAAGGCGCACCAAAAAAGCATTAACATCTATCTAGGGAAAATTGGCAGAAAAGGGCAGGGTGTTTATAAAACTGATATACATGTAAAAAGGCAGAGCATCCTCCCAAACTCATCTGTAGTAAATGCTACTCAGTTAATAGTCAGCTGGCAATGCCAGAGATTCTGGGTTCAATGCCAGGTTAGTACTGATGTAAACTTAGACTATTGCATGACCAAGTGCTCTAGCTGTTACATGTACAATGTATATTTGGGCCCAACCAAAAAAAATATTAACTCATGGTGTTGTGGAAAATGAGTTAAGATTTAATGATGAATTGTGGAGTGTTAGGACAACTTGCAGATGTGAAGACCTTCATTGTGTTGTACATACTGAACTCCTGATAAAAAAAAAATCTTCAAATCTCTTCATATTGTTATCACTATGAAGATGCAACCAAAATATGTGTATTTTATTTTTATAATATTTATAGATCCCTAAACAATTTATCATTTACTTTTTATTAATTTCAGATTAAGTTCATGCATTAAATCATTAAAACACATTCCTTTTAGAATATAAACAAGTAAAACAATATCAAAGAATATCTTATTTTCTTGATGACATCACAACAGAACATGTCAATTGTAAAACTAAGATACATTTGTAATTGGACTAAGCAGTCCTCAGGAGTGTCTCAGGTTTCAGTCCTGTTACATATCTAAGGAAGCTTTATTGTTTTGACCTTTAATGATATTTTCTCCATGGTTGAATTTAAGTCTGGTAGAACTTATATGTACATGTACAGTACCTGAACCGATCCATGCAGCAAAAATTGTGATCAATCATTGATCACTGATCAGTCATCGATCTGTCAAACCGATTCATTAAACTGCTGATTGCATAACGTGACCCACAGAGCAGTCAATGTATTTTACGGTTTTAGTTGTTTTCTTTAACAGTTTTACACATATTTAAGGTACATGATGCGATAGATTTAAACCTCATTTTACATAACAAAACTGTGATCAGATCGGTCACTGGTCATTGGTTATCGATCGGTCAGCAATTAATCAGTCAGCGGTCATCGATCCTCCAAATTGTTGCATGGGGAGGTGAGAGTCAGATGTCTTGATAGTGCAATAACATTTGCAGAATTTTATCAATTTAGACATCATATCACTTTCCCAAGTCACCATCGCTACATATATTTATCTTACATTTAATTTTTTTTTTCTGAAACTCTCATAATAACTTCTGAAAATTCAGCTTACATGTACCTTGCAGTTTTCTCGAAATTTTCCATACCAAAGTAAGCAAAACCTGTCCACAATTTTTTTTAAGTATCCAACCTAATTTAGGAATTTAGTCTCTGAACTTTTGATTGGTCCATAGTATTTTCCACAGAAATTTGTCAAGGCATGGTTATTTAACTATTTTTAGGGCACTCAACCATTACAAAAGGTCATATTGGGGGCACCACACCTTGGCATGGGGTGATAGAAGAGCGTCATGCTAAATCGGTCTAGGGAAACCTCTATTGTCCATTTAGTTTTGGTTTGTTCTTGCAAATGTACTGGCTGACCCAAATATCTATTCAAATTATTTGAACGTTCAAGAAGACTAATATTATTGACCTACATTGTACTAGGAAAGTACAGCAAATTGAAAGATGACAGATGCAAAAACTAAATCTACTTTCATATCAACAGGCCTAGTCCAGGCTGTGAGTACTTTGTCTCATTAGTAATCTTAAGAAAATGAAAAGCTCAGACTACTATTGATTTGGTCAGCTTTAAGATGATATACCATATTATCGCTAATTTTCATGATGCATAGTTATGTAATTATACGACTGCAAACAATTTTTGGTCGTATAATGTTATGCCGCAAGTGTCGTCTGGGGACACATCGGTTCCATGCGGTAACTTAAGTTGTGGTTGACCAATTGTTCTGAGATTAAGATATGGTTCTTTTTAAATTTGGACTTTGTAGCCCTTACGTTATAGAAAAAAAGGGGTAAAAATAGGTGTTTTATTGAAACCCATGCAGAATGTTTTTTTTTTTGTCAGATTTTAATTTTTTTTTTTTTATTGTATTCCTTCTTTAATTTTGATAACTACCCACACCAAAAAATATGCTTTGTTATTTCTGGTCAGACTTCAAAATTTTTTTCATTGAATTCCTCATAAAAATCCCTATCTCTTACAGTTTTCAAGTTATAATATATATCTCCAACTGTTCAGGGTTCAACCAATACAGTCGTATCATGCTGCATTTGGCAAAGTTTATATTTTTTTTAAGTTGGAGAAATGGTTTTTTATTTGTTGTCTTTGCAATTTGAAGATGGAATAGAATTTTTGGATATTTGGACTTAATTTTGACGAGTTTTTATTTTTCTTGAATCTTTTGGTATTATGAAAATTAAAGCTTAATGAAAATTTCCCAATTTTAGAGAAATAATTAGTTCTACATAGGGCTATATATTTCAACCTACTGTCTGGTTGTATAGGTACTGTATATATATATATGTTTACAGAAATATCTGTCATGTTAGTAAAATTCACCATATATACATGTACTAATACTGTATAGCAGGACATATTCATAGAGTTAATACATGCATTGGCTATATTTGCAAGGTTATGGAATTTTGCCAAATTTAAGTCCAGGTGTGTTACATATAACTTTAATTCAATTTCATGTGAAGACAAGAAAAATATGAGACCATGAAAATATAATACCTCTATTTATGGAGAAAATTGCCTAATTTGGCACATTGGAAAATTACTGGCTATGCAGGAGTCTATGACCTTCATTGTAATATTATATTAGTATGAAGTCTACATTGCTCAGCCAGATCATTTTCCTTGACCTTATTTAGCATCACTCACTCATATATGTATAAAAAAAATCTCTCTGGGATTACAGAAGGCTTATTTGAACTAATGAACTTACTACAATTTACAATTGATATGATGGCTCTATTTAATTACCATCTTTTATCTAGGTATACATAATTAATGAAGATTTACTAATTTCGCCATAATAAGCATTTAATATTGTATTATGTGTCTGAAAGGGTGTCATATTTAACCCATATGCACTTTATTTTTATAAGGTGATTCATATTCAATTCTTTAAAGATTATATTTTCTAACTGCAGAACTGAATCCATAATGGGTTTAACCTGATGGTGATACCATGATAAACAGACCAACTATTACATTGGTGTTCATTTGCTAAAAAAACTGCTATAGTTAGTAAAAAAAGTGTGATATAATTCTCATCAATATTGTTAACTATAATAGGATACATAAGTAGACAATAAACCGTGGCTGATGATTGGATAAAAAAATATTGACTTAGTTTGAAAAATATGGTACATGTATATTCTGTTCCATGTAAAGTGCTTTGTAAAATCAACGTAGGTTTATATTTATATACAATTTGTAGAAGCATTGTTTTACATTTAGCAAATAGATCTTGATACTGTGGGTCTTATGACTATAAATTGTATATTGACCAGTTATGTTATTTCAATGGTTTTTAATGTTCCACAAAGACGGTTCCCAAGCACCCTGCCCTTATTTGACAATTTGCCTTAAATGGATGTTAATGCTTTCATGATATGCCTTCAAATTTCCCTCATACATGTACATGCTTTACATGTCCTGGACATGTATTACCCTTCTCTGAAGGGAATACCATTTTGGGAGGGCACATGGTTATAACTGATTGAATAGGAATTGAAAAAAAATGTAAACTATCATTGAATGATAATCATTGTTTAGAGTCTAATCATTGAGTTAATTGTAATACATGATACTGCCGGTAATGGTTGGTTGTTTAGTACTGTCTCTTTCAAATGTACAAATGTACCTCGAGTTGAGGTCTTATTGAATGGAAATGTGTGTGATTTTTTTCCCAAAAGTATGTAAAACAATTCCTACCCAAACAAAAGAACAACCAATCTCCATTTTGTATCTTCCAATTTTGTAAATGGTCTAAAATTTTCACTCAATGCGTCATTCAGACGATCAATGCACACTGTTATCAGGGCTGTGCTACTGTTTTTTTGTCAGAAGGTGCAAGGGAATTTATTTAATTTTGATCTATAAATTTAGGAAGGATTGATTTTATTCAATTACTTTTACCATTTTTTACTTCAGAATTACTTGCAAAGTTGTGTTATCTAGAAGATATTTCTGAATTAAATTTACTTTTTGATAGTGAACATTCATTTCCCCTTTGGATCCTTATCCGAAAGATTATGATTTTTATTAAATTTCGATCTGCCCTGATAAGGGGTATCTATAGGTTATCAGAAGACCAATAAATTTTATGTTTGATGGACAAATTACCTGTGTATAGATTGTATTTGTACGGTAGTTACTTTTAGTTGAATTTTTTGTCAGTTTTGAGGCATTTGTTTAGGGGAGATAATCTTTATATTGCAATACTTGACACTTCAAGTGTTAAAATGGCTACTGCTAGAAGTTCTTCAGCAACAGAATTTTTTGGAAGGGTAAGTTACGATGTAAGTTTTGATATGGAAGGGAAGTTACAATGTAGAACTGACTTCCTTACAATGATTTCCATGCTTAGTTGTTGAAGAAGTAGACTGTATTCCAGTATTTTTTCCTCCAGTCATTAGTGAATATAGTTTTGATAAACCAGTGTTCTCCAAATTAAAGTCATTTATTGTCAACTTAGGTATATTTATTCAATGGAGAGTTGTTGTCCTTGATTGTCAGTATATTTTTATGATCTACATTTACTTACAATTATTAAAATTGTGTAATGTCATCTGTTATTGTACAGTTTTTCATCACATATGTACTTCAATGTCTCAGTTAAATTTATTATTGTCTTTCCTCTGTTTCTGCATCTTTTTCATGTTTACATCACAATTGTTCCTTTTGAAACTGTAATGGTAAATGTATTGGAAGTGTGAATAAAACAAGGACCATGATTTTACAAATTTTGTAGGCCAGTATTTCATTTCTATGCACTATTTTTAACAGATTTTGAAAAGCCTTTTGCCCCTTTTCAATTCTTGTTCATTTTATCATCCACTTCATGTTCATTCCCTGAATATAGCTGAAATATTGCTGCTCGGGCATTAAACCCCAACAATCAATCAATCATTTGCCCCTTTTCAACAAAATTTAAGGGCTGTAAGAAGAACTGTAGTGACCATAGCCCCAAAAGTAAATCCCATGATCCCTGTTTGTATTTGTTTTGCATTATATCTTGGCCATACCTAAACCTGTGCTTGGTAATTTATTGGCTTCAATAATTACAATTAGTAGGACTCTATGTTATTTAAATAAGAAAAAAATTGAATTTGGGTTTTACATTTTTTCTTGAGTTTCAAATGACTTGTATTACTTAGACATTGTCCTGGGTCAGTCTGTGTATTACTTTTTTTGTCCTGGGTCAGTCTGTGTATTACTTTTTTTGTCCTGGGTCAGTCTGTGTATTACTTTTTTTGTCCTGGGCCAGTCTTTGTATTACCTTTTTTGTCCTGGGCCAGTCTGTGTATTACCTTTTTTGTCCTGGGCCAGTCTGTATATTACCTTTTTTGTTCTGGGTCAGTCTATGTATTACCTTATATCATACCCACATAATAATATTAAAAACATATTGATCATACATTTCTTTATTATTTAATCTACTTCTTGGATGGTTAGATATTTGCAATACCAAACCATAGACAATGTAATATAAATTAGTGACATGAAAAATTTGCTGTTGCAATTGGTTGTTGTGTGGTTGTGATTCATTTTCTATAAAACCTGGTGACGTCATGACGTTTCTAACCAATGTCCTTCTGATACCACTCGTGAATTCATACATTTTATGTGGATGAATGTCGCTAAAATTTACTCCATGACTGATGCTAAATATCAAGTGGCTATAATACTGCAAAGAATTGGTTTAATAACTCATTAAAGTTGAATTATGCAAAATATCAACTCACTTTATTAAATTTTAACATTATCTCATCTCATCATGAAACATATAAGTATGATACATTTGTATATTGCAAGTTATCACAGATACATGTAAGTCAGGTAAAGCCCCAGTTTGCTATAAATGCACATAAAGTCATGTTTTGTTCTACATAAAGATTGACTAACTTTGCACAAATGTACTTCAAACTATGATTTATTTTTTAATTATGGCTCTAAATTGTTAGGTATCTTGTTTTTTTTTTTTTTTTGTTGCTTTTTATTTTACTATTATTTCTTCTCTAAGGTGAATGATTTGATACCTAAAACTGAAGAAAGAGATGCTGTATTCCAAGCCCTAGAACTTTATCAACAGTAAGTACGTTGATAGGTGATAATGAATGCTTTGACTTTTACAGCACCATATACTCAATAATAGCATGTATTCTAAGAAGTCCTGCTAAATACTAGTTGGGATTGCCACATGAGTATCTCTGTCCCAGAAACATTAAAGCTACTTCTGTGATCATGGGAAAAATTAAACTGCATGTTTGATAAGGGGAAGGTTAAAGGTGATCATGCTGTCCATCTGTTTGTCTGTCCCCAGTTCTAATCCCAACTCCTTTCATATGCTGAATGGAATTTTCACACATTCTTTATTGCATAATGCCATGTTTTAAATTAAGTCATGAACTCAAAAGGGCATACACTAATATGTAAGTATCATTTTATATTTGTCAGAATTTTGTTGTTTAAGGTTTTCTTTTTTAATTTGTAGATTTCATTGGAGCATCAAATTTTATTATACTCTTCACTTGAATAATGATAGAGTGTCTGTCCTTCAGTCTGTCTATACTTCCTTCCATAATGCAGAGGGGTTCTCATATCTCATCCATTACTCCTCCCACACCACTGAATAAAATTTAATGCAACTTACACAGAATATTTGTTACATATTGCCATCGTGCACCTCCCACATGTATTTTAATATGGAGTAGGCAATGCCTAAATCAGTGAGCACCGTGAGCTTTACCATACATGTACCGTCTGTGTGAGACTCGTAAAAATAATAAATGACATTGCAAAGAAGGGTGTTGATCCGGATGAAAAAATTTTACTTCGCAAGTGCAACATTTTTATTTATATTTAAGCAGCAAGCGAAATCAATATTTCTATTTGAAAATATGTCTTGTTAATTAATGGGGGAGTTTTTTGTAATAAATGAATAAGTTGAAATTTTTTCTCCCCAAAATATTCCAATCCCATACCCCATTTCCCCTCGCTCTCAAAATTCTCGATAACTTTGTAGCAATACTTAACATTTTTCATCCCTTAAGGGCTTCTCTAGCAACATTCATTTCAGTTTTGGTCGGTCAGATCTATCTGTACAGATAACGTAATTATTACGGTTCTCCACGGATGGTGGGAATATTTTACACATATGTGATGTAAACGAAATTCAGACGACAGCTGCAAATTCAAAACAAGAAAATGATTGCCTTTCCTATCTTAGGAAAGCTATGCTTCGATTTTGATAATGTAATCGGAGTTATATATTTTTTTTCCGAGGCGGGTTAGGTTCTTGGCAACAGCGACAGTGGAGCAGCGGAGATACATGTACGTACATTCACATGTTTCCAGAAGTTTTTAAAAACATCACATTCACTTCTTTAAATAAATAAAAAAAATAGAGAAAGACTTGAAAACTATCAGAAAAGATGAATTTATTTTTACTGTAGCGTAATCTTAACCTATGTTTTTTATTTGTTTTATTGAAGGAAATGATGAATTTTCTCCGTAAGGACAGTTACTTTTTGTTACTTCCTGGACATGACTTTTTTTTTTCGTTAGTATATTTTGGAACATTAAGCAAAATTTAGAAAGTGCATGTAATAACCGTAGAGCTCACACTGCTTCGTGTTGCTCGCTATAATTTATTCCACATCAGTTTGGAGGTCAAATGGTGCATGTTATCCAGTGAGGCAGTGGGGGCTCAAGTTAGTGAGCATTGCTCATAGTTTTTCTATGGAGACACATAAAATCAAGTACAATATTAAATAAATTCATTGTTAAACTGTTAAAACATTTAATGAAACATGATAAAGTATGATTTGTCTGTGATGATAATGAACCAAATTAGTCATGATGCATTAAAATACATAATAGCGTGATTGATTCATTAACATATTTTATATTCAAATATCATAAGTAAATGTACTTTTTTTTTCTATTAATTACACAAATGAACTCCTTTTAAAACACGATGTTTCAAAATGTTATCGATGATTACAGAGCTTTAAAAAACTGTAATCGATTAAATTTTGATTTCAAGTAATTGAAATCAATGACGATTATAGATTACTTTTGATTACTTACTGTGTGTTAATGGATTACAATCGATTAAGATTGGTGATTATGATTACCCCAACCCTTGGTACAACTTCCCAATTTGTCTATAAATTACAATTATGAGTTATATACTAACCATGGGGAAATATGAAGTGCCCCAGTCAGCAAAGAATACAATACCTCTCTTACAGAACATAAAAATGTTTTATATGTCTTTTAACTCCTCCACCACTTCACAGAAGAGGACATAGAAATACTGGTGTTTGTTAATGCTTCCCGTCTGGTCCCATGGATGAATCTCTTTGGAAATCGCCATTATATTTTTGTTCGAACTTTGTTGGATTGTTAGTCACTATTTGTATTTGATCTTATTGCACCTCCATTTTGATTTAACAAATTTTACAGGCCTAATGGGACTTTGTTGAATTTGTTCATCCTACATTATAGGAACACTAAGGACGCAACATCTAGGAAACTGCTCAACAGATTTTTTTCAAATTTAGTGGAATTGTTAGACATCATATGAAGTTGATAATATTGCCCAGTAATTTTTGTTCAGACAAATTTGAATTTTACAGGAGTTATGGGTCTTTTGCACTTTAACTTTTTTGTGGCGATAGGGGACATATAGCTATGCGTAACAATCTCGTTTGATTTACATTAAACAAATTTATGAGCCATTATAAAAGTGTTAAGCAACACAAATTATAAGGATGTCTTTTTTTTCTAGTTATGGGTACTAAAATATCCTCTTCTTCACATGATCCTGGTCCTGAGCATTAACTATCTTACTGAAACACTGACATAGTAATATGTCATGTACATGTAACTGTGGTGGGATTGTAGATTTTAAAAAAGGGGGTTCTAACCTTCATATGTAAGGCCTCAAATTTTTCCTCAAGAAAAATGCAAAAAAGATACCAACATTGTAAAAATTATTGGGTTAGTTATTTATTGAACTACATGCATACTGCTTTCTGAGTATCTCAGTGTTTTAATTAAGAAAATATAATTTAAAAAAAAAAATTAGGCGGCACCCTTCCTCCCACCTTGGATCCACCAGTAGCTATTTTCTTATATATACTGTATTTTCAGAAACTTGGACCTGATCCACCTTGTTGGAGAGATGATGAGATATATTGATGAGCCTAACAAACTAGAAATATTTGAGTTTCTAAGGTTTGTATAAATAAAGATTTGTGCCATCAGTACGCTAACCCCCTTTAAGCTGGACACTTTCAAGAAACAATTATGATTGAATAATGATGCTTGTTCAGTTTGACTTTCCCTGTCAAGAAACTTACCTCCATCATATGCACCAATCTAAATACATGATTTAATTTATGGAGATGACATGACAGACCAATAGGTAAATCATCTTATTTCTTTATGTAGAAGTAAAGTCTCCTATGTAATAATGAAAAAAAAACCAGAAAGCTATTAAAGTCAAAACAGAACTTATATCAATAATTTATCAAAGTTTCATAGAAATTACTAGAAGTGTTAGGTACTCAAGAAAAAAAATAGGAAATTCTCTTTTTGTATGATAAAAAGTCCAATAACTGGAAAACCTGAAATCTGAAAGTGATACAGATCAAGATGACTTACATAATTAGAAATAAAATTTAGACTAAATTGTGAAAATAACTGGAAGCCATGGCTGAATTTCATATGTGAAAATAGGGTTATAGTTTGGTGAATGGTGGTCAGGCGGGCAGGGAAATTATTTTCGTAACACTTTTCTCAGCAACTACTTGTCACAGCCTCTTGATATTTGGTATCCAGCATCAGGTACAGGTCCTTTATTGTGGGATCTGATTTTAGGCCTTTTCAATACCTACTTCCTGTTTAATGAAATCTTGCTATTTCTGTCTTTGACCCATTTTGTGAGTTATTGTAGGAAAATTCATTAAGTCTCTGAACTCCAAAATGTAAAATCAGAAGTTAAAAAATCAAAAGAGCTCACATCAATAGAACTAATCTCATGAAAATTGCACTGCTTACATTTTTTGCTGATATTTATTCACTAATAAGACCTATCATTTTCATAGATATTGAGAAAAATATAAAAAAAGACTGAAGTAGTCTAGAGATATTTATAAGATTTTGTACCTTTTAAGGGGGTACCTAACATCTTCTGTAAAATTTAATTGGCTCATTTAAATTTCTTGAAATTTTATTCAGTGTTTTACTTTGATAAAAGAAGCAAAATATATAAATTTGAAGAGCTTTTAACCACATGTTTCATGGGAATGATTTCAATGAGCATATAATAGCTTCAGCAACAAAACTTGTGATCACTAAGATGCTTTGAGTTTGATATCAGAATGTCACAAAATAAAATGTTTTGCTTATTTTTACAGAATTATATCCCTTAGGTGTTAAGCAAGAATTGCTATGTCTGTCTTAGGTGTTGAACAAGAATCGCTATGTCTATCTTAGGTGTTAAGCAAGAATTGCTATGTCTATTTGTCTGTCTATCCATACTTGTCTTACCTTGTAAGTGCAACTCTTCCAATCAATCAGTTGATTTTCTGTTTGGTGTACTATCCTGATGTACATGAAGTAAGACAACTATTATTGGATGCTTACAAAGGGAAGTAATTTAATTTCCAGGTTTAAAATAGTGTTACAATGTTCTAAAGCTGGTACACACAATTCCTATCAAACCTGTCTTTTGATTTTTATTAACTTTTCTTTTTTTATTGTGAAGGGGATTATACAATTATAATTTGGAGGTTTGCAAAGGGTATTGATTCAACTGAAGGGTATTACATGTATATGTTGTACATAAGGTTTCTACTAATAATAATAAAATGTCTTTTATTTAAATAAGGATGAATAGCACACAAATGTATTTACATTTGTGGATGCCATTGATGAAAATAATATATTTTCCTGTTGTTTTCGTACTGAGTTCTACTTCAGCTAAAAGATTAATGACGTCACAATGTAAAATAACATTCTTTTCATTAAATAAAACAATAATGTAAAGGCATCCAATTCATTGTGTGATTAAAAAACTATGAAGGCACTTATATTTCATTTATATTCAAAGTAAAATGAGCTGCTCTTTTTTTTTGAGCCTCAAATACATTGTTTGTATTAATGTTTTTAACCATTTTTTCCCCAGATGATAAATTATACAGACTAAAGCATCACTTGATGACATAAATTGTTGAAGATGTTTTACATTCACAAATCTTTCTTATGAATAATCAATTCATAGTCATTTGTAAGCAATCATTTTTTACTTGCAGACATTCTTATCAATTCAAGATGGCAAAATTTTTTTCATACATGCCCAAGAATCTTTAATCATACCTACACAGGCAAAATTATTTCATGATTTTCACACAAATTTCACATGATTTTTACCTGAATTGAGCAAATAAACTAAGTGACAGAGTTCACATGAAATTCGGGTGAATGGAGCCTTAACGTGAAATTCACATGAAATGTTCACATGAAATTCGTGTTTTGTGAATTTCACATGAATTTCATGTGAAGCTCAATTGACATGAATTTCACATGAAAAATATTTACCTGTGTAAAGTGCTTGCTAATCACTCTTAACACATCGAAAGTCACAAGAACTTGTATTAATCAAAAGAACTGTTTTGTCACAATTGTTCATAAATGCATTGTATATGATTGTTTTACAATGCATTTATGAACAATTGTGACTGGTTATAAATTGTTCTTTGGTGGATAAACGGATAAGCACAGATTCTAGTGAGCACTTTGCAAATATATATGAATACTTTGTCTAGGACCATGAAAGTTAGGTTTCCAGTGGGAGAAAAAGTTCAAAGAAATTTTGGTATAACATTAACTTGTTTCTCTTGTCAAATGTCCCTGAATATTTAATTGAAGAAAGCTTGAGGCTGATTGGCATTTACATGTATATGAGTTAATACAACACCACTGAAAAATCTCTTGAAACACTTGTAATGAAATTGCAAATATTCGTAAAATCTTGTTAGGGAAACTATTCTTTAGTTATCTGTAACAGTTTGGACCAAACTGTAACAATGTGCATTGTACTTATAATTATTAACAATTAATGTATTAAATTCATATGCAATTGTAAATTAGTTATATACATCTATTGTAAATTGTGTTCTTTTATTGTAAATGCATTGCATTCATTCTTAGTAAATCCTTGCAGAAATATGTATTGCATTACCTAACTAAATCATGAAGGCACTTTATGATTGTCGTACTCGTAACCAATTGTTAAGCACCTGCAAATCACTCATCAAAGTGATTTATTTGTAAGAATTTGTGTTAGTTTTACTAATGTTGTAAATTTGAAAAATAATGTAAGTATTTGTAAGGAAAATTTATGTATGTGGGTATTAGTGAACTTCAGTTTTAATTCTCTTTTCTGTTGTCTAAAAGGTCAAAGTTGAGTGTTGAACATTGCACACACATTGTACAAATTTGTGGTGTTACAATAACCATTGAATCATTTGATTTGATTAGGCTAACTACTATGAAACCTGTCTAAACCAGACACTTCTTAAAGTCCCTTTGTACCAATTTTAATGTATTTTAACCTGGGTGAACCAAACTCCTTTCTAAACTGAACAACTTTAAAGTCAGAAAGGGATCCGGTTTAGACAGGTAACGTTGTACATGTACATACATGTATATTGATGTTAAACCTATACTATCCTAAGGTTCTGCTAGGGTTTTGTTTTGAGGTTGGTAACATCATGTGGCTTGATGTCAATGATGGTAGTAGGAAAACATTCAGAAAATCTTAAAACAAATGTACTTCACATCAGGAAATTTTCGCTTCATTTAGTCTGCTCACGTTATCGATCAATTTTAAATTTGTTATTATTCTTCAAAAATGTTATAATGTTCTATGAAGAAAATATTCCAGACAGTTAAATTTTTCAGATCCAAGGGTGAAAATAAAACTGCATGGAAAATATAATGGTTTACAGTATTACAATGCAATAATAATACATGTACTACTAATTTGATCATTTATATATTTTCTTGTTATGAATGTAATGAATGTGAAAAAAAAAATTATCTAGTCCATCCAAAACTTCTTTGCCTTAGGATATAGTGCAATTGAAGTTTTAGACCTGTAGATACATGTAAACAATTTCGCCAAAATTGAGAAACATCAAAATACTGAGATGCAGATACATTAAACATTTCTAAAAGTCCTCAATGGAATTTTGTGTTTTGACAGATGACAACATATATACACTTCTAAAATAAATATTTCAGATAAATTTAGTATGGCAAAATAAAAAATGTGATTCAGTGATTATTGATCTGCCTTCTACTTTCATGTTTAATTATTTATTTTTCCATTATGCATAGTAAGAAATTTTATAAACTTCCAGATATTTATCTTATTCAGACATTAATATTTAAAATTTTCATTACTAGATCTAACTTTAAAGGACAATACATCTATAAAACCTATAAAATTTTAATGAGACGCAATTACAGCATTTACGATTTCATCTTTTGTTTGAACTGATCAATTTTTCAATGTTGTAATTAAGAAATTAATTATTCATAATATAATCTACACTAGCTATGGACTAGCTCATTCATTTTTTTATGATACAAAATAAAATCCCTTTTTTTTTCACCAGAATGATAAAATATTTACCAACAATAGTGTTATCTTTTATATATTTGTTCTGTTTATTGATTCACCTCAGAATACCATGCCCAGGAGCTCATTATATATTTATGATTTATTTATGACTATAATGAATAAATGTATGCCTGGATTTTCCATATCTGTATGTTGTACAGCACTGAAATTTTGGGGTAAAAGTAAATTAAAGATGTAGAAATAGTATGCAGTACCCATGAGATCTGGTCCCTCAACAAATAAATATGAAATACTAACTGCTCATTTTGAGTCATAGTGTGTGCATTTATTACCGGTATTGTGATAGTGTAATTTTAGAATTTATTTTTGGGGTGCAAAATAAAAGTTGAATGATAGGTACCATTTAATATGTTAAATTGACCTTTTTTTCTAGGAACAACGTCTGATGATTAATTAAGCAATATACCAAGGCAGTCATTCCATATATAATTAAGATTGGGTTCCCCTGCTACTGAGTGGTTTAATAAAGTTTCAGGTTCTGCCTAGGATGGATGGAGCTATTTGTACTCAAATTACATTTGACTGTTGATAATGTACAGCTGTGTTGTTACTTTGTTGATGTTTCAACCAAAGGGAATATGTTTTACTTCCAATATAACCCTCAATGTATGTCTGTATTAAAACTTCAACCAATTACTTCCACTTCCTAAAATGTAACTGCATATGTCATTTCCAAATATGTCACTTCCTGAAGGATTTTTAGCCAATCATGTTTCATGGAATCAATGTATAAAGCATGTTACTGATGTTCCTACAGATCCGCACTACTATGATTAGTAAGTAGTTATGTGTAGTAAAATTATACCTCCACTGAACGAGATGGTATATATTGGTATCACCTTGGCATCATTCCATCAGTCTGTCAGAATTTCTCAGTGGTCTGAGTCCATTTGAGTGATTTTAAATTTTATATGTGGCTTTCTATAGATGAGGCATACAGTGGTTGCTGTTGGATACCAACTTCCTGTATCAGTTGGGGTATGCCTAGCACGACAACTCATGTAACTTCCTGTATCAGTTGGGGTATGCCTAGCACGACAACTCATGCAACTTCCTGTATCAGTTGGGGTATGCCTAGCATGACAACTCATGCAACTTCCTGTATCAGTTGGGGTATGCCTAGCACGACAACTCATGTAACTTCCTGTCTCAGTTGGGGTATGCCTAGCACGACAACTCATGTAACTTCCTGTATCAGTTGGGGTATGCCTAGCACGACAACTCATGCAACTTCCTGTATCAGTTGGGGTATGCCTAGCACGACAACTCATGTAACTTCCTGTCTCAGTTGGGGTATGCCTAGCACGACAACTCATGTAACTTACTGTTTCTGTTCTATAACTGTTTATGTTCTGGGTTTATCAAGAAATAAGTTTAGTAATGTGTACAACCTTAAGTCATAATGTTCAAACTAACAGATAGGTTTTTTAGGGCAAGACATCTGTGCACATTCAGACGTCAATTAAGCAAATAAATTTCATAATTATTTACATGTATATATAAATCAGATTATTTTTGGAATACTTTTGACTGGTGAACTAAGAATCTAAGATATAAAGATTTGCATTATACCAATTATTGTATACATAATAAGTGATTATTGAGATATATCAGAATCTAAATATTCTCAATAATCCATGTAATAAATCTAAGAACTGACAGGTTTGACAATCATAGTAGAGTAAGATTTTTTTAAGATGTATTCAATTTTCAAAGTTTGATTACCCTTGAGTGTAAAATGATCTCAGTGACATTTTCCTGTGACAAATGTATCAAACATATTTCTAGGGTACTCTGTTAGATAACAATACTGTGTCTATTTGTTAAACACCTGCTTCTGTAATTTTTAGGTCACAGTTAAAATAAAAAACTTTTTACAAGTACAAAATTTCAGTCACTCCCCAATTTAGAGACCTTTTAGAGCCATTTTGATCAAATACAATGTAGTACCATTTGTATCCACTTTAAAGTGCGTCTTCACTCAAGTAAGATCATTTCATTTAAAAAAAATGCAAATAAGTGCAATAATGTATTTCATAATTCATAGTTTATATGCACCGGTTTGTGAATTAAATTAAGCTGCTTGATAGATTACTGTCTTTTTTAAATGCTTTGTATCCTTGAAAGATAAATAGATATCTATTTAAGGCATATATATATAGCAATGGTAATAGTATCTTATAACTCTGCAACAAAGTATAATGTGAAATACTTAGTCATGAAATTATGAATAATTCATTCTTTTAAATCTCTTGTGAAAATTTGAAATAGATAATTATCTATTGTGCAGCTTTATCATTGAACATTTAGTATACATGCAATTACATGCTCAGTGAAATGTATCATTCACTTTGTAATTGGATCAAAAGAAGGCTTTATATATTATGGATGAGTATACCACACTTCATGATTAAACGTGAAAAAGCATTTTCATTACTGCTATGTATACTTTATTTATTAATAAGTTTTTAAATATATTCGTTATAATACAGAAATTTTATAAATGAATTTACTGGCATCAAAAATGAACTTGATTACTTGCATTACAGAGGCGTAGCAGAAAGGACACCTTCCTATATTTTAAGTAGTTTTAATTAGCTACCAAGTTAAATACATCTTTTTAAAAACAATGTTGACAAGAATATGAAAATTACGGCCATATTCCAATAGTAGGGGTCATGTTGTAACTTTATGCTGTGTATCTATGACAATTAAGTCTTCTATCATTTGTCAGATACTAGGTACAATAAAAAACGTACATTATATAGTACGATAGTTGACTGATAGTGACCAGATATTGTTATTAACCTGTGGCAGTAGAATTCCCACAAAGTTGGTTGGGATGGGGTTTAATAAAAATCAACCTGTATATTCATTCTTTTATCCACATTTTCTGTAAGCATAACTTCCCCATAAGCTGCTTTTGAGATTTTGAAATTTCATAGAAAGGTTGGTAGATGTGCACAAAGGAAACTAACTATTGCTGTTGGAGGACTCCAAATCCAGCTTCATTGGTTTACACCATTTGAATCAGGGTGTATTCTCTTTGTGAGCTCACAGTATTTCTAGGTTTGATTATTTTGAACTTTTTGATCAGTGGAATGAGACAGCTAAACTCGTCAACATGTAATAGAATAGTAGATTAGAATTTGATTTAAATAATTACCCAGTATATGATTAACTACAACATTCTCCACTATATGATACTTCTAATAAGTCGCATAGCAGTGACAATGTCCATATTGGCTGCAGTCTACCCTTGTAACCTTAAACTATTCTGCTATCATCACTGTCTTGATAATATGTAACCTCCAATAAAAGTCATTTTCTATTTAGACATTGACCCATTCAAAAAATAGAGTATACTATATAGATACATTAAAGTTTTATTTTTTTCAGGCCATTAATTCCACCAAAGCATCAGATGGAATATGATAAGTTAGCCCCGCCTCCTGCTGGACAAAGGTTACGTGTTATTAATCTAAGGAGGAGACCAAATGAAAGTCTTGGGTTTGCTGTAAGAGGAGGTACTTATATATTTTTGTTATATGCTCTTTTTATAAAAATGAATAATCATCATCCTCATCTCAGACTACTGCCTTGATACTAAAAAATATTGGCAGTTCCAATGAGAATATGAGATAAAATTGACCATTGTGTTGCCATTTAATAGAACAAGATCATTTGATAAAGTATTGACAGAATATCACAGGCTCACTGTCACAACAGAATATCACAGACTCACAACAGAAAATCACAGATTCACGACAGAATATCATAGGCTCACCATCACGACAGAATATCACAGACTCATGACAGAATATTAGAGACTCACAACAGAATATCACAGACTCACGACAAAATAGCACAGACTCACGATAGAATATCACAGACTCACAACAATATTAGAGACTCACAACAGAATATCACAGACTCACGACAAAATATCACAGACTCACGACAGAATATCAGACTCACAACAGAATATCACATGCTCACTGTGTTTTGTTTAGACTTCAAAACTATTGTTATTCTGTATTTACATGTATCTTGTCTCCTTACCTGTACATTAGACGGACAAAAACTTCTAAGGACTAATTTAACTAGAGTGGCGAAACAGCTCAGCAGAGCCAAACATTTTCTACAGTTGTAAGGCTTATGTATATTGACAGGCAGCGTCAAACTTGTGATCTGATCTCCTCTGTAACTGCTTGTTCCAAATTTGGTAGAATGTATTGCTTTGTAGTGCTTTGCTTAGATGTTCACACTGTTCTGTCATTTTGAGTTGACAGATTTTTAAAGATTTTGAGTTGACAGATTTTGAAGGATTTTGAGTTGACAGATTTTTTAAGATTTTGAGCTGACAGATTTTTAAGGATTTTGAGTGACAGATTTTTAACAATTTTGAGTTGACAGATTTTAAAGGACTTTGAGTTGACAGATTTTTTAAAGATTTTGAGCTGACAGATTTTTAAAGACTTTGAGGGACAGAATTTTAAGGATTTTGAGTTGACAGATTTTGAAGGATTTTGAGTTGACAGATTTTTAAGGATTTTGAGTTGACAGAATTTAAAGGATTTTGAGTTGACAGATTTTTTTTAAGATTTTGAGCTGACAGATTTTTAAGGATTTTGAGGGACAGATTTTTAACAATTTTGAGTTGACAGAATTTAAAGGACTTTGAGTTGACAGATTTTTTAAAGATTTTGAGCTGACAGATTTTTAAAGATTTTGAGGGACAGAATTTTAAGGATTTTAAGTTGACAGATTTTGAAGGATTTTAAGTTGACAGATTTTTAAGGATTTTGAGTGAAAGATTTTTAAGGATTTTGAGTTGACAGAATTTAAAGGATTTTGAGTTGACAGATTTTTTTTAAGATTTTGAGCTGACAGATTTTTAAGGATTTTGAGGGACAGATTTTGAAGGATTTTGATTTGACAGATTTTGAAGGATTTTGAGTTGACATATTTTTAAGGATTTTGAGTTGACATATTTTTAAAGATTTTGAGTTGACAGATATATAAGGATTTTGAGTTGACAGATTTTTAAGGATTTTGAGTTGCAGATTTTTAAGGATTTTGAGTTGACATATTTTTAAGGATTTTGAGTTGTGTGATTTAAACTATTTTCAACGTATTTCAGATGAAGAAGACATTGTGAACAAATCTCTGATGAAACTGCTTGGTCTATTTTTTCCATAATTGATAGGTTTTATTGCAATGAAGAATAGGTGTGCATACACTTCAGCCATTTTAATTAGACATTTTTTTAAAGAGTTATGGGACTTCCATTATTTCAGCATTTCTCAGTAATTTTCATCTCTTGTTGATGCGTCTTCTTTGAAACTATTTGGTGATTTTATGGTAAATAAATTTATTTTCATTCTATGTCTCAGTGTTGATTAAACTTTTTTGTAGGAGTTGAAACTAACGTAATTAACTTGGACTATTTTAAGATTTCTCATTAATTATAGACATTTAAGATTCATCTTCTTTAACTACTTTCAAACATTCTTTCCATATTTTTTTTAGAATGCATGGTTATGAAATTTAGTTATGCATACTACACCACAAGGTTGATGACATGAATTATGAAGGAGTTTAAGGACATATGCATCTTCATATCTTATTGACTACAGGGTCATATGGCTAATTGTAGCAACCTTGTTTTTTTTATGTAACTCCTGTATCATAGATAACCTGAATGTTTTCAATGAAATTTAAATTTATTTAGGTATCATGTCAAGTTTCTGAAGACATATTGTCTCTGTCAGACTATTCTCAAGAAATGTTACATCTGTTACCTTAACAAATGTGTCTGTAATCACTAACTTTACAATATATTAACAAATAACTGTAATAGTCAGTGTTATATTTTATATATAGGTTTTGAGCATGGAATAGGTGTGTTTGTATCTCAAGTAACTTCAGGATCCCAGGCTGACCAACAAGGACTTAAGGTATTTATTGTTAAAATGTCATTTAGCAACCTTTTTTTTATAATTAGGTGTATACAGTAACCATCATTTAAGTCCATGTAACTGTCCATTCATTGCTCAGGCAACCAGTCTTGTATACATCTTTTAAGCCATCCATCCATCCCTTAGTCTACCTTTATACATTTAGTAAGCTGTCCACTCAACCCTCTGTCTACCATTATACATCTTGTAAGGTGTCCATTCAACCCTCTGTCTACCTTTATACATCTCGTAAAATGTCCATTCAACTCTCTGTCTACCTTAGTACATCTCCTAAGCTGTCCATTCAATTCTCTGTCTACATTTGTACATCTCATAAGCTGTCCGTTCAACCCTTTGTCTACCTTTAAACATCTCGTAAGCTGTCTGTTCAACCCTCTGTCTACCTTTATACATTTCATAAGCTGTCCGTTCAACCCTCTTTATACCTTTATACATCTCGTAAGCTGTCCGTTCATCTCTCTGTCTACCTTTATACATCTCATAAGCAGTCTATTTATCCATCTGTTTACCTGTTTACATCTCTACATTTATACATCTTGTAAGCTATCTATGAATTTCACTTGAATGGAGCAAATAAACGTTGTGAAAGAGGTCATGTGACATTCATGGCAATTTAATTAATTCCAACCTAAATGCATGTCTTGTATGAACATTCTTGCATGTGTTTGTAACTGCTTGTTTATAGGTATGATAAGAGTTAAACTATTTTCACTTGTTTTTTTTTTGCACTTACATTTAATTGATTTATTACCAAATACACTAAGTAATACACTACAGTCATTCATTACATTAGAGCTAATGAGTTTCTATAAACATATGAAATAAGATATTCCTATTTAAGTATTAATTACATGCATCATTTTATTTATTTATAGGTTGGTGATGAGATAGTAAGAGTAAATGGATTTACGATTGCTGAGGCAATACATGAAGAGGTTCTAAATCTTATTAAAAACTTTGATCAAATAGAATTGAAAGTCACAAGTAAGTATTGTCTTGTTTGTAGACACCTATTGTCCAAACAATTACTTGAGTTTATGTGTATATATCTTTATGAAATTATTCTTTAAGGTGCTTTACCACAAAAGTAATCCTGGGATTTATTTTTGGGGCCATGACTCGAACCGTTTAAGAATTAGAAGGAAAAAATGGGGCTCAAAAACAAGTATATTGTCGACAATAATTTGATTGTGAATGGATCGTTTTGAAGTTAAACTACAAAATGTTTTAACACAAAAGGGAGGCTGAGATTGATTGAATAATCAAGGGAACCAAGGTTATAGCGGTAATCAAAAGAATGTAATCCAGGGACAAAGACCAGACATGGAAAACGGACATACACAACAAAGAACATGAAGTAACTAAAATCATACATACAAAATAACAAAATCAAATGAGCAACTCGGACTCCACTAAAAACTGGGAGCATGGACCAGGTGCATTGGTAGGGTAAGCGTCCTCTGCTTTTCTAGAAATGCCCCCAAGTTGCTCTTAAAAAGTCAAGTCCAGGGTAGACAAATGAGGAAAGGAAAACTGACACGTTGAATAAATCAGTTTTCATGATGCAGATGGATACACCATAACAATCCACAAGTTCATGATGATGACCATAAAAATTCTGTAGTGATGACTTCAATCTTGTAGCAACATAACCCTGTTCCAGAAGCCTATTTGTTAGAATTCTAGCGAGATACATAGTCTGCGTAGTTTCGGCAAGCTCAGGCATAAAGTATTAGTTGTGATATGAACACTCCATACACAGGTGCTGAAGGGATGTTACCACAGATGAAAGGAAAGTTAACAATCCTGAATGAAAAATCATTACATTTGTCGTAAAGTTTGGTCAATAGTTTTCCTTTACCATCGATTTTTAAGTGTAGGTCAAGATATGAGGCTGTCTTCACAGTGTCTGTGGTATCCTTTATCTCAAGATTTTTGGTCTAGATGCGATGTATCAAATCCCCGACATTGGGATTGCTTAAAGATAATACATTATCTAACTGAGATTAAAGGAACTAGCTAAACAATATTCTTTCTTTTGGATCAGACCAGCTATAAAGTCAGCCTCATAAGAGTGAAGGAATAGGTCAGCAAGTAGAGGAGCATAATTTGTTCCCATCGGAATGCCAACCGTTTGTTTAAAAAAACGTGTCCACCAGACTGGACAAATATGTTGTCAATTAAAAATTCCAGCATTTTGTAAACATCTTCCTTGTATATTTGGAAGATGATTTGGTATTATTTCTTACAAAGTATGAGGGGTTCTTACTCAAACTGTTCAGAAATAAAAGGTCAAAAAAGGGTCCAAAAACTACCATTTGCATGTTCTCTTGACAATAATTTTATATATTTTGTATGTATCTTTGAAATTGTACCACAATTTGTCATATCTTTAAAAGAAGGCTATGATTGATTGCGTGGGTTTTGACTCAAACAATTTAGGAATTGGGGCCCAAAAAGGGGCCAGAAACAAGCTAATTCAGGTTGTCCAGACAATAACTTTACTATAAGTGTATAAATCTCTTTGAAATTGTTTATTACTTGAACCCTTGATACATCAGGGGCCAAAAAGGGGCCAGAAACAAGCATTTTCATGTTGTTTGGTTAAAATTTTGACTTTAGATAAGTGAATGGATCTCATTGACTTTGTATAACAAGGTGTCATACACAAAAGGATTGCTGGGATTGATTTTAAGTGTTGTGACTTGAACTAATAAGGAATGGAGGGCCAAAGAGAGGCATGAAAGAAGCATGGATGATGTGCAGATAATGAAGAGTGAAAGGGAGTGGATCTCTTTGAAAGTGTACCTAAAGTACAAGACCCCCAAAAGAATAAAGGCTGAGAATGATTTCGGGGTTGTGTTTATTAAGGAATAAGGTGCCAACGTTCAAATTCTTTTCCTGTGTCCAATCAAAGAGTCCGAGCTGTATCATGCTTAAATTGTGTGTCTATACTTGCCTCAACTGTTCAAGGTTGGATCTCTGAGGTCCTAGCAAGCTATTCTCTGCAAAGCATTTCATTGCTAATTATTTTTTTATTTATGTTACCCCACTTTCAACAGAATTTGTTTCTTTAAATACAGTACATTGTAATTTATAAAAATATGACTGTATGAAATTTACTTACTTGCTTTATCTTGTTGTTTCTGTAGAATTTATATCACTTTTCTCAGCTTACATTTTAAAATGTTTGAAATTTCGGTCTTGAAAATTTCCAGACTTTTTTTTGGTTATTTTACTTTTTCAATCAGGGAAATCTAAACTATTTTCTATGGTATTTTAAGTTGTTTTTGTTACTTTCAGATATTGGCATGCTGCCAGTGAAAGAGTAAGTATTACTATTAATTTATGTAATTGTTTTAAAAAGTATTCTAAGGAAAAAGTCAATGAGGCTTACTTAATTTTTTATTGAAGTCTCAGAAGTTCATTTTTAATACAACACCCAAAAAAATTTCGGTAGTATAATGGTATCACCCTGCCTTCATTGTTGGTATTCGTTAACTGAAGTTTATTAAAGATAATTTGAGTAAAACTTATCCAATCTTTTTAGATTTTAACACATTTTCTGTGTGTGGTGGGGCATATAATTCTTGGAGGTTTTTGCCCCATCCCTTTTGGAAATAAGGGGCAAAAAGGGGTAATGTTATAATTAATATTTTGCGAAAAGTTTGTTGTTGATCCAGTTTTTATGATTCAGATTCAATGTGTTCCTTTTGAAATTCTTTTTAAGCATTTGTTACAGGGTAGACTTTTCTTTAAATGTTTTAGAGTTAAAGGGGTACAAAATTGGGCAATGCAAAAAAAATTAAAAAATAAACTTTTTAATTTTTGGTCTGATTTTGAATTTCTTTTATTGGATTCCTTTTGAAAATTCCTGCCTCCATTTTTCAATCAGATTTCAGATATCTCTTACAGCTTTTGAGTTGTAAGAGGTCAAAGGGTCCACATCCCAAAAAAATTGACTTTTTTCTGTCCTACTTTGAAATTTTTTAATTTGATCTTAATCTTTATCTTATTTGAAAAAAAAGTACGATTCTAAAACTTTGAAAGTTACTGTCCAAGTTTATAGTTAGTTTTTATAAAGTTTCACCATACCAAATAAGGACATTGCACAATTTTTACTCCTTAAATCATATCATATCCATGGAATATCTCTAGGTAAATTGTTGCATTACCTTTTTTATATGTGTTAGTATTAATTATTTCAGTCAGGCTGAGGATAATGTCACATGGAAGTATGTTGAAAGACTGGCTTGGAAAAGATCTGTAAGTAGAACAAGGGTCATTTTCTGGAAATTAGTAGGAAAATAATTATACCGTGAAACTTCTTAAAACCAAACTCTAAAAAAAGCTGTCTTCCCTTCAAACCAGCTGTGCTCAAAAGTCCCTGCCAATATACCTTAAAACCTGTGTGTTTTGTCTTCAGTAGGTTGGCCACCCCCAATAACCTGGCCAGTTTTTCACAGTTTTAGTTACATAATTCAAGTAAAAACAACCTTCTCTATTCTGGCCAGCCGGTTATGGTTGACTTGTAAAAATAGGTCAACAAAACTGTAAAAGATTATGTAACTAATAATTCATTCATTGACTGGTTTGCATTGCATCAGTGGACAGGTGCTAATTGAAGTGGGCAGTTGTTAAAACAACAGATTTAATCCAGACATCACATTTTGTCACTGTTTGGGTCTTAATTGATGTGTACACACATCAGGAAAGCGGGGTCATTTATTAGTGTCATCTTTAAACTGTCAATTAAACTGATCTTTACTCAAGCCAAAACCATAAAGAGGTTAAATTATTAAACTTTGTTGGCAGGTAGTTTACATAAACAGAACAAATGATTAATTACCATCAATAGCCCTTTGATCTTTAATACACATTCTTTCAAAACTGTGAACATTATTTTGTCAGCAGTACCGTTTGTAAAATCAATCCATTTACAAATAATGCAAGCTTTGAAATGTAATAAAAGAACCAAAGTTTTGAATTGGCATTAAACATGCCCCAACCAGCAAACTGACAAGCTCTTAGAATACATTGATATTTTTCACAAAACTGACCACCCCTATGAATTGGCCATTTCCTCGTGTCCCAGTGGTGGTCGATTTGGAGAAGTTTCACTCTATCACAATTAATAAGCCAAAGTGAATAGTTTAATAGTTAAAACTCCAGTGACATACAAGACTTGGGATAATCCCCTATGACATACAATGCTAAACATATAAGTCTAAACACCCATGATGTACAATTCTATAGAATAAAAAAACCTGTGACATACAATGATGAATAAACAATTCAAATAGAAAAATGTCTGTGGCATGCAAGCCTAGAGATAATCACCAATGGCATACAATGCTTAACATACAAGTCTTTAAAAATATGTGACGTGCAAGTCTGGAGATAATCACTTATTACATACAGTGCTAGAAAAACAAGTCCATAGAAAAACACTCATGACACACAAGGCCATAGAAAAATTCCTGTGACATACAAATGTGGAGATAATTTCTTATGACATACAATGCTAGACATACAAGTCTTTAGAAAAAAACCCACAAGGTACAATTCTATAGAAAAACACCTTTGGACATACAACTTTGGCATACAAGTCTATTGGAAAACACCCATGACATACAGTGCTTTAGGAAAACACCTATGCTAGACATTCAAGTCTTTAGAAGAGCAAGCATGACATACAAGTCTTTAGAAGAAACAATCTTTAAATACAATGCTCAACATACAAGTCTACAGAAAAGCACATGTCGCCTACAAGATTGGAGGTAACCCCTATCAATGAAATGAAGCATGACTTTAACATGCATGTTCTATTTTAAAAAAATACAAAGCAAATCAACTAGCTCTACTAGTTTAGGTTTTCAATCATATATTGCCATGTTGAATAATGAAAGTATTTTATTTGTATTTCAGCAGAGAGACAGTGGAAGAAAATTGAATATAAGTCAAAAGGAAGGGGCCGGTGAAGAAGTCAAAGTATTTATCAACTTGAGGACAGCCCCATCATTGGGTTGTAGGTAAGTCCTGTGAGGGCCATAGGTGTTTACCAACTTGAGGACAGCCCCATCATTGGGTTGTAGGCAGGTCTTGGGTGGACTATACATATCACCTTGAGGATAGCCCCTTCATTGGGTTGATGGTTAGTCCTGGGAGGGCCTTGGGTATTTATCAATTTAGACCCCTCAGTGGGTTGTAGGTAATTCCAGGTATTTATTTATCAACTTTAGGACACCCCCACTCCATACTGCTCTAACACTGGATTGTAGGATGGTCCTGGGAGGACTACTGTATCACTGGGTTGTAGATAAGTCCGGGAGGACTGTTCTATCACAGGGTTGTATGTAGGTCTTTGGAGGACTTCTCTATCACTGGGTTGAAGGTAGACCCTTGGATGACTGCTCTATTACTGGATTGAAGGTAGGTCCAGGGAGGACTGCTCTATCACTGGGTTGTATGTAGTCCTTTCACTGGGTTGAAGGTAGATCCTGGGAGGACTGCTCTTTTACTGGGTTGTAAGAGTAATTTAGGGAACCAAGATTCTAGGGGAAATCAAAAGAATGTAATCCAGGGACAAAGACCAGACAGGGAAAACAGACAAACACAACAAAGAACATAAAGCAACTAAAGCCATACATACAAGTAACAAATGTAAATGAGGAACTCTGACTCCACTAAAAACTGGCAACATGGACCAGGTGCACTGGTAGGGTTAGCATCATCTGCTTTATCTAGAATTACCTACTGAGTTGGTCATAAAAAGTAGGTAGGTCCTTGGAGGACTGCTCTATCACTTTGTTGAAGGTAGGTCCTGGAGGGGGCAGTTTTGACAGGCCAATGTTGTAATTTCGTGCAGGAATTATGAAACAATTACTTGTAATACAAAAATTTGTATGAAATATTTCTTTATTAATTTGAATGTCAGCTTTTGTTGTATTACAGTTTTATAATCTTCTTAAAGTTTAAGTTAATCAATGATATTTCACTACACGTATTGAATTACATGTATTAGTAAAAAATGGTGAAAATGAGATATAGTGTCTCCTTGTTAAAACAAACTTAAATATTGAAAATGTTTTTTCATTCATTTGAAAAATGCTATCTTTAACAACAGCTTATTTTTGTTTAATGCTTCAAAAACTGTAAAAAGTTAACAAGAATAGACACATGTAATTATAGATTTTGTATAGAATGAATTTTGATTATTGCAAAATATCAACTCAATTTATTTGATTTCAGCATCGTAACAATTTCGACCAATCTGGTTTTATAGAAATAAACCACAATCACACAACAACAGCAATTTTTCATACCACTAGCTTGTATCATATCGTCCATTGTATGATACTGGAAATATCTAGATGTCAAAAAAGTAGATAAAACTATCAAATAATAGAGAATAAAGAATAAATATTTAATTGCAGGATATTTTGTTTTAACTGTTTTAAATATACCGTAAATACCCTAAATCAAGATATATACACTTTTTAAGCTGTGTTAAAAGGGTCCTTTTTATAATCGTGTTTTTCAGTATAATAAGTGGACCTAGAAATTTCCCAGGGATCTATGTTGAGGTTGTTAAGCCCAATAGTTTAGCAGAGAAAGTAGGAATGGAGGCTGGGGACCAGATACTTAGAGTGAATGATGCCAGTTTTATAGATATCACACATAAAGAGGTAAAATTTGATAATGCTTTATTCTAATTGTTTTATATTGTTCTTAGGAAAGATCCATTAGAAACAAGTCCATCCATAGTCAAAGTATCATAATGAATTTAAGTTTTTGAATTGCATGTGAGAAAGACAAAAATTGGATGGACATAATTGTCACTCAGACAAATTTTGAACCAGATCTTGCTGGTACATGTATAAAACTTATAGCTAATGTGAGGTCAAAGGAAACCATTGCTATATATGTTTAAACAAATGATAAACCAAGACGAGTATGACAGACAACAGACCATCAGTATTACAACATAATAGATTAGTTATTACCATGAACATCCCAGAGATGCTTTGCTTTGTAGTGATGGCTCTGAGGAGCAGTACATAAATTTAAAAAAAAAACTTCACATTTTAGTCACACTAGAGAAAAGACTAGATAGATTGAAGATTTCATCATCATTTTGTAGACTCACATAAAAAGTGCCCTTGAATGTGACTTGTTTATGGCTTTTGTAACTAAAGTATCAAAACCTGATTCCATATGACTGATAAAAATGTTCTTTTTTAAGGCCGTAGTTGCATTGAAAAGCAGCAAGGAATTGAATGTTACTTTGAAGAAACATGTGGTAAGTAATAGTAGGATAATTTTACTCTTGAATGAGCCAGTAAATGATCCAGTGGTAAGTTAGGAGGACAATGTAACTGTTGAATGAGCAAGTGGTAACTTGGGGGGACAGTGTAACTGTTGAATGAGCCAGTGGTAACTTGGGGGGACAGTGTAACTGTTGAATGAGCCAATGGTATGTTAGGAGGACAATGTAACTGTTGAATGAGCAAGTGGTAACTTGGTTGGACAGTGTAACTGTTGAATGAGCCAATGGTATGTTAGGAGGACAGTGTAACTGTTGAATGAGCCAGTGGTAACTTGGGGGGACAGTGTAACTGTTGAATGAGCCAGTGGTAACTTGGGGGGACAGTGTAACTGTTGAATGAGCCAATGGTATGTTAGGAGGACAATGTAACTGTTGAATGAGCAAGTGGTAACTTGGTTGGACAGTGTAACTGTTGAATGAGCCAATGGTATGTTAGGAGGACAGTGTAACTGTTGAATGAGCCAGTGGTAACTTGGGGGGACAGTGTAACTGTTGAATGAGCCAGTGGTAACTTGGGGGGACAGTGTAACTGTTGAATGAGCCAATGGTATGTTAGGACAGTGTAACTGTTGAATGAGCAAGTGGTAACTTGGGAGGACTGTGAACGTGTTGAATGAGCCGGTGGTAAGGTAGGAGGACCATGTAACTGTTGAATGAGCCAGTGGTAAGTTAGGAGAACCATGTAACTGTTGAATGAGCCAGTGGTATGTTAGGAGGACAGTGTAACTGTTGAATGAGCCAGTGGTAACTTGGGAGGACGGTGTAACTATTGAATGATCCAGTGGTAACTTGGAAGGACCATGTAACTGTTGAATGAGCCAGTGGTAAGTTAGGAGGACCATGTGACTGTTGAATGACCCAGTGGTAAGTTAGGAGGACAGTGAACCTGTTGAATGAGCCTGTGGTAACTTGGGGAGACCGTGAACCTGTTGAATGAGGCAGTGGTAAGTTAGGACAGTGTAACTGTTGAATGAGTCTGTGGTAACTTGGGAGGACAGTGAACCTGTTGAATGAGCCAGTGGTAACTTGGGAGGTCAATGAACCCGCTGAATGAGCCTGTAGTTTAGGAGGACAGTGAACCATTGAATGAGCCTGTGGTAACTTGGGAGGACAGTGAAACTGTTGAATGAGCTTTGTTAAGTTAGGAGCCAATGTAACTGTTGATTTAGGCATTTATGTTGGTTCTTTTTTTATCTATCTATATATATATATATATATATACCCTCTAATTCTTAATTGGCTCATTATTTAGATGATAAATCTTTGTAATGATAGGTGTTGTACGGTAAAAGTTGTCTTCACTATTTTAAAGGTGATTTACATAAATTCTTGATTTGATTGTTCAAGTAACGGCTTTAAATGGTTGAATAAGTATATTTTCTTAACAATATGCCAATGCAAAAATGAATATCATTGTTCAGTGAAAAATCTATTTCTTTCTCTTAGGCTTTGACTTTTACTAAGGTCAGTTCACAATCTGCCTTTTTCTGATCTATTTTATGAGTCTGCAAGTTATTAATGACATTCTATATCAATTACCATCACAGGGTATACCTCTGGTCCAAGCAGGACTTTCAGCAGCAAGTCGTCAAATACAAAACCCATCCAGTCCACCACCTCCACCTGTAGCAGATGACAGTAGTTCTGCTCTGGATAACAGTACTGCAGTAAATGACAGGTACAATGATGATTTGGAAGGAGATTTTGATGATTTGGATGATGACGAAAATACTGTCACCATGGAGATGAAAATTTGATCTTTTTATGTTCGTTTTTTTTTGTCAATTGTTTATCACTAGTCCTGTTTTATTTTAAAGTTTTATATTTATTTCTAGTCCTACATAGTGTTTTATATATGCATTCTCGCCAGTGTTAGTTATACCAAAGTTAAAGAACTGTTGCACAAGAAAGATGTGTATTTTTTGATAATGGAAAAGTTGATATATTTGAGTAATGAATGGTGCTACATTTAGTGTCACACTGATTATGGTATTTATAGAAAAGAGTTATTCATATAATGATTATGATTATGTTATTAGCATAAGTTTTCGCACATTGCTGATTCATTCAGTTTAAGTAAAGGTCAAAGTCTGGAAAGATGCATATTCTGCTTTATCTGGATTTCAAAAATAACTAAACTGTTTTATTGAAATATAACTTTTTAAAGGTATTTCTAAGTAATAATGGCATTAGTTCAGAAGTTATGTTAATGAGTCTATATCTCTATACTAGGATAACAGTCTTGAATCAGTAATTCTATATATATATAGAACACCTTTGGCCTAGTTTTCTAAAGGCAGTCTTTTTAAAATCCTAATTTCTCTTGTATGTTTGGTTTATTTACAATTATATTTCTCATTTAATAAGAGAAATGTTCAGCAATTTATTGAAATCCAGATATTCTTATGTAAGTACAGCTACTCATGAGCAGACATACTTCGTAATGAAAGGTTAAGAAGATATTGTGCAATTTATGAATAGAATAAACTATTCTTTTTAAGTTTTAAGTAGCAGTCTTTCTTATCAGGCAGAAGCTGCTGATTCATGCATTTCAAAAGCCCACTGAATTCACTTTTATTTCTCATTCAGAGACAGTTACTGATCACATAATCAGTCTTAGATTTTCATTTGGTTGTTGCACTTTTGAGATAAAAATTATATAGATTGTACATGAAATTTCCACTCTGCAAGAGTTATTGTCCTTGATTTGGCTTCATTTGGTTGAGTTTAGTGGTAGATGAATGTATGATTTTCTAAAAAGTGTAGATTTGAATGCAGAATAGATTATCGTTATGTGAAAGTATAGCATATGTAGACTAATAAAAGCATTGCTTGCTTGGTGGGTTTTCTACACCATGAATCACTTTACCATTGGCAATGTCTGAATTTTATATGGACTGGTGCTTAAATGTAATAGTATAAGTCCTTTCAAACTTAGTTTTCATTCACTTCTTCCTGACATATGCTAAAATTTTAATTTGTTGTTTCTTTTTATTATCAAAATGTCAAGATTAAGAATTAAGGAATCATTGTCCTTGACATTTAAACTTAGCACTATTTTGGTCATACAAGGACATTAAATATATGAGTATCCTAAATCATTCTTTGATTGAGGCAAAATTTTACTAAAATTGAATTGCCTAAGTTCCTGAGAACTGAATATTGAAAATGTCAAATCATGAATAAATCTGTATCTGTTGTAGCAAAAAGCTGTATTTACTACTGTTCATTCAGAAGTTATTGCATGCATTAATTAATGCATTTAAAAAAAATTTTAGACAAAAAACGTGATTTCATTTTTTGGGGGGATTTTTTTTTCGAAAATACTGCATGTTAAAACTTCCTGAATGCAAGTTTTTATTGTAATGGTATAAAGTCGGTTAATTTTTTGTAAGAATAATTTCTGAATTTACAGTGTTGCATTTAGTTTTGATTTTCAGTACCCATTACATATTATTGCATGATAATCAGTTGATTTCTTATCTTTATTTATGAATGGAGCATGCCTTGATTATAATAAACTGATTTATACCTTAGCTTGTTTAGCTTTTAATTCTACCTTTATAGATCAGCTAGACACCTCTTTATGTTTGAATAATGTTGGTTAAAAAGGAGAATATCTTTTGAAATATAGATTTAAACATAGTTACAATAAATATAGGTAAAATATTTTGTGAAAGCATTATGATTTGTTGGTATCAGTGGTCTTTGGTTGTTGAAATCTTTTATATGAAGTTGTAAGTTGTGGATTTCATAAAAGCATCTTTGTTTTTATTTCATAGATAGTAAGAATTGTTTGTTTGGATGAAACCTGGCAAATCACAAAAATCTTTAAATCAAACATATTACTCCATAATGGAAAACCTTGTATTTAAGATTCTGTCACAAAACATATCACAAATTGACAATTTTGTTCAGATGAAAGTAAATACTATACTCCCACTTATTAAAGTGGTTACCTTGTATGTCATTCTTTCCATTATTTTTTCTATATCAGATCTCTCAGCTATTATTAAAGTGAATGCTTAGAAACTTGATATATTCCTTCTGCATGGTGACTGCTACTGTGTCTCCCCTTTTTAGGTATCTGTCTTTTATCTTCTTTCTGTTTATGTTACATAATGTAATAGAAATTCCATTCAAAACTATTTCACATTGATGATGTCAGAATCACCTTTACATTTCTAAGACTAACAGTTCTAAAACTTTTGGTGCAAGAGTTTAATACATTATTGAGAAGGATTTTGAAGTTCTTAAACTCTTTAAAAATCTGATCCTAGGTTACTTTGAATCTATCTGTCTGCACTTACAATAGTGTTATATTACAAATCTCAATAACATAGTAAAACTTCGTTCAACAATTAAAAGTGGAGATACGTGGTGCTCACAAGTTCCCCATGTTTGAATGGTTTTTTTTTAGCCAGTTGAATATATTGATATAAAGATAGGAGATATTGTATAATTGTCAATGCGACAGTCATCCACCAAAATATTAAACTTGGGACCTTCAATGATGTTTATTTGGGTCTTGTGAATTTATTTGTAACTCATTGTATGCAATCTTTAAAGGTTTGTTTCATTTAGCTTCTAATTGATAGAATGATTTGGTATGAAGTTTGACATCATGAGTCATACTTTGTTTTTTTTCCAAAATTTGCTAATTCCTATTTGCACAACTAAAGGGCATTTCAATATTTTATTAATTTTAATTGTGATGTTGAAGGGTATGTGGTTTTGATCTTTTTGTGAACATGGACAGATTTTATCATATATAATTACCATATGTTTGAATTTAAAATTTTGAGTCAGTAGGTATGTAAAACAAGGATTTCTTTCAGAACACCCCCAATAGAAGAGGAATCATTCAGTATCAAAGAACAGATGAGAGAATATCATCAATTATCAGGTATATTCAGAGAATTGATATCCTGCCCAAAGTTTTCTCTTTTGTTCTCATAGCAATGAGAGATAAACATTTTTTTTTCTGTACTTGAGACTTGTTTACGCAATGTCTGACAAAATAGTAAAATAATTGTAATTTTATGTAAATAAGAT
This sequence comes from Perna viridis, assembly GCA_037379345.1. Lineage (NCBI taxonomy): Eukaryota > Metazoa > Mollusca > Bivalvia > Mytilida > Mytilidae > Perna > Perna viridis. Next base: position 11,361,386 of record CM074518.1, read on the forward strand.
TAGTTTCTCCCTATGCTTCTTTGGCAAACTGTCAAACAATAGATTTTCTACTTCTACAATAATTATGTTTCATACATCCTTTTTCTCTTTTATTAATGAAAATGTGGCTGGTGTGTGGTGAAATTTCGAATACACTGTGCAAATGAAATTTTCACAAATGATTGAGAAATTGGGCTAAATTAAGTCTAAAACCTGTAAGTATAAAGGATGATAATTCCATCTTGCTACTACCTGAATCCAACATTGCTGGTTGAGCCAGTGTATGATGAACAATTTACTGTATATCTTTCAACTAGCAGTCCAACTGTTGGAAGGAAGATAACTAAATCTTGTAAATTGACATTGATTAATCAGGGTAAAATTGTCCTTGCCTATACACATATTGATAAAACAAAACGAAAAATAAATAAAACCCCAAAATTCTCTGTCATTTAAAATTCTGATAAACAAGAAAGAAACAGTCCTGCACCTCTGTGTTTTAGTAGTTGCTTTTTTTAATAAATGTTACGATGTGACACACACATATAAAAAAAACAAAATTAACCTGTATTTCTATATAGAAACAGTTACAGACTACATAACCAGTCCTAGTCATTTGGTAATTAGGGATATAAATTGTATACAGTATTGGCGTTTTGCATAAGTTCAGGTGCACCTGGTCCATGCTCCCAGATTTTAGTGGAGACCGAGTTGCTTATTTACTTTTGTTACGTTGTATGTATGATTTTAGTTACTTTATGTTCTTTGTTGTGAATGTCTGTTTTCCATGTCTGGTCTTTGTCCCGGGATTACATTCTTTTTATTACCGCTATAACCTTGGTTCCCTTGATTACTCTTTCAAGTTCTTTATTTGGTTATGAATGTAAAATGCAGATCTATATACAACAAGAAATATGAATAAGTAACAATGTGTCATATGTAGGCTAACAAACATCATTTATTAGGTGTTTTTTTTTCTGCATGTTGTATCATCTGTTCTATTGGCAGTATCTGAGTTTTGATAAAATATGGGTTTAATAGTATTGCTTTGTTTGCTGATTTCATATCAGTTGACATTTATGCTTATTGTACTTTTAAATAATTTGTAAAGTTTTCGGTTTGCAGCAGGTGGACATTTAAGTAAGAAGAAATGTTTCAAGTAAAAATTATTTGTAATATTTTGTGAAGCAGATGCAACAGGTGTTATTGTGTCTTCATACGACGTGAGAAGAAATAGAGAGAATGAGTCACCAGAATCGGATGATGATGATGATTTTGTCCAAATAGGTGAGTTTTTATACACAACCAGAGTAGCTGGAACTGCAATGGTCCTGACTTGGTATAGGCATTCAAAACAAAATAATGAGTTAAATCGAAATTTTACCGCGTGCCATACCTCCTTCCATTGCGGCATGAATATACCGGTGATGATTATATAGCATTTGCATAGTATAGTGTCATACTCGGTAAATCAGTGGTCATTGGTCATAAATTTAGTTTATGTAATGTATATTACATTGTACTGTTTTTGTTCATGCCATAATCATTGTCTATTGTCTACTGTCTATCAGCACAAAGATTAATTTACAAAAAGTAATCATGATTCATCGTACTAGAAGAAACAGAGTGTTTCTCAACCAAGGATTGATATAATACAAGGAAAATTACATTAATTCCTTTATTTTTTACTACCTTTTTTTTCTTTTTTAAATTTCTCTTTTTATAGTAAAATGTGGGTCACTATCATTAAACGTGCGTGGGCATTTTGTTTCTTATGATTAACTTCAGTGTAACTGAATAAATCTCTATGAAATAGTATATTTATATTATAAGGTTGTATTGCACAATAGGATGTTTATTTAAGAGGTTATGTAGTATAGAGATTAAAAGGGTCAAACGCAAGCATTTATGATACTGGTATTAACTGCTTATTTCTTCACCAACTTCAATAAATTTGTCCTAAATTATTGTTCTTTGACAAATCTTGTTCTGAAATTTAGATTTTGTGTCCCTTTTATGAAAATAGGGCCAAATTAGTGTCAAAAACTAAAACTTGTTTGATTGAAGCAAATCTTTATGCATTGTCAAATATATCTTAATCCGAAGTCAGAAGTGTGTCAGGCTTGGGTATACTAGTAGTGTTCACAAATACCTATAATGTTGAGGGTTTGGCAGTTGCTATTGTATCTAGCTGCAATTATAAAGCATTTACAAAAGATGGTCAAATATTCATGTATCACACATTAAAAAAACAAGTAAATGTTTCAAGGAATTATAATCATTTAGTTGATTTTTTGTTGTGAACTTTTTTTTGTATAGAAGTATAATGGAGCAAAATTGTTTTCGTAAATACATATACAGTGAAACCAGTCACAGCGTGTGACCAAACTAAACGACAAACGCGATGACTTTTCATTCAGTATTGATAATTTTCCTTTCATCTGTGGCAACATTCCTTCAGCGCCTGTGTATGGAATTTTCATATCACAACTCACACGTTATGCAAGAGCCTGCCGTAACTACACAGGCTTTTTGTATCGTGCTAGAATTCTTACGATTAGGCTACTGGAACAGGGTTATGTTGCTACAAGTTTGAAGCCATCACTACAGAGGTTTTATGGTCGTCATCATGAACTCGTGGATTGTAATGCGGTGTATCCATCTGCACCATAAAAACTGACTTGTTCAACGTGTATTAGTTGTTTTTCTTTTTTCGTCTACCCTGGACTTGACTTATTATGAGCAACTTGGTAGTTGTTTCTATAAAATCAGAGGACGTTAACTATTCCGGTGCACCTGGTCCATGCTCCCGGTTTTCAGTGGAGTCCGCGTTCTTCGTTTACTTTTGTTACTTTGTATGAGTTTGGCTATTTTATGTTCTTCGTTTTATGTGTCTGTTTTCCATGTCCCTGGATTACATTCTTTTGATTTCTGCTAGAATCTTGGTTCTTTTGATTACTCTTTAGTTCCGTATAGAGGATTGTTTGATTTACATATCTAGGGGTCAAAATAAATTAAGCTTAATATAAAGGGACTTTAAAAAGTGTCTGGTTACAACATGTAAGACCAATTATCAAGGATCCGGTTTGGACAAGTTTCCCTGTATTAGGGAAAACCTAAATTAAAACTGAATTTTGTTTTGCAAAACCGTATTCACGTTTTAATAAAACTTTCTGTAATAAAACTGGGTAGTTAAAAATAAATGGGAAAAAGAAAAAGAAAATGTTTGCAAAAAAGATAAGTGGAATGTCATAATATTAGCACACAGCAAATTGAATGTTCGTGCCTATCAAATAAAACTATTCAGCTCATGGATTCTTTTAACAGTATTTTAATTATTAACTATGTCTATAATCATTTGACAATATGGTAATATGTATGCATAAAGACAAAGTTGTTTATTTTTTGTTTCCCTTTATAAAATTTAAAATTAAATACTGTAGTAGAAGTACTAGAACCCGAGGTCGTTATTGAGGCCAAGGTTAATCCGCCAACCAATGAAAACGATGATGCTACTGAGAGGCTAGAAAAGCTGTTGCAACAAAAACTTGACCAGAATAAAAAAGAGGCTGAACTAATGAGAATGCAGGTAATATTATGTCACCATTCATTTGTTTGGTCTTATGTGTTATTAATGTTTATTGTATCGAAACAGATGCTGGAAAAAAGGTGCTATTCATGTTTTACCGTTTTAGTAAATTATACCAGCTAGTAATTAATAAAGAAAAATAGGAAAATTTGATGTTCATTTATCACTCTACCACCTTTTAATCAATACTTCAGATATATAGATGAGAACATTTTTATCTCATTACAAATGATGTCAGATGTGAAGATCACTTACAGTCTCGAATTGTGCTGCCTGATTAAAGACGTGTAATAAAAAAATAATATGAACAGTAAAATGAATATTTGCGTATTCTGATTGAAAGTTTTTTTAGTGTTAAGTGAGTGGTATAGCCAAGACCAATTCAATGTGGAAGCCCTTCATAGTACCGAAAAGAGGAGTTTTTTTAATTTGGTCGGTTTCTATTGCATTGTAAATGTACAAGCATGCTGAAGCCTTGACTTAGTGAAATACATTGTACTTACGTCCACAAATTTAAACTTCTATCAATTTCTATAATCTGTAAAAATATCTCTCAACAACATTCTAACAATATAAAAGCCTTGTCATGACTTAAAAAAATAGTTTTTGAGTTTAAACAGTATGAGGTTAATAGACTTAAGGTAATGCAGGTTCAGGTTTATTATGATGCACAGACAAAATATTAATTGTGATTTCCGGGCATGAATTGATTTATATAACAGCAGTGGAAATGATTTAACATTTTACTACTTTATGCATAGACATTTGAAGAAAATCGTAATAAAAGGAAAAATATAGAAAAAGAGCTGTTGAAAAGAATTCAGAAAAATAATCTAGATGCTAAAAAGGAGTTACGGTATTACCGACACAAACAGGAAGAAGAAGAAATGTTGAGGGAATCTAATGGAGAATTGGTACCATTGCAATTATTTCCTGCACAGTTTATAGATCATCAGTCCCTTCACTGGCATTCCTCTTTTAGTTATCTCCCTTGAGGTTTTATAAAACAAATACAAAATATACATCAATACTCATTTTCCAGGCTTTCATTTTAAAAGTCTTTCTATATTGTTGATATTCTGTTCCTCCTCTTTGTGGCCAATAGTTTTTTTCTGCTACATATTTTTTTGTAATAGAGCTGCTTTGTTGCAATATATTATTTGCTGAGACTATTTACATTTACAAAATTGTAGTTACATATTAAATACTTCTCTTTTAGAATCAGGCAAAATGTGTATAAGGTGTGGCACATGAAGAAAAAAGAGTTTTTTTCTCATTATCCAATTATTTATGTCACAACTCATACGTTATGCCAGAGCTTGCCGAAACTACGCAGACTTTTTGTATCGCACTAGAACTCTAACAAATAGGCTTCTGGAACAGGGTTATGTTGCTACAAGATTGAAGTCATCACTACAGAAGTTTTATGGTCGTCATCATGAACTCGTGGATCGTTATGATGTATCCTTCAGCACCATGAAAATTGATTTATTCAACGGATCATAGTTTACCTTTCCTCGTTTGTTTACTCCGGACTCGACTTTTTATGAGCAACTCGACGGGTGTTTCTAGAAAAGCAGAGGACGCTTACCCTACCGGTGCACCTGGTCCATGCTGCCAGTTTTTAGTGGAGTCCGAGTTGCTCGTTTACTTTTGTTACTTTGTATGTATGATTTTAGTTACTTTATGTTCTTTGTTGTGTGTGTCTGTTTTCCATGTCTGGTCTTTGTCCCTGGATTACATTCTTTTGATTACCGCTATAACCTTAGTTCCCATAATTACTCTTATACCAAGAAGCCTTCAGAAATAACCATCATAGTGTTTGTAAACTGCTTTATTGTGATGTTGATAACTAAAATTTAGTTAAAATGCACTATGGAAAAATGGCAGAAAAATTCTCCTGCACTTTTTCCCTATATAAGCAGTGCAAAATACGTAGGTCACAGATGCTCCAGGATACATTCAAATTGCTTTTGGGTTGCTTTCTAGATGCATTGAATATATTTGAGCCAAAAAAAGACCAAATCGAGAAAGATGATGTGCCAACCATTGCCTGGTTAATACTATTTACTGAGAATATTAACTGTATAAAGGTGTAGTTACATATTAAATGACCATTATATTGAGACTGTTGAGAAAATTCTGATGAATGTTTTTGTATCATTTATCACTGGTTAGTGTTTATTTTTTTAGTTTTAAATAGTAAACTTGTAGATTATGTTAATACCCCATGTGAGTTTATTCTTGTTTTTTTGTGATAGAAATTTTATTCATTGTAATCCTTAGTGATTTGAGTAGAGGAGTAGAGAGAATATCTTTTTGTATATTGCTTTGTTATAATATGTATATTAAAGCCTACTCAGCTGAAGTGGGAAGGGGATTCATTAGTTATGATCCATTGCAAAGTCCTACTACAGATCTTAACATTTGTTGATTAATATTCAATTATATTTTTAGCTTAAAAAATTTATCAATTTTTTCAAAATGCTAAAAATATTTCAAAGTTTTGAAAGCAATTGTCATTTGAAAGTTCGTGTGTTTTCCTAATTATCGAAAAATTGCAATAGAAATTGTTGTAATATGAAATTTGGCAATTGTTTAATTTTGATATTTCATGCAAAGTAACATTCAATTTATAAATGCATTCCTTGCCAGAGCGGATTTGTGAAATCCTTTGCCAAACTGTGGCAACCAAGGCACTTGTTTAGGAGAAACAAGAAACAGGTATGTCCAAAAACCTTCTTAAATCTTTACTGTTAGACTAGAAAATGGTGTCTAACATTCTTTGATGAAGAAGCAAAAACAATTAATCTAGTAAGTAGAAAATATCTTATATTCAAAATGTTATAAACAACAATATATGACTTCAAGGTTTCATGTGGAAAAAAACTGGTTTATTCCACCAAGGAAAAGCTGGTTTATTCCACCAAGAGTCTCGAGTAAAACTCCTGATCTCGTTTACTTTTGAAACCTGGAGAAATGCAGGTAGAAGCACCCTTTTGATGCTTGGCCTTCACAATTACATGTCAACTAACTCATATTTAGATGAACTAGACATTTATTTTTTTAAATTTTCTGTAAAAGGTATTGTAAGAAATTAACTGTGTTTTTTTTTTTTGCAGGATGATATATTGTCAGGGAGAGGTGGACCCTTGAAAAAATCAAACTTTGGTTTACTTGGAAACCCTGGGGTAAAGAAATCTTTTTATTCATTAAAAAATCATCGTTAATGATGTAGTTTCATCCCTCTTCATTGTATTGTACACCAAATCAATTAAGGATTCTGATATACATGCTTCAATTAATGAATTCCACTCAAGCTTGGTTCGAGGTTCAAATACAAGATAATCAAATACATAAGTTACATGTCTCTCAAAGAAACCTTGAGTTACTCACCTAACATTACATGACCGCTGACCTCACCCTTAAGTGGTTTGGTGGATATACATGCATTTTTTAAGAAGTGTTTCATAATTAACAATATATGTGATTGAATAAAAGCAAGACACAGGTAGTTTTCAATAAAAAAAAAGCTTTTCTTCAAATGTTGATGTATGGTTGCCTTTTCCAACAAAAGACCCCAGATTTCTATCACTATAATGAATGACCTTCCTTTATTCACTGAAGTTCTTGTCCTTTTCTTGACTTTTCTAGTCTTGTACTTGACTGTGAGTTGTATTTCGCTTTTTTTAATATTTAAATTTTTTTAGAGTCAAGATGAAGTGAATGATGATTTGGATTACACAAGGTATGTAGAATAGATAGGCATAACTTGATATTCTGAGAAATGAAATCAACTAAAAACTTTGTCAGATATTATACAAATTATTGTTCTTTATGCCCCTACCACAAAGTCATTTAGTATTTTCACCACCACCAATTTTCCTGCGTTCATATACTGAACTGACTTTTTTGTATGCTGGTAGATCGAGTTCGAGTTTTGTCCCAGTTAATACATTTTTTTATGGCGTTATGCCCCATGAAATAAGGAAAAAAAATCTGTTAATTTTTGTTTTCCAGACTTTTTTTTCTAAATACCTTAAAATATTAAACTGATGGTTGGTATACAGGTTTGCATTGATGAGTTACACACCAAGGCTAAGTTCTGTTCCGGCTCGTTGATTTTTTTTATGGAGTAATGTCCCTATTGAACTTCGAAAATTGTAATTCAGATGGGGAATTTGTGTCATGTTGACTCATCTAGTTGATTTTATAAATACACACAGAACTAGCTATGGTAGCAGCTGTTTCACATAAAGAGGTAAAGACAAATATTACAAATTGAAAAAGTGAAATCTTGGAAGGGTAATGTACAGAGATAAAACCACTGATAACAGTAAATGATGAATAAATGCATATACCCTTTCCACATCCCAATGCTATTTATTTATCTGAGCTATGTGATTGTCTTTTTCTATTTATGTATAACGTGCAACTACAATGTACTTAGAATTTTTAAAACAGAACAAAGGGAGAATATGTAAGTTATTGCCGTTGATATGTATGCTCATATACATTTGTAAACAATTTTCCTTGTATTCAATTAAATCCTAATACACAAACCCTCTTCTCTCTTGTTACCTATGATAATAGATCAAATTGTTTAAATCACGAAGATCCAATGTCCTACATATAATTATCACATATCCCTAAATATCCACGTATTATAGTGTTTGAATTTCATAAATATTCGAAAGTAATTCTTATAAATATTAAAGCTTTATTTCAAAATAAATAAATTTTCTTAACCGCATTTCGTTTTCTAAAGTGCAGAAACTCTGAGTAATTTTATATCAACAGACCTAAAAAATTCCGATTAGGCTTAATGCAATTTTAATTTCAAATACTTTAATGTTATTTTGTCTGTTTGAATGTTGGATATTTGTTTTAATTACACCATCTATGTGATCAGGCTACTCTATCCAAGCAATGTCGCTTCAAGTATATGAAATTTGTTGATACAAATGTACAGAACTTACAGGATTAGAAAGCATGTTTTTTGTGAAGGTCAATTGACATCCATTGATATTCCGATGTGTTGATGTAACTTGACTTACTTATGAACCTTAATATTCAACAAGTTCCTCAAATACTTAGGCATACAAAACAGAATTTAAATACATAAAATTGAAATTACATTTAGCCTATTGGGAATATTTTCTTTGTTTATTTAGAAACGGACTATACATTCCATGGAACAGTGTCCTGCCTTTACATTTTGTTTTAACTTATGTTTTCACTTTAATATTCAATATTTCAAGTTTCATTTTCACAAAATTGTACTACAATAGACATTGCTAAATAAAGTTTCATGATATTTTGTTACAGTTTGTAATTAGTATCTTACGTAGTTTGATTTCAAATATATTGTTACATATACGAGATATATATACATATAGTGAAATAAATTAGGCATACCTTAACATTAACAAAGTTTTGTCAAAGTAGAAAATTTATTGGTCGACACACACGCTGAAGGAACAATATATATATTTTTAGAACTGCTATAAAAAACAGAATCTGAATGTCAGATGCCAGGGTGAAGGAAAGTGAAAACAATATGATACGAGTCAAGTATTTATAGTACTGATACTTCTAGCAGTTTATTTCAACATTTAAGATTGTCTAATGTGTATAATTTCAGTACATACTTCTGACCCAAATAAATGGACGGGCCAAGCTGTGTACACTCTGCTGACCTATGTATGTAACCAGAAGTGATTTGAAATGACAATTAACATATATCCACTGTGATAACATATGTATTTAGTCTTACATAATGACACTCTGGCTTAAGTACATAGACCTTAGTGATGGAGAAAAGTGTTATAGATCAATATTTTATACTGTAGTGCCATATGATATCAAATAGTCAATAACTCCAAATAGAAATGTGCTTAAATTTCTTTCTCACGGTATTTATCATTGGATGAGTTTTCTCTCACTAACTTAATTTTATTGCATGTACACAATGATTTTTATCATTGTATTACATATCAGAGAGTAAAGCATAAGATTTTTGATACAGTTAAGATATACTTTACCTATTGTATGTAGAGGCTTTTGTTTTACCTTGAGTTCTTCCAGTTTTTTGTTTGAAATCATTTTCAATTTAGTTTAAGAAGTATATCATTATCATGACTACACAGATTCATTACACATATTCTAAATCAAGGCTATATCTTACATAACAAGCTATAATATTTTGAAAGTCAATTGCACCTTTTTAAAATAAATTATTCTTTACAAGAAATAAATATTTGTCTAATACTATGAGTTCTTATTTTTCCATCATTTTTATAAAAAGGAATCCTAGGTTCTTATAGGTCTTTGGAGAGTTTCCAGCATTTACCATGAGTAATGCACTGTTTTATATCTAAGTTAAAATAAAATTACCTGTGGACTAAATAAATGATTAACTTTGTAAATTCATGTAATCGTGGATTGTAATCCTAGTGTCAGTAGTTCAAAGTTTGATTTTTAAGCATGCTTGAAAACTCTTCATCTATATAACAGGATAACTTGATATTTTAAACAATGAAAATTATAAGCTTAAAAGAAACAAGACCATCAACCACACGCACGATGATGTCATAAAGACATATTGGAATATTGATCAGAACATGCATTCCTGAAATATCTACCTTAAAAATCATGCAATTCTGAATTTATTCCAAAAACGTATAAGAGATTCAGAAAAAAATAATGTAACTTTCCTTCATCAGTTTGAAGAGCTCTAAATAAATTGTCTAGGAGTGAAATTATATTATGAGAACTTGAAAGCCCAGAAAGGATGATTTGTGTCAAAGTCTTTTTTTACTTAGGAATGACAGTAGCTTTTTAAATGCACAAATGGTTGTAATGGCAAGTCGTATATATATGTTTGGTCATTCACTTCGCGAGACTCGACCTCGTACCGCTGTGAAATCTATGGCAACACCGCCTGCACAAAGTCCAGCGCCCTAGACCACTCGGCCAGCTAGGCTATATATACAGAATGCAGACAATACAACAAACATTTACATAAAAAGATTGAGGTTTTGTAATCCTTGAATACCGCTGAAGGGCTTGATCGAGTTCCTCATCATGAAATGCTTCCAATGTAATTATTAACTCATTTTAGTACCAAAGGGAATATATTTTTTTTGTATAAAAAATGGAAATGTTCAAAGTGCCCTAACAAATTAACTGAATTAAGAAAAGAATTATTTTTCTTTATTTTTGAATTCTTATGAAATAATAATTCCTTGAACGCCAGCCGAATTTTATTGTTCATAAAATTAGCCGAGTTCTTTGAAATGATATTCCATGTTTACTGAATATGTAATATCATAAAATTATCTAAAATTTTTCCGTCAGGTTTGATAAGGCCTTTTCATATTTGGTAGCGACAATCTTTAACCCAAGGACATGTTGATAATGACATCATTTCACTTAAAATATATTAGCAGATTTTCCTCACATGAAGTTAAACATGTTTACGTTATTTTTGTATGTTTAACTTTTATATTAAATTATCCCACAGTTCATAGGAATTTCAGGTACATCTGATTTCACGTGAAAAATATTTGGCTGTGTAGTACAAATTATTGTTGTCGCAATGAAAAAAAAAAACAAAAAAAAAAGATAAACATGCTTCTATCCATACATAAAATCACCCCTGATATATCAAACATGACGAACTTCCAGCGCCAGTCAGCATGAAATTATTAAAAAGCTGATAATAAAAACATACAACTACAACACGAACAAACAAATAAAAACAATTACAATATCGATCGTAACTTTCTTAAGGGCATGTTTAGATAGCGAAAGAGTAATCAAGGGAACCAAGGTTATAGCGGTAATCAAAAGAATGTAATCCAGGGACAAAGACCAGACATACACAACAAAGAACATAAAGTACCTAAATCATATATACAAAGTAACAAAAGTAAAAGCAACTCGGACTCCATTAAAAACTGGGAGCATGGACCAGGTGCACCGGTAGGGTAAGTGTCCTGTGCTTTCTAGAAACACCCGTCGAGTTGCTCATAAAAAGTCATGTCCGGGGTAGACAAACGAGGAAAGGAAAACTATGACCCGTTGAATAAATCAGTTTTCATGGTGCTGATGGATACACCATAACGATCCACGAGTTCATGACGACGACCATAAAACTACTGTAGTGATGACTTCATTCTTGTATCAACATAACCCTGTTCCAGAAGCATATTTGTTAGAGTTCTAGCGCGATACAAAAAGTCTGCGTAGTTTCGGCAAGCTCTGGCATAACGTATGAGTTGTGATATGAACACTCCATATGCAGGAGACGAAGGGATATTGCCACAGATGAAAGGAAAGTTGACAATTCTGAATGAAAAGTCATCACGTTTGTCGTAAAGTTTGGTCAATAGTTTTCCTTTACCATCGATTTCTAAGTGTAGGTCAAGATATGAGGCATGATTCACAGTGTCTGTAGTATCCTTTATCTCAAGTTCTTTTGGGTAGATGCGATGTATCAAATCCCCGAAATTGTGATTGTTTAAAGATAATACGTCATCTATATAGCGGAAACTGATCCAGCCAAACGATATTCTTTCTTTCTGATCAGATCAGCTATAAAGTCAGCCTCATAAGAGTGAAGGAATAGGTCAGCAAGTAAAGGAGCACAATTTGTTCCCATTTGAATGCCGACAGTTTGTTGAAAAACACGTCCACCACACTACCTCTGTATATTTGGAAGATGATTTGGAATTATTTCTTACAAAGTATGAGGAATCTCTACCAAGAACTATATATATGTATCTAGGTGTACCATATTTTGGGGAAAACAACGATGTATAACGTTTTTAAGTCGGGATTTTAACTGAGTGTGGGGAATAGAAGTATACAGTGTTGAAAAATCATAGGTTTTAATGCTATTATATTCAGATAATAGTCTTGAACTGATTGTCTCCAAAAGATCTTTCGAATTTTTCAGGATCCACATTGAATTAATACCACTACGAGAGTAACAAGTGTTGTGGTAGGACTGCAGACCCTCTTTGACAGTTGTGAGTATAGAAGTTAAAAGTTTTGAAAGAGGTTATGGAGGTAAACTTTGCAGATCCAGCTATGAAACGTTGTTTGTATGGATTCTTGTGAAGTTTAGGAATCCAGTACATAGACGGTAAATCACAATCATCGTCCTTGGTAGAGAGACCAAAAGAGGATAGCACAGATTTATGGTTTTCCACAATCTCTTCTTTGGAGAGTGGTAGCAGTGTAGGTCTTATCACTACTATTATTTTCTACGTCTACCTCTAATAAACATTGGATATAAAACGTTTTGCAGACAAAAACAATGTTCTTATGGGCTTTGTCTGCTGGTACGACAACATATTTGTCATGTATAGTAGACAATGTTTTTGCTACATCGGGGTCTTTGAAAACTGATGTAGCCTTGGCACTCATTGACCTATTTAAAACTTTCATTCGTTTCAAAATTAAAGACCTCACGGCCTTTAACCACTCTGACAGAGAATCAATGTCTTCTTGTTCTCGTTTTATCCATTTTCTTGCATAGTCCTCGACGGCATCCATAAGAACTTTAAAGTTATAATTCCAATTTATGGAGCGTGGTTCACGGTACTTGGGACCTTTAGAAAGGATATTACGCAGAGATTCGTTTTCGATAATGGTTAAATCTCCCGTAACGACGTGACCAGAAGGACCATATTTGAGTGGAGAGGTTTTGCAAGAACAGTCAGGTGGTTTAGCCTTGAAGTCCTCAATCTCGAGGTTCTGCAATAGCCTTTTATCATTGAAAATTTTGGATGCGATGGGTGAAGTATAGGAATATGAAATAATTGGTATGGATTTGTCTTTGAAATATGGAGGCATTTTGTCGGTAACGTTTTTGTGATAGAGGATGTTAGCCAAATTAATTGCATCTATACCTTTGTTGACAAAAGGTAGTGGAAGAAATGATCGTTTTTCTTCATCTTGACTTTTCACACAAACTGGTTTAAAGAGTCTGTGGAAACCACTATCTAAAATGATGGCAACAACTCTGTATTATGATGAGGTGGGGTCAGAAACAGGAGTGTCAAGACTTGTTTTGTACAGGGAGTGTAGTAGAGTGAGAAGTATAGAATAGAGTTGGGTCCTAATGTGATGAAGTCCAAGAGGTTTTTGTATGAAAGGAAGGAGACCATCTATGGAGACATCGTGTAACTTAGGTGACGTATAGTGGCGATGGTCATGACTCCTTTCCCGTCTTGGATTTTTGTCAAATAAATTCATTACATTTATGCTATTGTTATATTGGCTTGAATATAGAAAATAGTATATCTGCATCCATGCATTCAGTCTGAGTTAGAAAGTTTCCTAACCACTATATTCATCGGAATATCCAAAATCGTCTTCGTTAAAATTCACCTAATAAGATTTTCAATCTGTTAAAATGACTAATTATTTAAGGTTAATTAAATCATTATACTTACAATCAAGACTATTCAAATTATACCACTTACATTAATATTACTGGCTGCAAACGACCACTAACACATTCATATATATTTTAAAGACAGTTCTGTGTTATGTTTCCTATATTATGTTTTACTATTTTACTATTTTAGTATGATTTACTTTTTTTTTTTTTTTCATTTCCCTTCGTTGTATGAACCATTCACTCTATATAAAAAAAATAATTTTCTATGGATATGAGGTATCTTATGACTTATTTATTTCAATTACGTATGTATCTAATGTTTTCTAAATCCCCGTTGTTTTGATTTTTTTGTTAAAATATTGTCGCCTTAAGTGTTTCCTTTCCTTTGGCATATGCAAGTATATTTCAGTTTGCAGGATTTAGTTAGCGTCATCTGGTTTCTTTTTGCCCCGTGCACGTCCGGGTGTTAAAAGAATAGGCCTGCAGCAGCGCTAAGCTTGTCGTAAAAGGCAACTAAATAGTGCTCAAAAACCTAGCCGGGAGCTAGGCTCTCTGCCCACAGGTGGTGGAATGGGGTACCCCTGGCGTGTTACATGCTGGGGTTGTCAGGCTATAATACGGAAAACCTAACCGCAAACCATAGTGGTGCATCGTGTTTGGAAAGATGTCACGTTCCTTGCACGTTAAAGAACCCTGCTGTGGTATTCGATAGGAGTATGAACCTTTGCGCGCCGCCACAGGAGGCTAAATTGCCCGACCTTACCCATCCCCCCTTTATCTAGTGGCAATCAAAATTTGTCAACCCTATTATTCTTGTGTCCCATCCCTTTTTTCATTTCATCATGATTTCATTTTCACTTTATCATCCATTTCATGTTCATCGTCTGAATATAGCTGAAATATTGCTGCTCGGACGTTAAACCCCAACAATCAATCAATCAATCAATCAATCAATCAATCAATCAACCGTCATCTGATTCCCGAGCTGTCCATCTGATTCCAGTCATTTTTTCACTGTCGGGTCAGACATTTTATGGATGCCATCCATATTGTATTATTCAGATATGTATACTGCGTTGATTGAATGACTTTTCCTTTAGTTTTTCAATTATTAAATAATTTGATGTTTCACTTTATAGTTATCCAAATATGCTCATTACAAACTAAAAGGCTTACATGAAAAATGTAATCACAAAAGTGAAACGTTTGGTCTAACAAGGAGTTCCGGCTATTCGTTTTGCTCCTGTCTTGAAAAACGGATATATTTTCATTGGATGGTAATGGGAAAAAAACCGAAATCAGTTTATGTTTGATTTGTTTCAAACAATTTCATTTGGGTGACATTTGATTGACACATTTTAAAACTGATGGTAATGTAGCATAAACTGGCAGTAATAAAGAGTTTGGAAAATGCTTTGCATGATTTAATTAAAAAAGTATGGAAAAAAATCAAAATACAAAAACTGAACATCTAAATAGTAAAGGTTAAAAAAATACATGTAAAAAATAAACTGTTTTCATAAAACATTTACCCGTAAAAATATAAACACCACAATTCAAAATTCAATACTCGTAATCGTCGTAAAAGTCACAGCCAAAGAAGTCCGTTTTAAGCACCGGAATACATTGTGCTTAGAGTTGCATGAATTTTCCCGAGATATGATAGAGCGGTAGCTAGATTATTTTGCTCTTCGTCGTTTTTTGCGGTATCTGTTTGTGTCGGAATGATATCTGCTTTGATGCTGCGAATATAACGCAGAATGTGATCCATATTACACGTTACTTCAGCAAACTGATCGTAGGAGGCGAGAAGCGATTTAACGTTTATACTCAACTGCCATACATATTCTAACTTACTCTGAAAAACAAATATATATTCATGACATTTTGTATTTAAATACGTTTTGGCACATGTAGAACTGACCGGAATTGCTTTAGGAGTAAAATGACGAAATATCGACTTTATAAAGATTTAACATTACAATAAACTTTTCTATTCAGCTTTTCGTAAAATTTACATGTATCCAAAATTCAATCCACATTACCTGTGTGTTTGAAGCAGGAGTAGTGTTTTGTGTCAACAAGGCTCTTTCAGGACAAGTTAGTAGCCTACCATCAAATAAAACTGTTATTGTTGGAGCTTTGCACTGAAAATGAAGATTAACATATGATAAAGTGAGTAGTAAGAAATGTTATATAAATTGATTTACTTATAGAGTATTTGTTTTCTATTCACACTTAAAAATTCAAGTTATGAAATAAAAGAAATAGTAAATGAATTACGAAATTAAACTGTTTTTATTCCAATCATAGACTTCTTATTTTAACATCATGTTATCCATTTGTTTGAATTTGAGATAAAAAAAAAATATTATTCAGGAATGAAGTACTCACAAATGCATCAATACCCAATCTAGCGTGATACAATGCCCGTCTAAGGGAATTCTGCTGTTGTTTTGTTAAGACCATTTGTTGGTGATTCTGGTTTCTTCCTATCAGAAATGAATCTGCCCAATTCCCAATACAGATAAAAACTGCGAGGCATACGCAAATTGTTCCTGCAATGAAATATTTTGAGACACTCCTTGTTTGGGCAAAAGAATATTGAGAAGATTGATAGTTAAATAAATTGAATGGCGACATTAACTTCAACATTATAATATTCAAATAAGAAGGAATAACTTTGTACATATAAGTAAATACTATTTACCATTTCACTTTGTATTTGAATGTTGTTTTAGTATATTAATATATATATATATGTATATTTGTACATGTAAATTATCAAGTGAATAAATAGATACTATAAGTAATACTGACTCTTCATATTAAGGTTCGTTTGAAACTTGGATGAGATTTTGATTCTATGGTTATTACAACTCAACGATGCCATATATTTATACAAAAATTAAATAAACCCCAGAAATAGCAAGACTTACAGAAAGTTCCAAGCTGTAAGAAACAAATTTCCATAAGATAGTCATATTCCTGTTAACGGTGCTTCTCATTTCTGATTTAAAGATATTATTTCCTGTGAAATATTTCAGGTACGGTGTTAATCAGAGTTTGATACGTTCCAATGATAGGCAAACTCTTCAAAGATAAAATTACAAGTGGAATATTCAATGGGTCACGGTTACACTCGTGTTCACAATACAATAGCACATGCCAAAGTCAAAGGTTCGACCGTCTACTTGACATCGAGAAACTTCCTGTACCTCTGACTATCCAATGTAAACATACATGCTGTTGAAAGGGGAAAAGGGAAAATAAACTTACTATCATCTCTGTTTTGGACGTATATCATTCATAAAAGTAGAGTTCGTTTTACTCTTGCTCTTGACATTCTCCAGCTTTGACCTGAATGAGACTGTAATTCTTTGAAGTTGCTCGATTCCAAATGATTTTCGAAACAAATATTAACATATCGCAGCGAACAATTAAATAACTTCAATATATATTTTTATTATTATTTATTATTTTATATACCACACTTTAAACATTAAAAGTTTTTGTTTTTAACAAATTGACACATACAAAAGAAGAACCAAACATATACATTGTATCGTTTTTTTGGAACTCTGTATTTCAAAGTACTGAAGCTGAAATATAAATGAACTTCTTAACCTTTGCATATATCTTTTCTTTCAAATGTAATTAAGTTAGTAATCGTGACAATCACATTTTGTCGTTGTGTCAGGTTCCTTTGGTAGGTTTTTGTGCATGTTTTATTCTTTATCACCAGAATTGTACCATGAAATAATGTTCTTTAAGTATTGCATTGAAATAATGCATAAATAAATGCTATGCTTTTGAATTTTAATCAAATGTGCACACACAAAAAAATGACGGCACATGTCAATGTATACCTTGTTGATAATAAAAAAAAGATCAGATTTTTTATTTTGATGACAAACTTTTTTTAAAAAGGTTTTTTGTTTGAAAATAAGTCAAATTAAAACCCGCATTTGGATTATTTTCATTGCAATGAGATATTCCGTCAGTACTAGAAAAGCGTTAGATTCACCATATATGTTAATCATAAGCAATGAGGTATGATAGGGAAATTAACACAGGGGTGTTATTCTCGACTGATTGACATCATTGTGTCTTTGTGGTCTCAATTAATGAAAGCGAGCAGTTTTTGATGAACAAAAAATCATTTTATTCATTATTTTGTTGATTAAGAGTATTTCTGTAAATATCCTATTAACATTCTAGACGGTTAGTTTTTCTCTTTACGATTGTTATTTCAAAATCTTCAAGAGAGGAAGTTCATTAATTAAGCCTTTATTTCCCGGAAGTAAACATTTTATTCACCTTTTTCATTGACTGATTTCGTTTTTATGTGTATGAATATGGCATGAAATTCTAGTACGCCATAATTGTTCATATGGTTCTACAATAGTTCTTATTCTTGATGATTTTCTATTGATGGATTTGGCGTTTTGTTGTGGGTGTAAGGCGCAATGACAATCAATTGAAAAGTTTTGTTTATGCGTCGAGTTTCGTCATATTATTTTCCTAAAATAATTTCAATTGTTTGTGTATTTTATGCTGACACTACGCGACCATTCATTTTAAAATAGCATTAAACACATGATTTCATGCTGACACTACGCATCCTATTGACCATTCATTTTGAAATAGCATTAAACACATGATAGTCTAAAACTGATTTTTTATGATCAAATTTTGAGCCGGTTCACAAATAAGATTAAACAGAAGGAAAAAAAATAAAATGAGGAATGATGATAAAATCTGTCATGAATTTCTTGCATGGAAGGTTCGCGGATATTTAGCCTACATTTCATGTGTACTAGTTTCTGAAAATTGTATTCAGTAAAATAAAGAAGAGTAGATTTAAAGAACAGAATAATTGAAAATCGTTTTAAAATATATTGTAACCAGAATGAATATGGTGAATATGTAAAAGAGACAACAACCCAACAGGGATGAAAATGTCAGTTCAAGGTCAACCATATGTCTACAACGAACGACTAGAAAACCTCAAATAACATAGCAGGCTGCAGCTGGCTTCAAAACAACATTATACACGGGTACAGCGAAATAGTTCCTCCTATATACTCCAGCAATATAAAAATATACTGGACATGAACACGAAACAATACAATACAGATGCCAGTAATTCCTGACTTGGAGCAGGTGCTAACAAATTCAGCGGGATCCAAGTACTTTGACATGGTCACAACCTACCACTTTCAAATCTGGTCACTGTGGAAAAATATAACACGATTAAACACCTAAAATCACTTTTAAAAGGCCAGAGTCCCTTTTTAAAACAGAAATAACGAGAGTGATAATGCGTTACACAAATGCATAAATAAAATACTCCTATCAGTTAACTGACATACTAGCTCCAGACCATTTTAAACCTACAAAAAGTGATGTCCTCATCGTATGTGAAATCAATCTCAATTCTTTCTACAGGGTTTTAGATCCACGGTACATCATAAGTCATACAAAAGGACATAACCCGCGTCATGTCGAAAACAGCTTTTAAATTTATAATGTGTTATTTTCTATGTAAAAACCCTATGAGCAAATCATTGTTAATGTACATAAAATGCTTTCTTTAACGATTAGACAACAATACCTTAGATATATCCCTTACAAATTAGCCTTAATGGTTTGGTCAACTTATTTGGTGAGTTTTGAGCTTTCCGAGCTTTGTAAAGAATATTAACATAAAATATAGGGTGGAAGATACTCGCACATATTAATCGTTTATATCTGTATTTCAGAATGAGTTCTTTGTATCGGTTGAAATATTTTGTGAATATTTTACGAGCTTGTGGTATTGGAAACTTTGATGTAATAATTTTTGATTATATGAAATGTTGGATTTGTTTTATCTACAACATATCTGTCTGGTGTACTGGACGTGTTTTTCAACAGATGGTCGACATTCCAGTGGAAACAAGTTGTGCTCCGCAACATGGGGACCTATTCCTTCATTCTTATAAGACCAAGTCTATAGCTGATCTTATTCAAAAGAATTATAATATATAAAATATAAGATTCGGGAATGCTTTACATGCCATCTAACCCGAAAGAACTGGAGGTAAAAGACACTACAAAAACATTATGAAGTCAGCCTCATATCTTAACCTTATTTTGGAGATAAATGGAAAGGGGAAACAAATAACCAAACTATAAACGACAAAAGCAATGACTTTTCATTACATATTCATTTCACCTGCGGCAAATTTCCTTCAGCATCTGCGTATGAAGTAAAACAATCCATACGCGAAGCTAGATCTTGCCGAAACTACACGGACTTTTTGTACTGTGCTAGACATCTTACAAGTTTGCTATTTGAACTGGGTAATGTTGCTACATGATCAAAATCATCACTACAAAGGTGAACAAGTGGATTGTCGTGGTGTGTCAAACTGCACGATGAGAACCTGCTTGTTCAGCAACCTGTCATAGATTTCCTTTTCTTTTCCATCTACCCAGAACGTCTTTAGAGGAGTCCGGAGTATGGGTTGCTCATTTATTTTTGTTTTTGTGTAACTTTTTTTTGTTTTAGTTTTTGGTTTTTTTTTGTGTAGGTTTTTTTTTATTATTTTTTTTTTTTTCATTTTTTTATATATTTTTTTTTTTTTTTTTTTTTTGGGGGGGTGGGGGGTAATTTCACGTTCCATGTTGCGTGTGTCTATTTTTCCGGTGGATTATATTATTTTGATAACTGTTCCATTGGTGTCCCTTTTGGGTGGAATAAATAGATAAATATTGTATTAGAATCCAGTGTGAATGACTTAAAAGGTATTCCGCCGGTGCTGGAACATGAAGAAATATTTTATTAGTTTCACAACATAATATAAGATAGGGACAAGGAAGTAAACCAGGTCGGGCTGATATTTGTCAGCAGATCATAATGCCGTTTATTCAAGTTAACTTTTTTTGTGATAATATATCGTCATATCATACATGGGGCTTAATGAAAGTTCTCTATTATTGAGAATAACACTCGATTGCTATGCCTATCTAAGGTTGGTAAGGCATATATTATTGTTGACAATAGTTGTTTTGAAATCTATGGTTGAAAATCATAATTTATTAATTGTAAACTATTCTTGAACGCCAAATACTGTTACGTATTACGAGTTGAAGAAACAAAGACTTGTCATGGACATACTTTATGACACATGTGTAATACGTTAATAACTGTTATATTTTATTTCAAGGACGATACTTGAACAGTATTGTTTTTTTAATAACAAGAAAGTAAGTTATACGGGTAACCCTTTTTCTGTGGTATACTTTTATTACGTTTTTCAGTGACCGATTAGGTATCTAGGTGTGGTTTCAAGGATTATGACAAAATCTATCTAAAAGCTTTGAATAGTATAGATAAAACATACAATGAAGTAGCTTGCCATTATTGCTGTTATCGTTATGCAACAAAATATTGAGATAATGACTTGTCGATCTCTCATTTTTTTTCCGTAATAGTAACTCGGGTTTTTAAATATTTGTTGGTAAAAGAATACTATTTTTTCTGAATTCCTTCTACAAAAAGCCTTTCTTTATTTTGGAATCCCGGAAATCTTCAAATATTTGGAAATCCAACTCAAATGAATTAGACATCCACAGGAACTTGTACCTTAAGAAACATTTGACCAGTTCGTGATATATGTAAAATTGTGACAAGGAAGTCGACAATGTTACAATAAGTTTAAATCTCTATCTCAGTAAATTACCTAAAGAAGTTCACTAGATAACGATCGTTTGAGCGTTGAAAGACCAGCTCTGTTTCTTGGAGTTAACTTAATTATTTGCTGTAAATTTCGGTCGGACATATACTAATATTGACGTTGATTATGGTTTGAAACATGTTATTATTCTAGCATTTGATGAAAGAGAAGATTCGAGAAGAAATCAACAGAATATAATCCAAAGATGGGGACCGGATAGGGAAAACAGACACAAAGGACATGAAATAATCAGAATTGCACGTACAAAGAAACAAAAGCAAATAAGCAACTCAAACTCGACCAAGAGCACCAATTGAGTACGCGGCCTTTACTTTTTCTAGAAACATCCATCCATTTGCTTATGAATTGTTACGTCTGTGATAAACAAAAGAGGACGGAAAACTAGACATGGTGAACAAATCGGCCTCATGGTGCAGATGGTTACATCGTAACGTTCAACAAATATATGATGACGACCATAAAACTTCTGTAGTGATAACTGCAATCGTGTAGCAACACTAACTGTTCCAGAAGCCTTATTGTACATGTGCATGTCTAGAACGGTACATGAGTTTTCCTTTACCAGCGATAAGTGTAGGTCAAGATATGAGGCTGACTCCATAGTGTCTTGTACCGTCCTTTATTTTAACTTCTTTGGGAAGATGCGATGTATGAAATGCCCGAAACAAGGATTGTTTAAATATTATATGTCATCTATATAGCGGAAATTAAGATCAAAGGATCTGACTTAACGATTGATACCGATCTATAAACATACGTTTATAGCACATAAAAATGAAGGATTAGGCAAGAGCACAATTTCTTCCCAGTGAAAATCAAAATTTATTGTCTGTAAAAAGGGTTGAAATTGATAGGTATAAAACTTGTCAAGCCTAAGTTTCTTTTGTATAATGAAATTAAGATTTGTTGCCAATAGTCAATATCTGTTGTAAATAGTTGCTGATGTATCAAAGTTTGTTTGAATATGTAACAAAAAGGCAAGTTGATAATGTAAAAGGCATGGCGATTGATGCGTAAAATAAGACGGCCTTCGGTTTTAAATATAATGTTTCTGAGTATACTGTAGCCAGTTCATGTAGAACAAACCAATTGAAAGGGAACGATTAATTTATTACAATGAATGCCTATTTTATTCAGCAGGAGATATAACAGAATGTTTTTTTCACATTACATATGGCTCTTCTTAACACAGAATCCCAAAAATAGAGTTACATCACAAAAGTGCTTTTTGGACATGAAACTGAATCCCAAATCACGATTACAGTAACAAGGAGACCTCATGCATATTACAATATATTTGTCCTTAATTAATACTAGCTATTTTCCGGTAGTAGACCTTATTTTCACGTTTTGCATTGACCGATTACGCGTCGTGTTGTAGGTCTAACTTTATCATACAGCGTTGTTGTTTTCTCTGTTATTCCGTTGTGTTGGTTGTTTATGCTTGGCACGAGGTATCATTTTGACTATTTGATGATTTGACAGTTTTTGAAATGAGCTACGCACTCTTATGGTAGGTACTCCAGATAAGAATCTTGCAAAATGTGATTCATGGTTGGAAAGCCTACATTTTTTTTTTTTTTTTTGATATTTTGTTTAAAGTTTAATACTAAACAGAAATTAACATGTAGATTTTCATATAACCCTTCTTCTTAGGAGATAAGTTATATAGAATGTAATGTAGAGTTAAAAATTAAGGATGATAAAACTGTTTATGACACTACAATAGAAAATAAAACCTGTCGGGTTATTTCCTCAGAGCAGACAGATTGGAATGAATAATATTACATTTCATCATATTGACCTATAAAGCAACTAAAATGAAGATGTTTAGCCTTTTTTGGGGTGTATCAAATATTACAGAATCTGCATGTTTCTCACAAAGACTATTACTTAAATTTTACCTTATAGGAACAGTAGACATATTTTTTTAATTCAGTATTCCTTGTTTCAAATTATGACTATAGATGTCGCGGGTTTATATCGAGCACCGCGATGCAGTATGAGCTCTACGATTATTACGTGTACTTTCTAAATTTCCCTTAAGGTTTCCCAGTATACTGACGAAAAAAAAGTGCCTGAAGTAACAAAACGCGACTGTCCTTAAGGAGAAAATTCATCACCCATAAGATATCAACACAAGAATCTTTTTTTTGAAAAATATTGGTAGCTCTGAAAAGGGCCATTGAATAAGTAGATTGGAACTGCAAGTTTACTTTTACTTGCTGCTGATCATTTCCTTAAATGAAATAAAATATATAGGTTAAGATTACGTTTCAGTAAAAATGAATTAATCTTTTCTGATAGTTTTCAAGTCTTCTTCTTTTTTCACTTATTTAAAGAAGTGAATATGATGTTTTTAAAAACTTCGGGAAACACGCGGCTGTGCGAACGTGTATCTCCGCTGTTCCGCTGTTGCTGTTGTCAAGAACCTAACATGCCTTGAAAAAGATATTATCCAAATCGAGGCATAGCTTTTCTAAGATAGGAAAGGCAATCATTTGATTGTTTGCAGCTGTTAGTTGCGTCTGAATCTTGTTTACGTCACATGATTTCTGTAAATTATTCCCACCATCCGTGGAGAACTGTAATATATCCGGTATCTGTATAAATTGATCTGACTGGCTAAAACTGAAATGGATGTTTCTAGAGATGCCTTTAATAAAAATTGTAAAGTCTGGCGAAGTGCTACATAATTATCGACCTTTAAAAAGCGGAGGGAAAAGGGGGATGGAGTTGGAAATTTGAAAAAAAAAACAATTTTTTTTCACAGTCACTCGTTCCAAGCAGTTAAAATTAGCTCCTTGCTCATTCTTTGAAAAAAAAACTTCCCCATTATTTAACAACATAAATTTAACGTACATTGTTCTAGTATTGAAATTTTTTTCAGGAAATTCAAAATGATGTTGGTACGACATTTTATTTATTTTCTAATCAGTAGTTTTGTTTTGGTTTTCATAATCATTGTAATATGTACCCTCAAGTCATTACTCTGAAACCAGAAAAAGATTGATTTACCTCCCTTTGGTCACTACTTCCTTTTAATACCAAATAAATCCAAACCTGCCTAACTTTGGTGTGAAGTATTTTCATAACAATCCATACACATATACTTAGGTTTTACAGCTTAAGTCTATAAAAGGCTTGATTCTAGTCCCTTTTTACCTCTTTTCCATACCAGCAAAGGCTTTAACCCCGGAAATCAATCTTTCTTCTCTTCGTGGTATGAAACCTAATAGTCCAATCTTATAGAGATCAATACAATGGCTCGTTCACACAAGTCATTCTTCGGGCATCAAAAAGAAGTTTATTTCTGACTCTCTATAACCCCTTGATTCTAAATGTCACACCCCTTAAATCCATCCAATATATTCTTTTGTAGTTTCGCCCCTTGTAGAAAAACATCATAAATTTCTGTATGTTAACACCTGAATTATACAGTTGAATTTTGTAAAATGTTTGATTCTAGCCACTTTTTAGTCCATAATTTGAGCCATAGCAACCAAAAACTTCTTCTGATTCGAATGCTAGTTAACAATGAAGATATTATTCAAAATATTAACATTTTGTAGTGAAGCGCCATGTTATATATAACACTTGATTGAACCATTCCATTTCTCTAATTTAGCATATATTGAATATTGAAAGTCATAATTTTTTAAAATAGTGGACAGAACTACCTGTTCAAATTGATTTTGCATATCTGACATATGACTTACTAATATCCTCAATTCAAGATTATTATCAAAACAAAACAGCATTAAAACCTATGTTGTTCAACACTTTATACTTCTATTTCCCATACTCAAAATCCCGACTGGTAAACATTAAACATCGTTGTTTCTCCAAAACAGATGGTACACCTAGATACATAGTTCTTGGTAGAGATTTCTCATACTTTGTAAAAAAAAATTCCAAATCATCTTCCAAATACACAGAAGAAGATGTTTTCAAAACGCTGGAATTTTTTTTTATCGACAACTTATTTGTCCTTTATGATGGACGCGTTTTTCAACAAACGGTTGGTATTCCAACGGGAACAAATTGTACTCCTCTACTTGCTGACCAATTCCTATACTCTTATGAGGCGGCTGAATTTATAGCTGATCTGATCTGATAGAAAAGACATCGTTTAGCTGAATCCTTTGATCTTAATTTTTGCTGTATAGATGGCGTATTATCGTTAAATCGGGGATTTGATATATCGCGTCTACTCCAAAGAACTAAAGATAAAGGATACTACAGACACTGTGAATATCTTGACCTACACTTAGAGATCGATGGTAAAGGAAAACTATTGACTAAACTTTACGACAAACGTGATGACTTTTCATTCAGAAACGTCAACTTTCCTTTCATCTGTGGCAACATTCCTTCAGCACCTGCGTATGAAGGTATTGTCACTCATTCGTTATGCCAGAGCTTGCCGTAACTACGCAGACTTTTTGTATCGCGCTAGATTTCATTACAATAAGGCTTCTGGAACAGGGTTATGTTGCTACAAGATTGAAGTCATCACTACAGAAGTTTTATGTTCGTCATCATGAACTCGTGGATCGTTACAGTATCTCCATCAATGAAAACTAATTTCTTCAACGTGTCATATTTTTCCTTTCCTCTTTCGTCTACCCCGGACTTTACTTTTTATGAGCAACTCGTGTTTGTAGAAAAGCAGAAGATGCTTACCTAACCAGTGCACCTGTCCCATGCTCCCAATTTTTAGTGGAGTCCGAGTTGTTCATTTACTTTTGTTACTTTGTATGTATTTTTAGTTACTTTATGTTCTTTGTTGTGTTTGTCTGTTTTCCAAGTCTGGTCTTTGTCCCTGGATTACATTCTATTGATTTCCGCTAGAATCTTGGTTCCTTGATTACTCTTCTTCAATGTTATATTTTTTATACGTATGTTCACTATTTATTTTGATTTTTCCTATATATGATTTGTCTTTTTGATTTACGTTTCTGTTGATACTATGCTCCTATTTAAATGGAAAATGATTAAGAAAGATGAGAAATTGTTAGACACTTTCAAACTTAAATGTCTGAAATAAGGGTAACAACAAAATTACCGAACAATAATTCATAAAGAAGTCATGTCCAAAAATCAGGCAAAATAGATATCACGCCACAGGGGCACATGGAACCGCAATGATCCTGATTTGATACAAGCATTTCAAACGAAATGGTTTTACAACGCGCTAAACCTCCCTCGTTCATTGCAGTTATTATACAGGTGGTAATTAAATAGTATTTGCATGCTATAGCGTCACACTCGGTAAATCAGCGGTCACATCAGCACAAAGAACAATTTACAAAAACAATTATTACTCATTATTTTTGAAGGAACTGAGTATATTTCAACCTAGAAATGACATAAAAAAATCGGTAATATACCTTTTGAGACGCATTTCCTCATACCCCTGATTCAGGAGTTTGTTACGCAGATATTTATGGCGTTCAAGGAAATCATAGTAGTTAACGTTAGTATCAAATAATTGGGATGTTACTATCAACGCTTAATTCCTTTATAAGACAATTGAGGTAATGGACTTTACAAACAAATAAAATGTTGTTTGAAGCTTTGTCCGCAGGGATGATAACATATTTCTCCATTGGTGCACCTGGTCCATGCTCCCAGTTTTTAGTGGAGTCCGAGTTGCTCATTTGCTTTTGTTACTTTGTATGTATGATTTTAGTTACTTTATGTTCTTTGTTGTGTGTGTGTGTGTTTTTTGTGTCTGTTTGGTCTTTGTCCTTGGATTGCATTCTTTTGGTTGCCCTATAACCTTGGTTCCCTTGATTACTCTCTCATGTAGTGAGAAAAGGCATTTAAGTGTCTTATGATATTTTACATCTAATTTTTAACATTTACTGACCATGAAAGATCACGAATGAAAATCTGCAGGAAATTGCGAACAATGAAACCATTGATCAGCCTTTAAATTAAGATTCGAAGATCAAAATAGTTGGATTATATTCTGATGGTGGACAACAATACATATCTATCCTGACACTGTGACACCACAGACCATAGAAAAAAAAAGAAAAAGAAAACCAAAAGATGCATGGGGGACTGGAACAGATAAAGGGACAGCTTGGGGTTTAGGACGTAGACAGAGGCAACAAAATCAGATTATGACATATTCTGCTTCATAACATGTCAGTGCAGCAGTATTGACTTCTTAAACAACTCTCTGGTAAAATCTTCTTCTTTTATATTTTGACAGAACAAGAGCAATTTTACTATTGTTTGTTTGAAAACAGGGGTCGCTTACAATTTTGGTGCTATTTGTAAGAGTTTCCTATGTTTTTATTGATTAATCCAATATTGTTAGTTCTTTGTGTGATTGCTTTTGTTTCGATTACGTTAAAGTATTTGTCAATTTTGTTGAATTTGTCTTGTTTTTTTTAAATTTTTGACAATTGTTCTTGATTCGATCCAAATTTACTCTGTTTACGCAGGTAAAATGATTAGTCAATACAATAATAAACAACTTTAATATAAATTACATGTACAGATTGACAAAAGATAGTTTTCACTTCAGTACAAAAATGATTTTTGTATCTTGGCATTGTATGTATAGTCAATCAACAGTCGAGAAAATAAAAAAAAGAGATAGTTTGAAGTATATTAATTCCATTAACCACCCTTCCAAATCATTTCCCAGAGCAAGCGACATTTAAATATAAACAGAACGAAGACATAAAAAGCCAGAAACATTCATTCAGCATATCAAGCGATTCCGAAGGTCATATGACCGGAAGCTGCCGTTACAACAATGCCTCATCTAAATATTTCTCCATGTGTCTCATGTTTCTGAAGAAATAATACAAACTTATGTAAAGATCTGTTCATTTGAATGATATGGTAGATTCACATAATGATCCTTTGCTGAACAGGTTACCAGTTTTCTATTTATTCGTTATCCAGATATTTCACTATTTCACCCGTGTATGCTGGGATAACTTTCTTTGAGTTTGCCTGCAAATACCAGGAAAAATTAGATTTGCTATTCAATGAAGTAGTTCGCGTTCATCTGTTTTCATTTTATTGTTCTCTATCTAGTAAAGTAGCTATGTAATCTTCTGTAGCTACATTGAAGAGGCTATGATCAAGACGTTCTTATTTTTTAAGTTAAAAAAAGGCCAGTTGAATTAGCAACCGGCAGAGGAAAACACTGTTAAAATGTAGAAAATATATTATTTCCAATGATTCTATTGAAATATTTCCCATTGTTTAGAAATTAGATTTTTTTCTGATTCTTATAAAATTTAAATAAAAGGTAAAAGGAAAAATATAAAACTAGTCTATTATTTTTTATAAAAGATTCATTACACACAGTTTGATATCGGCTATAATTTGTGGATTTTCTTTTTGAAATATGTACGCTTAAACTTACACAGAAACCTAAGCTATGAAGGCAGTTGATGACATTAAGGAAGGGGCCTTTTCTAACTTCCCATAAATCTCCGCTCTGAAATTGGAATTCTTTCTCCAGACCGTACTGTTCACATCCTTTATTGAAATTTTCAATGTTTGTCATAGCAACAAATGGGGACATTACTTTTTTCTGGAAAGTAATTGGTGACTTGCCGTCTTTCTTCAGTAAAATATTAACCATCCTGTAAGAAAGATACAATTAATTTAAACATAAAAGTGTTTGCTTTGCTTTATAGGTTAAATACAACATTTAAGTAACACTACATATATAAAACATTCAACTGACACCATTGAAAATACTTAATTGACATTGAATTAACTACGGTAGTTAGGTGTATCAAATGTTGTCTGACATGTGTAATGAATAACAAAAAATTATTACTGCACTTCTTATTTAACGTGCGTTCTTGAACTTTAAAGAATTAACTACGAAATGCTTAAATCATAAATATTGAAAAGACACAGCTAATTAAAATGCGTTGCCTTTCTACTAAGCTGCTACCTACCAAGGTAGATACCCTAATACAGTTGGTACAACGACAATTGTCTGCTTAAAGTATTTGACATACTTTTGAATGAACATACATAGTTTAAACAGCAAAGTTTGTTAAATAATGTCTCAGTACCTGCTTTAAATTTTTTATACTGCAATCGTTTTATTTAAGCAACCAAAATGCATTGACAGTATATTTAATGATGATATAGATATACGGTCACTGACATAATATTACACTTTGGTCCCACCTACTTTCTTACTCTTGCATGACCTATTGTACACAATATAATTTTAGAAAAGCTATATTATATGCCTTTTAAGTGATTTTTAAGTCAATTCAATATTAATAAGGATAAAGCAGTGGAATGCAAAAAACAAAACTTAGTAAAACTGTCATGCCAATGTAGAAGATAAACAGTGAGTTTATTTGACAATGCTATTGTTGTTCCTTGTTCCAAAAAGCATATTTGACAGCGCTACTCTAATTGGTTGTTACTATAAGTATATTTGATATTTTTTACATCTTTTCGTTGGAACAATGAGGATATTTGACAATTGTGACCCATTTTGTTGTTGCAATGGCGAAGTTGGACAATTCTACTCTTGTTCGTTATTGTAATAAGGATAGTTGACAATGCTTCTCACGTTCGTTTGTAACAATGAGGATATATGGTAGTGCTACTCCTGTTTGTTTGTTTGGGTTTTTTTTTTTTTTTTTGTTTACAACAAGACATAACTCAATTAGGACCATAAAATGTATTTAATGTTATAACTTTAATATAAACTTACGTAATCAACAATATTTTCTTTTTTATGAGATAAATGGCAAAAAAAAGTATTGTGTTCTCAAAATTCAACTGTTCTCTATGATTGAATAACACATTTTTATTAGAACCAAACAAACAGAATAATGACCAAGATTTCCTATCATATAGTTCATACATATATAGGACATGTAAAATCAAAATTTAAAAAGTATAAGCTTGTTACTAATTTATCTAAGAAAACTGTTGATTCTTGCATAACAGGCAAAGCCGCTGCTGATTGTTTTTTTTTAAGAAAGAAAGTATCTTTTTCTAATAACAATGACATTGTGACAAAATGTTATGAAAGTTTATTCGTTGTCCAAGTATTTTCGGATTTCTCCTGTGTATCCTGGAACAACATTCTTCTTGTTGGCCTGCAATGAAATAAAGTCAACTAACTAACCACAACTTCATTGAACTGTGATAAGGGAAGCTATGAAACAATTGAAAAAGATGACCGAACAAACGGAAGAATATTTTAACTCTATTTGTGTTTCATAACTTTTGCTAGTTTTTGTCCTTAACAGAAAAAAAAATGAAGTTCTTTTTTATCGTTTAAAAAAACAAATTCTTTTCTCTTGTGAATACAAAGACAGGTCAAGTAAACTTAGTAAAAATGTCCAGGAAAAAAAGTACGGTTTGCGTTATAGGTTAAAAGGTCCATTTTTTCTGTCAAGTTTATATTTGTTGGATAGGTACCTCTTGTTGATTAATTCTAATACAATTGTAAATTTTAGCACGGAGTCAAACTTACAACAAATCCCAAGCTATGGATACAGTTGATGACGTTGAGGAAGGGGCCTTTCCTAACTTCCCATAAGTCTCCACTCTGGAATTCAAATTCTCTGTCTAATCCATAGTCTAGACATCCTTTGTTGAAATTTTCAATGTTTGTCATAGCAACGAATGGGGACATAACTTTCTTCTGGAAAGTAATAGGTGATTTTCCATCTTTCTTCAGTAAAATGTTGACCATCCTGTAAAAACACATTAAAAAATTTTTAAATCAATTCAGATCATTTCATAAAATTCATGAAGAATGGGTATACACAGCTCTTACTACTGTATTCGAGAGCTGAATGTGCATAATGGTGTGTCATTAAAATATTTCACAAGAATTCACTTGAAGATTTCAAAAGTTTGATCAAATTATCATGAAGCCTAATTCACGATGTACAACTAAATACATCAGAGAGGTTAAGTAAAGCGACGCGTACGGGTACGTGTACATGAAGCAGGGGATGTCCTATCAGATAGTATTAGATTATTTAATATTTTTTTCAACGAGAGGGAGTTTCTCATGCTTATCTCGTCGAGCGGCTTTGCCGCGATACGAGATGATCATGAGGAACTTAGCGCTGTTTTGCTGAAGTGTAAAGTATTAGTTTTTTTTATTTTCAGTTTTCCTGACCTAAATATGTAAATTTTATTAGCGCTGCAAAGTTTCCTTTCGGGACTATTTTTCGGCGACGTGCTGCGTGACGTCACGTATGTTGTGCAACTGTGATACACGTCATTCGAAAAAAAATCGATTAACTATGTCGGTCGTGTTTAAAATTTGTGAAGTAATTTTGGGATTTATTCATTCTAATCGGATTAGTTACTGTATTTTATCATTTTCATTTTCCAATGTAGACTAGAAAATATTACCCCAAATTAGACATTATTTCATACACAGTGAAACAAATATGCAGTTATTTGGGTCGTCAAATAGTCCCACGCTGTCGCTTGTATATTCACGCGAGGACATAGAAACAAGCGATAATTTCCATTCTCAATAGACTGGCGTGAGATTGAAAATTATCGTATAGCAAGATCAATGCGAGTTTTAATAAAATAGAGATAATGCGTATAATGTCATCAATTTGCGTTGCGCGCCACATTCTACTAGTTGTTGTCAACGTGTGAGGAGGCGACCACACGTGGGCGAGAACTTGTACACTATATTTCAAGCAAATCCGACAGCTGTCAAAGAAAAGCAATTTCATTTTCCATTTTAGTATTGTCCGTATCCGTTGGTGAAAATTTTATGGTATAATTACGATTCCATGCTTCAAAATTAGCCATAAAAAGCAACCATATTCGGAGAAAAAAATGAATTTTAAAACAAGGAAAAAAATATCTGTAGGAATTTATATTCACCATTACGTCATTGCTTGATCAAATCATTTCTTTTCTTTTCTATACAAATAAATTTTCTGTCAGTTTAACACCATAAGACCGATTTTTACAAAGGTGATACGCACGGAAAAACTGCATGCAACGTTGACGTCAAATTAACGTGTGCGTATGCTTATGTCTAGACGTACACTTTCCCGTATGCATTTCTTTGCTTAACCCATTGTTTGGCGAGGTATATGGCAAATATTTGTGGTTCTAAAAAACTTCAAAATTTAATCATTTGAGGCTTATTTGAACCTTATTAGAAAAAAGCTAATTAAAAAGATATATACATTGTAAAATGCTTGTTTTTGGCACTCTTTCTAAAAATTCGAAATTCCCCAAATAAATCAAACTGTTCATTCATGGCATGGAAACTTTTAGTTAAAAATATGAAGATTTCCTTATTACTATTTTTTCCAGTTTTTGCATTAAATCTAAGTGGCTTTCATGTGACAACGACACCAATAACAGTGTCATATCATTGAACAACTGCAATTTTGTAGTTGTAAAATCTATCAAATAAAATATGGTCAATGAAGTAATTTTTTTCCAATGATACTTCTTTACATAGTTGAAATAAAATACTTCGCGGGCATAGCATGATAGATACAACTACAGGCGTCGAACGAGGTACATATATATTGGCAAGTATGGACGTACCGGTCAAACGTGATTTATCATTGTTATTATACACAGGATATGAATTTGACCCGTTTTGGCTACTAATTCCTTAAGTAGTCCAGTCATTACCTCAAAAATCGATCCCAATTTTGCGTTTAAGTGTAAATTACTGTGTTGTAGATTTTCATAGCGATCCATTCCATTTTGCTCAAGTTAACATCCAGAAATCAGACAAAATTCTGAAGTATGGTATCATGTAATACAATTCAAAAAACATTAATTAATTGTAACTCAAATTTTTGTCAGGATATCAAGAAAACTCATGTTTCTGGTTCCCTTTTTGGCCCCTAATTGCCAATTCGTTTAAGTCATAGCCCCCAAAATGAGCCTAAACCTCCATTTGCTGGTATGTCACCTTGTTGGACATTTAAAACAAAGTTAGGTAGACTGAAGTTATTCAGGAAAATGCTTATTTCTAGTTTCATTATGGCTCCTCATTCCTTATTGGTTCAAGTCTTAACCACAAAATCAACCCCAATCTGATGTTGATGGTAAAGAATATTGTAGAGCAATATCATAGACATCCGTATGATTTGACTGGAGATAAATTCTTTGAAAACTGTTTGGGCCTCTTTCCCCAAAAATAAATCAATGCTAACCTTCTTTTTTACGGTTTGAAACCCTGTCATAAAATTTTATAAAGATCAACCAATACGAATGCTCTTGAACGAAAACCAAGTGTGTATAGACGACGCCACACGCTTTACCATTATCTTGTTCTAGAACAAATAAACGTAACATATAAATTTATTGTTTAAATAGTACTTACCAAAGTTTATGTTTTGTTAAGCAAATGCAACAATAACAGCCAAGCAGGCCTTCACTCCATATAAACTGTAGATAAGCCATTCACCAAAACCAACACGCATGATTTCGCGATATTTAGTATTGAGTGATCGCGAAAATGAGATATAAGCCATAAGTTATAAAGGAGAAGGAAAGCACAAATGCTTTACTTTCCATTGGGGTTTCAAATGCAGGAGATGCGCATTGTGCATGTATTTAACAAATTTGTTCAATGAATACATTTATAGGAATCAAATGATATGCAATGTACAACTTCAACAAACTTTGCTGTTTAAACACTTCTGAGACTCTCCAAATGACGAATATACTTACAGAATAATCAAGCACATGCAAGGTAAGAGGAGAATTGTTACACGGTGTTATATAAGTCAATGCGTTGTGATTCGATACAATAAGAACAAGGTAAAATATGGTTCGAATGGCTCGGTTGAAAAAATCTAAAACTGACTTAAACAAAAAAAATTAAGCTCGTTCATCTGAAAACGACTCTGTAGTAGTCAGTTAACATTTAACATATGCAAATATTAAGCTGACTTGTGAGTATCGTTTGAAGACAACGGTGAAAATCATGTTTAAGTTTGCTTTAGAAAATATACCCCTTTTAATATATATTTACAAACCAATATTTGCAAAGACACTTGTTGATGTGTTAATGTTTGACATGCAACCTATACTCTTCCGTTGAAAAGTTAATAGGCAAAGACAATGAGTGATTGATAAATCTGTTATAGCGAAGAATTTAACGAACAACACTGAGTCGGTATGTATATTCATTCTTTGTCATCATTGGGACACACTGGGTGAAACGAAATACTAAATTCATCAGTACTGTTATATTGGTGGTCGAAAATGTATGAATCAATGTATAAATATATAGAATTCACTAACAATATAATATATGTGAAATAAGTGGGATATAATATAGAAAAAATAGAAAAAAATCATTATACGTTTCATGACAGCAAAATCTTGCATTAGTGTTTATGGCGATGAACATTTTATTACTTAAAAAAGGTTACAGCAATTCAACAGAAACATTCATGCTAAGAAAGATAATTAAAATGTCTAAGTGAGTAAAAAGAAGCATTTTAAATCCAGTCTTTTTAAAAAGCTAGAGATACGTGGTGGTACTGTGGAATTGATTTTCATGTTACTTTTTTTAATAAGTATTCAATAATTTGTCTAAAAAGTCTTTTATTAGAACAAAGTTTCAAAACGCACATTGTACCACCATTGTTTCTCATATGTCTATTAAAAGACTGGCACTTTAAATAGCCAGATGTAATTACAAGTTAGCAACGCAACAATAAAAATACTGAAACATTGCTACTCACTTGCAAAGTGCAACACCATCCCTTAAGTGGTTGCAAATTGACTTCCAATCAGTGCCAGGCTATAAAGGAAAGGGTTGTATTGATAAACACAAACTGGTCTGTTTGGTCTTGGTAAACTCGATTTAAGATTATTTTGCAGCCATGTTTTTTTACTAATAAGTTAATAAATGAAGAGCTTCATCCAAAATCGGGTATTTCTTTTTTTTATAAATGGGTCAAACAGACCAGATTTCATTCTAGGGTACTGAAGCACTCCGAAGTAGGATGTATTTGAGTCTAAATCTTTAGGAAAATTATAAACAAAAGTGAAGATTATGACACTTTGGATACTATTGGAATTCGGAGATCTCCAGGAAACAGATTGTGGCTAAAATAAAAATGAAGGTTAGATCCAGTACAATGGTTGCTATATTTTCTAATCCACACATACCTCTCTCCCCGGTTCATAGCTTTTGAAAATCAGAAATTAAATCATCATGACATTGCTTTCAATCGTATTAATATATATGTGTGTACAGATAAATTTGTTTGGATGAGTTATGAGTTCTAGCAAAATAAAATGTCTTTGTTCTTTCTACTTGTTTGTAGATTATTTGGATTTGCTCTATTGTTTTTTCACAAACTTGGTTATGGCAATAAATGTGATTTCGTCTTTTTGAAAGGAGGTATAAAAAATAGACCCAAACAAGAAAATACCAAATGCTTTGATTTCTGGATTTGATTGTAGTGCTTAGTAATATATTACTTACAATAGGGTCGTGTTCACTTCCAAGGATGCCATTGACCCAGTTAACGACATGAGTTGGAGTTCCAGCTGCTTCTTCTCTGTCATAGTTCTGAAATAAAGTTCTATGTTATAAGCTTACAGGTCCAATATAACAATGTTATAACAAAGGAAAAGGGGAAAGGGAGATATTTGTGGGGAAGAAAAACAAATGCGATATTTATTTTTCATTTTAATTTGGGACGAGTTTATGTATAGCAGTTCTTTCATTAAAGATTAAGTCTGTCAACAATTATTAATTTAAAATATGTGTAAAAGAAGTTCGCATAAGTTGTGTTATAAATGGTAGTTACTTATTCTATAACTTAAAGTTTTGTGACTTAGTGTTTGCAGATAAGAATGAAAAAAAAGGATAGAAATATATCGAATCAGACCATAACAAATTAAATATATGAAACTAAACTCGTCATTACCAGGAAAAATGCATACGTTCCGATTATGCTTGGCATATGTCTACTTTCATGCATATGTATTCTTCAACACTCGACGTCATAGATTTAGTGAACATCAAATACACAACAGGATACCGCGGTGCGTATACAAACTACTCATTGGAAAGTAACTAATGCATGACATGACAATGTAGTCTAGGATTACAATTTTTCATTCTTCTGGTAAAATATTTAGGAAGATATGCATTTGAATATACAGAGAAAAAACACCTATTTTCATGATGGATATGCCACATTTTCTTCCTTTTTTCG
Source organism: Perna viridis (assembly GCA_037379345.1). NCBI lineage: Eukaryota > Metazoa > Mollusca > Bivalvia > Mytilida > Mytilidae > Perna > Perna viridis. Next base: position 11,398,328 of record CM074518.1, read on the forward strand.
GGTGTGGGAGCATAATAGTCTATTATTATGCTTAAAGGAACAAGAATTTAAAATATTCATATAGTCCGCTACCGTCTGCAGGACTATTTGAACACACACAACCAGAATTTCAATTTGAATAACAATACCTATAAGCTTTTAAGCAAAACATAAAAATTAAAATGGAATTCAAAATAGAACATTGACCAAGCATTACCTTTGCCACTAACCGACAACAACAAAAAACATCATTAGAAAAAAAGATAAAAGTGAAATTTTCTAGAAAAAAAGGAAGTCATTTTAGAAAACATCAAACCTCAACTTAATAGTTTACTTATAATGATACAGTAAAAATGTCCTAAAAGGTATTATTTCAATAAAATTTACAATGTTCAAGGCCCATAACTATCAAACTATGCATGAGCATTGTCTGTATCATTATTCATTCACATTTCTCAATGTCTGCAAGCTTTTTATACCGAAAAAAAAACAACATAATGTAAGATCGTTAATAGTTGTGCATTAAATCAGTAGTCGGAATATACTGTGGTCAATTTTAATTAGGGGTTGTTGATCAAGCAAATCCAATATGACAAATGGTTAACTTTCTGTATAACTCAAACAACATTATCGTAAATGATGAAGTAGATGAAGTGAATCGCTAGACTATATTGAAATTAAGTGAAATGAGATGAACGCTTATGATAAAGTTATATACGATGCGCATAAAGCTAATTTAAAATTGTTTTGACAATACACAAAAAAAAGGAATGAAAAACAGTTCGTTTTCTTTGATTTCAATATTTTGTTGTTCCATCTGTCTTCCTATGGTATACTATTAAATGAAAAAAATAAAGAGGTTAATGAAAATCTACACGTGGAGAACCTGAATTTGTTTCTGTTAAAAAAAGTCAGCAATTTTCAATCTAACAAATTTAAAGGACTAGATACAAAAGAAGGCATTTGAAGAACTATTTGGAAACTACAAAGAAAAAATATTAATATGCACTAAATATGTATGTCCCTCGCATGCGTATATAGATGCAGCCAAATCGCATAACTAAATGCAATAGTTGTTTCTCTATTTATCATATTTCAGAGTCATAAATAATATAAAAATTAACTTGGTCTATAAAGCATTGATAAATTTACCACGTGTGTCTACTAACGTTGACATTGTCGGTATGAAGATTTTCTTACTGATAGATGGCGTTGGTAAGAAATAAATCACATATGAACGTAAAAAATCATGTTATGCATTGCAGACAGGACTTTTTAATTGATATTGTACGGAACATTAAACAAGAGTGAAAGTTATATATCTTACGAATATTTCTTTTTTTTATTTTTCATTTATTGTCTTTAGAGATATGTTAGATCGTAAAGGAAGTTCAGGGTTCCATTTATTTAAATTCCACATATTTCTACTACATTTAAAAAAAAAAAACATTTTGTCAATATTTGTAATTAGTTATATATCAATAACATGATGAAGTTAATATGATATTATTTGATCAGCTTTATAATTTTGTGGATCATTCATACAAGTTTTCTAACTCCTCATCACAACTATTGCTTACACTGACGATGTCAACGTTACCATAGAATACAATGACTAACTAAGTGTCTATCTAAATTAAGATTATAGATTGTGTGAGAAACAACTACGACTAGGTCTTACTAATTCCAATTTACGTTGCACTTCGTAGCCTAATCCCGCTTTAGAAGCTCGGAGTGACATCCTTTACCCTCAATGATGGCGAATTTAGTTTCTTTGTGATTACTGTGAATAGATGATATTAATAATGATATTAATGGGAGGATAATGGATAATAGTGGTCACCACTGGAAGTGTTTGGAAGCATGACTGTGTCTAGTAAACTCTCGGATTATGACACTAGAACACACCAAACTCTGAACGCTTTTTTCCATTCTGTTGAATTCCAAGTATTCTGGCACATGATATCATGATATATCAAATTAAATCATTTCTGATACACTTCTATACTGGTTTTCATGAATTCGGTTGCTTCTTTTCAAAGCAACATTTAAGTATAATAAAACTTTAGATTACCATGTTAAATTTCCTCAATTGTTTTTATTTCTTTCTTAAATTTAGATAAGTCAATTGAGTCGAATTATTAGAATGGAAATAAAGCGTTCAAAATGAGCACGTCATGCTTCTTACTTGCTCCATCTTCTTTTCCACTTCATATCCAAGACCGGATTTATTTGCTCGACCACTTCCAGACATCTTGATTCTTGAAAATGAAGCTGATCTGTACATATAATAAAAGCAAACATACAGCAAGACCTGTCTGAACCTTGCTTACAATAATGATACATTAAATGGGGAAGTTAGTCAGTTGACCCTTAAGGATACTTTAAGACAGGTTTTACTGTGCTTAAAAGTACATAAGTGCTTACGTCCTCCATTTTCTTTTCCACGGCGTATCCGAGGCCGGATTTGTTTGCCCTGGTTTTATCACTCATGTTGGAATCTGGTTTGTTGAGCTGTATGTAATATTGAAAAAGGAAACATCATTCAAAATTTAACTCATTGATCCAAAATGCTGATGGTTGATTTAGCTCTAGATGGGAATTAGATGACAAGGTTTGCAATTTCCGAAAGTAAAATATTAGCTGCTAAAAGTTGGAGGACAAGCATGATATGTAAGCACCAAGCAAGGGTATTGACCTGTCATTAGTAACATTTCACATATTATATAGCTATAGAATCTAGTATCACAATCATAGTATGTATTCATCCAACACAGTGTGTTGATTAGAGGAATTTAGAAATCGATTGAGCAGTTAAGATACTGAATAAAGTAAAACATTTATGCTTATATTGTGCTTTTTTGTGCTCAATGTGCACCTTTGTCCCGAATGGTGATCTTATAGCACATTTAAAAATACAATCTAAAACATCACAAATTGCCGTAAAGCCGATAAAGTTATTTTGGTACGATTTTGAAATAAATCTTTATCATTTACACCGCTGGCATTATTCCAACAATTATGTAATTGTAGATATATGACTAAGCATGGACACCTGAACATTTCTTTGATGTTTAATGGTCGATACGTGCTAGAGATCAATGGTTTATTGCTGCGTATAATAATACAGATATATAAATAGTTCCTTTCAAAGGTTCTGATTATCAACTGAAAAAATGTTTCGCATAGCATAGCTTGATACGACTGCAGATGTCGAAACTTGGGACACGCCATTCAAACTGATACATCCTTGAATCTGGAATGCAAAATAATATTAAACACCGGACAAAATTTTACCAGAATTAAAGTGGTCCCTTTTTGGTCCATAATTCCAAAAAAGTTAAATCCCAACTTTCCTTTATGGTATGGGCTCTTGTGGTACAATTTCAAAAAGATCAATTTATTTGTACTCAATTTATTGACCTGAAATAGTTGTCAAAGAGGTCGACTCACTTTTACTCAAATTACTGACTGAACATCTGGAAAATACTTCCTGCCTTACCTCTTATATGTAATCGGCCTAAACCATCGAAAGCAACCCCAACCTTTCCATTGTGGTATGACACCTTGTGGTAAAATTTTAAAGATATCCTATACTTTTACTCAAGTTATTATTTGGACATTAGGAATGACGGTCGTTTTTGTTCCCTTTGTGGCTCTTTTTTTTCGACGACAGGATGATACTAAACTTCTGCGGTCGTATAAGAAATTTTTTGTTTAGGATGGATTGAAAGATGTTTTCATTTAAGCTCCTGTGCTATTGTATGTCATTTTCTTTCGAAGAATTTTTTGTTTCATAAATAAAATTTCAAGCAGTAAACTCTAAAAAGATGTATTATTGGTTTTAAAGTATTTTGCAAGAAAGCCATTTGTACTACGTAAAATATTCACTGTAATATTAAAGCCTTCTACAAACATTGTTCATACGGTTGCATAAATTCTTTCATTGCTCATGCAGGATTGAAGCTGATTGAACAAGAAAATGTAATTGAAACTGTTCAGGAATTATACATTCTAGGAAAATCGAAATGTGTTATTTCAGTATTAAACATTTAACATTACAGGAAAATAAAACAACGAACTAAGAAAATGCATTAAAAACTATCTCAACAGAAAATGTTTCTGTCTGAGATTTTTTGTGTCTTGTTTCCGAGGTTAAAAATGAATGTACGTTGAGATAAGCAGACTTTTGAGATGGTTGGTTTGAAAACGATTTTCGATATTTTTTATCTGGTGAAACGAGTTTCACTGGCATTTGCCTGTTTAGTCGTTAAAAGAAAAAGCAATGAGAGGTTGCATATAGGTTCAAAGGTCTTCATTGATATCAGGCACTTCCAGACATCAACTTTAATGTTGTAAATTGGAAGACGTTAGCAGACTGTTTTGACAAGCAGATAATAGCTATGTTGTTCAGACGTTATATGTTACATCTTGAGAATTTCAAAAATATCGATTTTGGTTCCTTGCCAATCACAAGAAATCAGAGGCGGCCAGCATACCATAGCTATGAGTCAGTAGTTAATCCAAAGTTAAAGTCGAAAATAAACAAAGATAAAATTCGGGTTGCTGATTCACTCAAACGAAGAATATCTTCAAATAGCTTTCTGGTTGCAGAAATGAAATTGGATTAAAGTTTGACCGAGATCGTTTTATGATTTGATTTTTATATTTGAAAAAAAAACTATTATTTCTATCAGTATGTAATAGAATGAACATATTACATTTTTATAGACATCGATTGATTAGAGATCTTATTTTTTCAATCTCTTGTACAATTAAATATGTAAATGATTAATCAATCATCATAATAATGAAAACAACTTTCGCCAATCAAGTTCAACCTTGACCGCATGTGCATTACCGAATTACACATGCATTATTTATCTGATCTATTTTTATCTTCATCAGTGCCTTATATTTACATACGCTTGCTGGCGAATCTGAGTCATTATATTTACAGCAGAAAATCTTTGTAATGCGGAAATATCTTCGATATTGTGATTGCAGGGCGATAAAATAGACAAATTACACCATAATGTACATTCATTTGAGATTTATGTGAAAGATATTATTTTTTAATTTTAAAAATTTAGTGCGAAATAAACGGTAAATTGAGATCTTTATATATTTTCCTGTATGTTTTATCTTTTGTTACATTAAGACACATTCATGTTTTGTTTTAAAGCAAGAAAATTAATAAAGAAGTTAGATTAAAACGAATAACAGTAGTCATGTGATCTAAATGTATTTCTCGGTCATATGATCCGGGGACTCGTTACTTGGTGTGTAATACTACTACAGGTGATACCTCTGCCATATCAGTTGTTTGTTGTTATTATTTACCATTGATAATGCATATGAACTTCATGCAAATTGAGCAGAACGTTCTTCCCGCAAAAACCTAAAAGGTGCATACTTTTCAGATAACTTATAAATTGATTTTGGCATTAGTATAAAATAACAGTTTCAGAAAGAAAAAACAATTTTACCGTTAAATTCTGCTAACGTTTTGCGCATTATTATTTGTTCTAATTTAAGTAGGAAAGTGATTATCTGAGTTAAAGAATCCATACTGATACAAAGAAAAAAAGAAAAAGGAAAAGTGAACTTTCTATTCATTTCCTTGCAACTTTTTCAAAGGATAGCGTAGATTTATAATATATTTGATTTTTATTGACCGTCAAGAAATTCAAATGGATGCTGACTGTACTTATTTAGAATATGACGTATAGTTGTAAACACGTTGGCATTCGGTACCGTCAGACTAATTAGTAATGGCACAAAAATGTTGTAATATTAATAGCTTATTGCGTCGAATTGCATTGAGAAAAAACCCATTCAGCAATTTATTTACCAGAACCGAAATATAAGAAATTCATATAATATCAAAGATGATTAAATCAAGGGAGTAAAAACAAAGTGAATGTTTATAATAGAAATTAAAGAATTCAAACACAAATAACACATCATTTCATATACAGTTTTAAAACATCCAGTTTGTCCAATAATTGTTGCTAGCATGACAGTCATAGTTACATACAAGATTTACACAGAGAAAACATGTATTACCTTAGAAATGAAAGATTGAAAAAAAGGTACATGGAACAGTAGGTACATTGTGTATGAATGTTAATACTTTATGTTTATGTTAATACTCATAATTCGAATTATTGTAAATAAATGCCCATATACAAACGTCTATTCCAAAATTTTCTTAATGTCGCGCTTGTTTGGTTCGCATAAGCATCAAACGTACAAATTAAATTACAATGTTGTTTTTTTCATTATAATTCAAATCATATTTGGCATGACGTACGTTTTCAATATAGACGATTTGTGTTTTCATTCTTTCAATACGTGTATTTTGATTTGTTACTTATATTTCATTGCAATAATAATTATAAAAATTTTGCGGGGTCTGCAAAATTAACCACATGCAATATTATAAAGGATAAAAGGGATTTCTTTCCGTAAGCTTCGAACAGCAAATTTTCATTTGAAAAACAATGCGATGGAATGAGGAAGCGTATAAATTGAACAATTAAAAGATGAAAAAAATGTGGACATCGGAACTTCCTTATATATATGTCAAAGTTCACTTCCTGGTAGTTTGGAATCATGTCAGATACAATATATATAAACAATTACATTAAAATAATGTAGAGCACTGCAGAGAATAAAATCTTTATAATTTTCAAAAAAGTGAACTAGAATGACTCTCGGATATGGAAAAGGGTACTTACACTATGGAAATAAAACCCTCCTCTCTACTCCGAACAACAGCTGAACTAACGTGAAAATATTATCAAATTCTTCGTTTTCACCATCCGCCCCTCGGCTCGTTCTATCCTTTTATAGACAGGTAACATGCGCCCTTCATCAGATAAATGCTTTGGTTCGCTAAGTGAAGGGTAACTTGAGACACACGATAACACAGCGCTTGACTCAACAGTAGAGAAAAGGGAACCTACAACAAATAATGAACAATGTGTATTGCTATATTTATTTCTGACACGCGTTTTTGTTTTACTCGTGAAATTATTAAAGAATGGAATTTCAAAAATTTCTCTTCATAGAAAAGTGGAATATGTTTCTGCTTTCTAGAAATAGGCATTTTTGTTGTGTAGGCATTCTTCAAATTTTCTTAGGTTTTCTGATTATTATCGTTCTCCATTGATTAACGTTTGGAATTGGACTGAAATTGTATTGTCATCGGTATTGGAGATAAGGAAAGCAATCATCATAAAATGACAATATTCAATTCTGCTTCAGTGTTGTCATATAGTACTTATATAATCGCACCGAGGTGTAATCCTTAAATTAATTATATCAGTCATTATACAAAGGTATTTTTTTTTTCATTATTTTTATTTTTTTTATTATTATTTATTTTGTTTTCTTTTTTTTTTCTTTCCTTTCTTTTTTCCCATTTTTCTAGAGTGGAAGGCGCTTGTTCTCGTTTTCAATCACATGATGTGCTATTCTATTATCTTTATTTAATTCATGTAAATATTTTTCTTTTTTTCACCATACCAATACAAGTTGTGTTTCATATGACTGCGACAACAGTGTAAACTAATTTTGCAAAATATTATTTTTTTCGTGAAAACATTAAGGCCATGGCAGTGGTCTAGATTGTGTCACTTTCTTTCATGTTTTATACAGATAAAGTGTCAGTCTTTGTAAGAATCAGGCAGTGGGTGAAACATGGTACGAAAAAAAAACCGTAGTTGATAGTGTAATTTGATTATATGCTCGATCAGAATGAAGGGGGAAAACGACAAGATTTACCATATCATGTTGGTGCATTGACATATAATTTCATTGAAATGTACTGTAAATGAACATCTAAAGGGTAGATAACTCTGTCAAAAACCTCATTTTCCTAACATTCTGTTGAAAAATTTACGAGCAAATCCAGTGATGCAGAGATCAAATAATGCTCTTTCAAATAGATAAAGCATCCTTGAGTGAAATTATATTGACAGATCGATGGGTTTTTGACATTCATGTTTCTGATTTTTTCCCATTATGCCTGATTCTTATAAATACTTACACTAATAACAAGAAAATTCGTTGACGTTTGTAGAAAATATCACAAACTTTATTCATTTATTTCATTGATAAAGCATTTGTATCGCAATTTTCATATACACCAACTTTACGATATTTTTGTTTCATCCTTTTAATTGTGGGATTATCCAATGATTATTGGCTTTGTAGAATTTCGTAAACTTTTATACTAGGTCTGGAAAATAGTCACTACTACATGATACATATATATGCTGTGTTTTATGTGTTTTGATCAGAAATGCGCCTTTTATGTCATTGCTCCACGGGAAATTTTACCAACAGTTTTACTATTATACCGACATAAAAATGTGGACATTGCGCTTTCAAAAGACTTCACTAGTCTATTTTATAGACACGTGGCAAATGAAAGAAATAATATACAAAAACAGCAAGTGTGAAAAAAGTATCCAGGTCAGATTAGAAATTAAAGAATCCCTATTCTGATGCTGCTCTATAATCTGCTTTTATGTTTTGAAGTTTTAAATCGATTGATATGCACTAAATATTTTGTATTTATTGTATTTTTGCCACATATTTGAACACTTAGACTATTTTCCATCGAGACGTTTGGGTTTTTTTTTGTTGTTTTTTTCCTACTTTTTCTATTGAATCAAAAATGGAAAATTGTGCAAATTTCCTTATGGTTTATAGACAAGAACGATGATCGGGAAATTAGATGTTGATGAAGATATAAACCACACGTCTCAAGTCACTTGTTTCAAAGAACAAATACTTAAGCGTGTGTGTCCTACAAGTGCTTTACTTGTTGTACGAGTAGGTATGTTAATTAATAGTTGTTTAATAGTTTCTCCCTCTGGTACTGTTTTTGTTTATATTACTTCCCTGTGTTGCAGACATGGTTTGCGGTTTGTGATAAAGGAGTTCAATTAGCACAACAAAGCTAGGATGTGATTTGTTTGTAAGACGTTAAAATCACGGGTTTGCTACACAACTATACTGCTAATTGTGGTTGAAGTCGAGGGGGGAGGGTACCTTAAAGGAACAATGTGAATATTGTAAGATGTATGTCTCTTTTCGTCTGTTTCATCGAAATATCATATCATAAAGGAGAAAGGATTTACACAGTCTGTAAATCTGGACAAAAAAAGGAGACAGAACAACTCCCGAGAAAGGAAAGTGCCTGGAGATGTATTTAGCATGAAATCAAAGCTTATTATTACATATAGCTGGCTAATTATAACAGAAGAGGTATCTAATGATAAATGTTAAACAGTTGGTGCAAGAGAAAAGTCTAGAAAAGGTACACATTTTCAAATACATTTAATCATAAAACATAACTTGTAATTTAAAAAAAAAGACTAGTGAACATAAGTATCGCATCACTTATATTAAATTAAAGGCATTGGCTATTACCCATGGTCTGAACACACTTTGTTTCTGAACATAAAGTATGGATTTGATCCATAGGAGTATTGATTTAAGCTCTTAAATATCTGTGTTACAGTTGGTGAAAAAAAAACACTAAAATTTATATCTCTTAGATAACCCATATTTTTGACACAATATCGCACAGCGGTATATATATGAAGTTACCCTTCCCAAAACCAACTCCATGGAAAAATTTTTTTAATGGTATCCTAACTTTTATTACGCAGTATATCACATTAAATTGGACGTGGTGTCATGAATGCTTGATTGGATTCTAACGTTCAAAGTTTCCAAAAATTCTGTCAACAAGAAGAGGGATAAAGTACCATAAGAGAAATCAAAATATGTATTAATTTACATCAAACCAATTTTCACGTGCCAATTTGCAAGTTTACGGCTGTACTGTGTACAAACCATCGAGAATAAAGGAGCAATTGCCTGCAGTTTATACAAAAATACATAACATTTCAGCTCTACCCACGTAAAATAATTATTAAAATCAATTCTACAAATAAAAAATACAGTATTAACTTGTATCATTGTATTTGGTGTAAAACCAATCAGCATGCGCAGTCTTGTTTTACAGCGAGTCATGTAGTAATCTTCAAGGAATAGAGTTGGTCTTGCATTAATTGGTTGAATCACCATTACCTGGTGAGCTTCTTTGAGTAGTTAACTGGACAACTGACTACAATATTTAACTTTTTTATCATTTCATTTACTGTAATGAAATTTTTATCTAATCCCCTTGTCCATTGTACAGTTACCTACCTAAGAACGTTCATCGGTTATGTTTTTTTAATCGAGAAAATACCAACTCCATTTCACGAAGTTGATTGTGTTACTCGCAGTAATTCTGTTTTATCAACTAATTATTTTGTATATGTTTCATGCTGCTTTGTTCCATGAATTATTTGATTTCATGTAGTTGTTATAAATCGCCTTTTAACCTATAATTGTGTGTGACTAAAGAAAGAAAACTAGCATAGTCTCATGTTATATTATTCATCTAGGTCTAGGAAGATCGTTTATACATGTATCTATTTAAAGTAAAATATGCCTAGACTATGTCAAAGATAGTATACGATGTAGTTGCGATATGGAGGCTTGACAACACAAACAGTCAGATACAGTCAGTATTATATTATTTTCACTGGTAGTAATGTACATTACTGCATGATAAATCATACAAATGTCTTTCCCACTCTATCGCATAGTTTAAGGGTAGTACGCCTACCTTTATATAACTGTCCGCTTTTGCGATTGTTCCTGAACTGTAATTGTTTCTGACAATGTAGATTGTACTGTAGTAATTGGTTTCAGTTTGATTGACATATCCGTCGGCGTGGTTGGCAGTAACTAGTATGACCTCGGTACTCGTAGGGGCAATTGTATATGATTTATAAACACGTTAAAAGTCAACCCCCGTGTTACGAGACATCTACTAAAAGTGTTCTGTGTGGTGCTCAATATTTTCAGAGCCCTCGCTTCAGGGCGGACAGTTTATATTAAACATTGCCGGTATTTTAAACGCACAAGCAATTTTTTTTAATACACAAGCAACTTTGGTTTAGGACCTTTTTAATCTACTACATGCAGTAGATATGATCAATTATAGTATTTGCGTATGAACAGAAACAAATCTGTAAAAATCTAGACGCAATTATCAGTGCCTTAGGTCTGACAAAAATTATCTTCTATCAACAAGTATTTGAATTTATTTAAGGATCGTTTTCTAATTTTTGGACAGATTATGAGAGCATAACTTGGTAAAAAATTAAAAGCAATCCTGATAATTTAATATTTCATTGAACCAGATGAGAAATACACTATAAAATTAAATTATCAAGTAATGCTTTCCCTCTCCTGGTTAGGTCATGTGTATATGTGTACACGTGCACGTGCACGTGCACACGCGCGCGTCCGTCCGTCCTTCAGTTTGCTCCAAAAATACATTCGGCGGTGCCGGTTATTACATATCTATTGATACGGATGGTGGGCTTAACTGGACTCCCCCCCCAAAAAAAACCCAAAAAAATATATATATCTTTAATTTTGATGGGAGTATTTTGTTCCCAACTTGGCTCAGTAAATATTACGGTAACAAGAGAGTTTTATTATAAGTATTATAGGCGTATTGTATATGACAGACTTGTATTACAAGTTTCTTGCCTGTGTCCTCTAGATAAATATAAAAATCACAAAGCAACTAGCTTTTTTAATTTGGCACGAGAAAGATGGGGAACGACTTGACTTGATTTTTCCTCCTCATCTTTTACCATTGCAATCCCTTGCAAATTGTGTCTCTCTGAACTCCTCTAAGAGTGCCTTAATTTTGCCAGTATTTCTACGTCTCTTTCATGATGACAAGGTATGTTTTAGTTTCCAAAAATGATTAAAAATAATAACTGCTTAAAGAATTTCATATGACTTTTAACCGAAGGCCATGATTTACCTCACAAAATCATATATTTCGCCACAGAGAGGATAGAACAAGAAGACCGCTCGTAGACAGACCAGTGTCAGTGACAAAGTTTTTTAGATGAAGAATTCTTTACCCAAGTCAGTTAACTGGCTTTTAAAATCTGCTATGTACAACTTTTTATTTGTATATTCCGATGTTTTTTTACATCCGTTTTAAGATTTTATTTACAATGTATAGATGTGTCTGAGAATTCTCGTGTGGGTAATCAATTTTAATTCAATTACCACTTGTGTGTCCTTAAATAAACAACTATTCAACAAAATTTACCAAAACCTACTGTGTGAGACTGGTAAGATTAGTCAAGGACATTAAAAAACCCTAAGTTCAAGTTACTATTTATAAATGACACACTCAATTTTGTAATTGGAAACTAATTTATACATGTACTTCAGGACAGTTAGGTGATTGGTCTCTTTGGTCTTTTCTTCAAATCTATTTTATACAACAGACTTTCAATTTTTGAATGCACTGAACCAATATCATTATAAGGTCACTCCAAAGTTAATCATACATACAGAACTGTATTAAGAAATATGAACTTGCATACAGTTTTCAGCTGATTTTCAGTATTTGCATGTATGCTTACCATAAATATGCTTTCAGCTTTTTAATAGATTTTGCAACAATAAAAAAGTTTTTAGGATATACTTGCATTTCACTTTCTTGTTGCCGCTGACATTCTGACATTCTTACTTTTTACAAAAAAGCCAATATACAATGTACATATACCCAAGAATTACATTTTGTAGGCTTGTTAAGATTATGTGTATGTGGTAAATACTTGTATAATAACTTCATAGTTTAATTCAATTCTATGTATATATACATACATTGATTTATTTAAAAAAAAACTGATAACACTTGGTCTTAAAATAATTTTTGCCTTAATCATTGTAACAACACCTTATTACATGTAGTTTACAGGTTTCTTTTTATATGTACACCAGAAAAATATAAAAATTCCCATTTCGCCTGAAGTACCCTTTTTAGCTTTTTTCTATCTGTAGTACACAGCTAAGGCAAATAGGAACACACCAATAACTATATACATGTATATAGGATGAACAGACCTAGGGCGAACAGGTAATAGTGGGAACAGGTACTAAGGCCAACAAGTTTCAGGGTGATCAGACCCGGATTCTGATTATAAATACAATACCTGAATCGATCCATGCAACAAAAATTATATCGGTCATCAATCACCAAACAGTTTCCAGTCAGTCATCGATCCGTCAAACTGATTCATTTAACTGGTGATCGCATCACGTGATCACAGAGCGGTTAATGTATTTTACGATTTTTGTTGTTTTCTTTGTCAATTTTACACAACATTTACATAATATAATAGATTTGAACATTAATTTATACTTTCATTTTACATTTCTTTTATTTAAAACAGATCTTACGTCATTTTACATAACAAAACTGTGATTAGATCTGTCATCGGTCAGCGATCAATCAGTCAACAGTCTTAACAGTTATCAATCCGTCAAATCGTTGCGTGGATCGGTTCAAGGACTGTAGAAAAATTTTTATTCTAAAGGTTCAATTAATTTCAACTAATAATGATTTCTTTGTGTTCTTTAATATGCCAAACAGTGCATTTGTATGTTTAGTTATGGACATACCTGTTTACCCTCCCACATTTGGCTCCCACAAGATCAATGAAAAATTAGAATCTCCAACATAAAAATGTAAGATTTGTGGGAGGTCTTTGGTTAAAATGAGTCTATTTTCTATGAAAAATACTAAATATTTAAACGTTTACATAAAAAATTTGCTTTGAGGTAAAAAAATATCCCACAGGAGACGGTGTCAAGGGGAGGGATCACCCACATGAACTGTTCCAAAGGTTAACAGGTATGTTAGGACTGTTTTCATATGGGTTCAAATGAAGGTCCTTGTACTTTCCTTTTTGCCAGAGGTAAGGTGTATATTTTTTAAAATCTTCTTTTCAACCAGGTTTAATTTTAAAGTGAAAATTGTTCAACCGAGTATTTAATGTAAGGTATCGAAATAAATGATGTGAATAGAAATCCTTGTTATTAATAATAGATATACAGGTACAACACAATACAATCACATGCAGGTAATTCCAACTTATACAATTTTCATATTCAGTTTCTTAATCAAATTATCCCTTTCCTGTTTCATCATCATGGATTTCACCACACTTATTTCTCCTACTACATTATTTCACATTGTCAATTCATGTTTGCTAATGAAAGGCACGATTAACACTAGAAATATGATAGTACTCGTGGGGATCTTTGATAATCCAAATACAACTCTGTATGTAGATTATCTGTATCTTCTCTGTTATCAAAGTGGTCCACATTAAGGACCATTTAATAGTCCAAAAACTAAATTTATTTATTTTGTCATAATTTGGATTCTTCTTTATACTATGGAAAATAACCCTGTGTTTAGCTTTTGGACCTAAATGTACTTTTTCAAAAGTTCTGATACCACATTTTTTTTCTGTGTCAAAATTTTTTTTCACAGTCTGAAGTCCAAGCTGTAAAATTTGTTTGTGATCTCATCTCATCTACTCTACTTTATTTTTATTTTTCTTTTAAACATCTTCATTTTACTTACTATTTTACAGTGAAATAAAATTGGACCAAAAAACTTTTTTGAAAAAGGTACCAACCACTTGGTATGGACTGTTTCGGGCAGCAATGAATTCTGCAGATGAACAATTAAAGAGGATGCAAGCGTGGTATTTGGAGGAAACTTCATCTAAGTATGGATCATCTCTTTCCTGGAATGAACTTATTGCCTACTTACTGATGGAAGATCCTGCTATTGTTGGTGAAGATCTTATATTGTAAGTTTGAGAGGACAATTCTCTGATAAAACAGGAGTTTGTATACATCTACTTGTATGGTTTAGAATACTTCTTGTTTCTCCATGAGAACTTTAATTTACCATAATTTATTAAAGACATCATAGAAGAATCTAAACCAACTACTTTTGAATAAGAATATTTATCATGGACATCACAACCTTGTACACCAGCATTCTTAATAACAATGCTATGTTAGATCTTTAAACATTTCCTTGCAGAAAGACCCTAATCCATATATAAATATTGAGATTATTCTTCATATAGCTGATCTAGTGTTGAAATTTAACCCTTTTAATAAACAATACTGTTCTCAGAATAGAGGAGGGGGTGTAATTAGTACTAAGATTGGACTTGGTTTTACAAGTTATTTAGCGGTATATCTTGAAGAGACCATGTTAAAAAAGTATGATAGTTCTTAACAAACATTATATAGAAGATATTTTTTGGAAGCAGTGTACCCAGGTACACAGATCTTTTTGGAGGCAGTGTACCCAGGTACACAGATCTTTTTGGAGGCATTTTACCCAGGTACACAGATCATTTTGGAGGCAGTGTACCCAGGTACACAGATCTTCAGGCATATATTGGTTATGTTTCCCTCTGCCACCCTCTTATAAAACCCTTTGTCAAAGGATGAGTAAGTCACCTGTTAAAGTCAGTGTAATGATGTTTGAAGTGCCACCACCTGGAATAATTTGCTTGTGCCGTAACATTTTATTTTATATTGGCTAAGCATAACAACGTGTAGTTATGTATGAAATATGATGTGGTTGTGTGTCACATTATACATGTGTAAAATAATTATAATCACATAAACCATACAAGTACCCTACAACAATAATTAAAATGTGGGAAAATAACAGAGTTTTATACTTTAAGTAGAGCTTCAGCAGACATAATACTTTGAAAACACTTTAATGCACCAATTTTCTTAACATTTTTTTAGTCAAAATATCAATATATGGTAAGATCATGATAAATTACAATCAGTGTTTAGAATTCCTCAATGACTTTCATGTGACCTTGACTTTTGACCTCAAAATCAGCTACATATAATTTTTCATGGGAAAAGTGGCCAGGATTTAACATTTTTGTCTTTATCTAGACTTCAGACCTTTGTACATGATTGTATTATAATGAGGTAAAGTGTTGCATACCTTAATTACTTTCATGTCAACTTCACCTTTGATCTCAAGATTAACTGAATAAGAAAAATCAGAGCATTACTTTAAATTTAATGCCTTAGTTGTATTGCAAATGTGTGTACCACTTATCATAGTCTTTGCCCAAACAATGGAATAACCATTGCAAAATACATGTATATCTATGACTTCCTTCTGTTTCCTACATACCAAAATATATTTAATAATTGATTATGATGATAGTGCAGAAAGCAAAATTGAAAAAGTTGGATTGAAATAATTTATAGAGTACATTAGTTACATTATATGATTGAGAAACAGAGTTAGGGTGCAGCCTTTATCCCCACCTTGTAGAATTAAAATGCATGTTGATACTATTGTACCAGTATGATTAAATATACATTTTCTTTTTCAGTAGGACAAGATTTAATCAGTTACCCTCTTGTTTACAACAAGCTATTCTCTCTTTCCTTCTACATCACAGACATAGTATTCCTCGATCATGTCTGAAGTCTTTTGTAGAAGGGATTACCCCAGTGATGACTTCTGATACCTGGATTGGAATACTACACAGGATGATGAATACCTATGTTCAGGTACATGTAAATGTTTGCTGTATTTTAATTTTATATGGAAATATTTTTAAAAAGCTGTGAGTTAATTATCATGCTTTCAATTTGTTCGTTAATTGTTTTTTTTACATAGTTTTGCTCTTATTACATGTATATTCTAGTTAGGTTTAACCTCAGAAATAAAATTGATGATAAAACTGTTCAAAACGTGATATTTTACTTATTCTGCAGTAACAATCATTTTTGGGCTGCTATGCCTTTGCAAAAATAAGTGGAAATAAAATAAATGTGAACTGATTGGGTTAAGTTAGACCATCAACATTAGGCAGATTGATAGAAAGTTGTTTTACAGTATGATTAAGATTGGCTTTTGGTGGATAAATGGCTTGACTTATATACAGTTACCAAACAATATTACCTGTATTTATTTTTCATCTAAATACATGTATTTGCTTCTTTTTACCAGAGTTGTTCTACAGATGAAAGTACTGTCAGTCACAGTCAGTATGAATTTTCTAAGGAAAATAAACAGCTATGTGAATCTTTACAACAGAAACTTAAAGCAAGAAAACCTATCAATTCACCATGGACCATCTCAGCTCAGTTTTCCAGAGGTATTTTGTTGTAGTTCTCAATGATTTGGAGCATCTTGTTTCCTTTTTAGCTCACCTGGCCGAAGGCCATGTGAGCTATTGACATCACTTGGCGTCTGTCTCCGTCGTCATCATCATTAACAATTTTTCAAAATCTTCTTCTCTGACACCACTTTACCAATTCGAACCAAACTTGGTATGAATGTTTATTTTTGGGGTATACTGCGTAGAACTGTAGTGGGGATTTTTGATCCATCGAAAAACATGCCTGCTGTTACTAAAAATAGAACATAGGGGTCAGACAATAATTTTTCAAGTATATCTCCAAAACCGCTAGGTTTAGCCAAATTCTGACAGGGATAAAAGTGTTCAGCATGATGAGATCTTTAAAACTTTAAAAGAAAGACACTTTCTATCATTTATATGATCCTTATGATAGTCCTACCAAAGTCTTCTTGAGTCAAAATTGTTGGACAACTCCTTGTTGAATTTATTGCCCTTTAAAGACAAACTTTATCCAGGTGAGCGATTCAGGTGAGCATCTTGTTTAAATTGTTCTGCTTTTTGGGTACCTTATAAAAAATATTTATAGGAGACATCTCTCTTTGTTGAAATTTGCTACAAAAATGGACTGTCCAAAAAAAGTTCCAAAGAAATGTTTGCAAAACATTTTAAATACGATTATTATCTAATGGATTTTTTCTATGGTTTTATAATCATTTAGACATTACTGTAAATCAGGAACTAAATTTTTGCAACAGTTTTATTTTCACTTTTTTTCATGGTAAGTCCTGTAACACAATAACTTAACTTTGCTGAAAATTTTCTTCAAGCACATTATAATATGATTTTGGGTGATTTGATTTTCTCAACAGACAGTTTATTTTCTAAGATAAAATGGACATTTTAGAAGATGCAAGTAAAGATGATGTTAGAGTTATGTCCCCTGATATGAGAGATGTATCACCTGATATTATAATGATTGAGGAAGAAGACCTACCACCATCTAAGATCCCAAAGCTAGTTCCTGGAGTCTTTAATCTGACACAGATAGACCAATGTAAGTAAACACAATCATGAATGTTTTTGAATGTAATTTGCACTCCTTCCTCTCGTGTGAGGCTGGGTGCCTTGTTATCTCTCTTTATTGCCACAGCATTAAAATAAAAACATAACAATTTAGAATTAAGAAATTTCCTTTAGCCATATATATATTTCTTATTCCTTCCTTTTTTCACCATGTTTGTGCTAAAGCATTGATAAGACATGCTGCTGCTATTTTATATAAGATTGAAAGTGTATCAAATGAAACTAGTTGTTATGTAGATAACAGTCATCAGTAAAGTTCATGTAATAATGATTTGAATGGTACATATACCAATACAAACTTCTAAGGTTTACTTAATATGATTATAGGCTTTGTCTGTGAGGATACCAGACCTTGGACTGCCACTAATTTGAGCCCTACTTACAGATTGGAAAATATTCATTCTTATACATGTAGTTACTGCCTCAA
Source organism: Perna viridis (assembly GCA_037379345.1). NCBI lineage: Eukaryota > Metazoa > Mollusca > Bivalvia > Mytilida > Mytilidae > Perna > Perna viridis. Next base: position 11,416,928 of record CM074518.1, read on the forward strand.
AGCTAAGGAATAAAATTATACTGTGTCTGCATGATAAAGAGTCTTCTATCTTATCTATATTTTAGCTCAGAATGTGTCAGTGGTTGAAAATGAGTCCTCCATAGAAATTCTGCTTGAAGATTTGGTAAGATATAATTTTTTTTCAACAGATGTTTTTGGTCTTGTTTATTTCATCCATTTCTTTGTGTCTGTCCATTGGTTCATAAAGAATTACTTTTATTCAATTAGAACATTATGTAGAAGACTTATTTTTAGATTCTGATTTGTTGATAAATGGGACAATTCTATTGTTTAATTTTTCAGGATTGTTTTCTTTTGTAATAAAGGAAAATGTACACACAAAAAAAGATGATCATCAATCATAATTTGCTGTTGGTTTTGGATCTACAATTTTACCCACAAGGGAATTTTTCGGAAAAGGGTAATTCCTTATTCTATATCCTAATGATGACTGGTTCATGAAACAATGGACAAAGGTCAAGAAATAATGTTTAATTTAATTAGATTTTGAATAATAATATACCATATAGCAGGTAACTTTAATAGGGTGCTAATTTTGGCATATTTCAGTGCTCTGTCTTTAAACACCAAATTAAATTCCTCAAAACTTGTATACTGTAGGCTTAAGTCTTTAAGTTACCATCTGCAAAAATTTTTGGTTAACCTCTTCCCTTCACATTGACCAAGCTTTGCTCTAGGCAAAATAACCTTCCAAACAGTACCTTAGTTTCAATTCATATTTGATACATTATAAACTTGTTAAAAATAACCTGATTTATTTTGATTTATGAATTAGGAGAGAATGAAAGCATTGAAGGACAGATGGGAAAATGGGGATGAGATGGAAGTTCCCAATGAAATAGAAATTCTTCTGTCATCCAGTACTAACATGGTGGGTATTGTTCAGTTAGAAGATGATGCCTGTCTTGTGTGTCATTTCACCAGTCTTTCTTACGGACATATCATTCTCTCCTTCATGCTGTCCATCTGTCTGTTCTTTTGTTCTCTTCTTATATGAAAACTCAAAACACTTTGAGAAATTTTTGACAGCAGGATATTTGCTTTGATATATGAAAGGTACCTTTTTTCATTGTTTTCTGTTATGTTTTGTTTCAGGGTTATTGGACTTCTTTACAAAAAAAAGAGTGTGTTTCATGTCCAGTAGCACATCTTTTTATTTATGAAAGTCCACAAAGTTATACAAAATAATGTATATACAAATATATACAAATTTATACATTGAACAGACTTTGCCTGTTTTCAAACATTGAAGTTGTACACATGCTAGGCATAGCCCTCAGTCATACTGGAAGTTGATATCAGTGAGCAACCATAATCATTTACAATGTAAGTCTCATCTATATGAAGCCACACACCAAATTATCAATCTATCCATTGAGAGCAGAGATATTTGCAACGAAATTTGGATGGATGGACAGACAAGGTGATTCTGCTTATCCACCTGCTTGTTGTTTAGGGGTATTAATAGGTTTTCATTAAAGTATTTCATCTTGATTACAATTATCTGTTATAGTATAATTATAACTTAATCATTTGTTGTTCAATATCCAGGTTGAGAGGCTATGTGAAGAAATAAACATGGCTGGCTTAACTGAGGTTGCCATGACAACAGCTTGTAGAAACTTAGTACAGAAGGAGAAACTGATATCACATGGAAATTGTAAAGTGGTATTAGCAGCTTTGTTCTCCCAGAAGGTAAAAAAATAATGCTAAATAAAATAACCAACATAAATACAATCACTTACTTTCATTTAGTATTTATAGATTATATATGGCCTTTTTAATATTACCATTGTTATCAGACCCAAATCTTGATATCTGCACTAAGGGATTAAGCTCAGGGGATGGTTACAATTGAGAGATAACGACAAGGGCAATATTTGCAATGCCATGTTTATGTATTAATCAATATTTACATTAGTGGTATAATATTTTTTCAACTTTTCTGTTGGGACAAAATTCTTACAAGGCTATTGAATAAAGAATAATGTGTGATCTATTTTGTTGATTCTTCATGATTTCTTTTTTGCATTTGCTTTTGCATAATGATTACTGCAGCATCCCTCTCCAGTGTGATGTCATATGATTTTTTATTGGCAACTTTATCCTTTTTAGCTCACCTTGCCATAGGCCATGTGAGCTATTGCCCACATTGTTGTCCTCATCAGTGTTTTCTTTAAAAGTCTTTTCCTCTTAAACTTTAAGACAGAATTTAATGAAAGTTAGTGTGATTCTTTCTTAGGTGTCCTGCACAAAGTTTGTGCTTAAATATTTGATCTATTAAAAACATGGCTGCTATTAGAAAAAAATAGAACATAAGGGTCAGTCTGCAGTTTTCGCATGTATCTCCAAAATTGTATGGTTAAGCCAAATTATGACAATGGGGTAAAAGTTTTCAGCATGATGATATCTATCTGTAGCCAAATGTTTATGAAAATTTGATTACCTGAGTTAGAGTTACTGCCATTTGTGGACATTTTTTGCTATTTTTGATTATTACACCTTAAACAATCTTCTCCTCAGAAACTACAAGATCGATATGAATGAAATTAAGAATGAAAGTTCCTTGGTGTATTCAGCACAAAATGAAAAAAAAACATGGCTACTGTTACTTAAAATAGGACATAGGGGTCAGACAACAGTTTGGGGATTTTTTATCCTGATCGGTTTATGTCAGGAACTTCCCTACCATTTCTGAACAATACAAAGAATATAGTCCATATATAATTCCTTTTATATCAATTAAAAAAATTTTCTCAAGAATAAAAAAAACCTCTAGTGCTTACAGCATTTTTATTCATACTTATTTCCAAAATTGTAAGGTTTAGTCAAATTCTGACTGGGTAAAAGTGCTCAGCATGATGAAATCTTTCAATGGATAAATTTTTGTGAAATTCGGTTTACCCATGTTGGAATTAAAAGCCATTTGTTTGAGTTTTTTTTCCATTTTTTGATGTTATTACTTTCTAAAATCCTCTCATGCGAAACTACTGGATATCAAGTGAGCCAATCAAGCTCTATTTCTATTGTTTTTACTGCCTGATATTTTCCATTTCATGCTTCTTCAATGATACCAAAAAAATCATCAATTTCAAATGAAATGAAAGCACTATATAATCAGCTGAAAAACAGAATATTCCCAGTTTTAAACAGTTTGTTGGAAATGACATTAGTGAGTTTCATGAGAGGGCTGATAAAATGCTATCTGCTCTGGGGCAGTGTTCTAGGATTCCTATTTCTTGTTACCCGGGGCAAGTGAAATTTGGGTCAGGGAAAGTTAGGTACTCAGTTACACTTTTCCGTGGCAAGTTGAAAACTTCATATGCTGTAAGGATTTGTTTTGTTAGGAAAGCAGTCATTGACTGTGGGAAAGTTGATTTTATATGGATTTTTCCCAAGGAAACCTTAATTTCTGAAAAATTCTAGAACACTGTGGGGGCGTATAACATACAGATGACAATGTTTGTATTACTTGTGTAAAACCAGTGTTGTAGAGTTGTTGGTCATGAAATAGGTGTCAGCCAAAGTTGCAACCTAAGCAGAGCACACATATGGTTTAACTGGTCAACACAACTTTAGAAGGGAGCCATATTTATTTCAATACATTAAAAGAGCTCCACATGTTACAACTGATTATTCAAAGGAAAAACTTATAAACCTTGAATTTATAAACAGCATTTCCTTTAAACACGAGGCTACTTTCAACAGGTACTTCATACTGGTCAATTGGTTGACTCTGTAGCAAGATTTTATATCTTGGTAATTTGTCCAAATCTAATTATGACTGTTCAGCTAACAGTGTGACTTTTTTGTACTAATATAGACCCTCATAAACATAAAGTAGAACTTTGTATTAAAGAAAAGAAAAAAGTTCCATTAATTTGTGATAAGTTTATTTCATTGGTTCTCTTTCAGTTGCAACATTTAAGTCAAAGTGCTTCCAGGTCACTAACAGGGGTCATCACTATGGTAGCTGGAACATTTGCAAAGCCACTTGTTGATGGAGTGTTTACTTCATGTATTCAGTCAGATGAGTTCAGTAAGTCAATGATTGGATTTTCAAGTTATTAATAAAAAAAATGCATTTACACCTCAGAAATGGGTTTGTTATGTAACCAATATTTGTTATTTTCTTGTTCAATGCATAATTGTGTCCCTACTTATACTTTTAAAGCAAAATCATATCAACTCTCACAACTTTGGGCTCAGTGATATTCTGTAAACGAAATTTTACATTTTTGATAGCAAAAATTTGTGATATTTTGTATGCTTGTTAACTGCTTTTATTATAAGTAGTCTTTGATAAGCTGTCTTTTATTTTAAGTAGTTTTGATAAGCTAGCTTTTATTATAAGTAGTCTTTGTTAAGCTATCTTTTATTATAAGTAGTCTTTGATAAGCTATCTTTTATTATAAGAAATGTTTGATAAGCTATCTTTTATTATAAATAGTCTTTGATAAGCTATCTTTTATTTTAAGTAGTCTTTGATAAGCTATCTATTTTTTTCTGATCAACTGAAAACCTCAAAAGAACTTCCACTGCCACATACAAAATTTTTCTTACTGAAAATATAATTTTTGAGCAAAAATGAATGTTATTTGATTTTTGCTACAAATATGGTTACCATGGTTACTAAATGACTCATAATTTTGCAAACCAGAGACCAAAGTATTGTCCTCAAGAAAAATGTAAAGAACGAAATTCACTTGTGTCAAGATAACAATACTAAATATTAAGTTTTTTTGTGATTTTTTTATTGAACTTTATTAATTTTTAATCATTGTTCATGTTTTACATAAAAAATTTTAATACTTTAACAAATTTACAAATTCATTTGGTGAAAGATTAATCTTTCTTGTCAAAAATAATTTTTCATTTTAGATACATTCCAAGCGGATCTGATTGTTAAAGTATGCAAAGATGTTTTCCACAACACTGATAGGATTTATTTCTTAGAGTAAGATTTGTGTAAATATTATAAGTCAATTTCTGCTGCTGTTTTATTAGGGAGATCTGTATACATATTATAAGTCAATTTCTGCTGCTGTTTTACTAGGGAGATCTGTATACATATTATGAGTCAATTTCTGCTGCTGTTTTACTAGGGAGATCTGTATACATATTATGAGTCAATTTCTGCTGCTATTTTACTAGCAATGATAGTAATGCACTTAAAAATAACACATATATGTGAAACTCTCCCATAAGGGTCTGATATCCCATTGAAGGAGGTTGTCTCCCATCCTTCCCCTAAGATCAAACTTTCGTTAATTAATACAGACAAATTGCAGTCAAACAGCAAAACAATTGATATCCAGTGTTCACATTTGAAATTGCACCAATTTCAGGCTAATTAACAGTGACCTTCAGTAGGGGAGAGCATGACTTGCGATAGGGGAGAGCATGACCTTAAATAGAGGAGAGCATGACTTTCAGTAGGGTAGAGCATGACTTTCAGTTTGGTAGAGCATGACCTTCAGTAAAGTAGATAATGGCCCATCAATAGGGTAGAGAATGACCTTCAGTAAGGTCGAGAATGACTCTCATTAAAGTAGAGAATTACCTTCAGTAGGGGAGAGCTTGACTTTCAGTAAGGTAGAGCATTTCGTAGAACATGATCTTTAGTAGGGGAGAACATGACCTTCAATAGGGTAGGACAAGTACTTGTTTTATAACACATGCCATTGATGATAAGTTAGATTGAACATAGTAACAATAAGGAAGTCGATTGTTGAACAAATTCATAACTTTTTCACCCAAAACCATGCATATAAAATTGACAGCATAAAGTGTAGACACATATCAAAAAAACATTTCCAACAGAATTTAAGAGTTCATTTGAAAACCATTTGGATCTGTAAAACTTCCTGATCAATGTTTATTTCTAATTCTACTCTTTTTCTCCAACAGAGGGATGTTGAAAGTTCCCATTGAAATGAATGACAGTTTGATTTCTGTATTAAATAGTCTGTTTGACAACAAGGTAAGGAAAAGGTAAAACCCTTGTTTAAAAAATAAAATCAGTTGGCAGTCAACACAAACTATGAAACAATTGATATCTCAGTTTTTTCGATCATCTTTGAAGTGGATACTTAATATTTTGATAGATAAGCTTGAATAACACACTTTTTAACAACAGATAAATGAAAAAATATTGAGCATTTTTTTTATAATTATGCAATGCATTAAATTTTTTGAGGAGTTAAAAAATTGTAAGTTTTGAAATGAAAGTAATTTTTTAGGAAGCCAAATTATGAAAAACTGATACAGTTTCTTTAGGTTTGGAGCATTAATTTAGAGCTGGATAATGGCCATGTACATAATCTTATTGATTTAAATTGACCAACACGACATTTGAATTCTTTTTTAGCTTGACATTAATAACAGTTTACTGACATCTGTTTTGGAACTATTAAATGCGCATGGAAATACAATGGCAAAGAATCTGAAATTTGGGAAACTAGTCCTAGCAATCATAAATAAATATGGAATGCAGGTACTTAAAATACTTTCTGGTTGTGTGTTAATACTCACTGCAATTAAAGTTTGGAGCTTAGGCCATTCAAATTTAGTTTTGGTTCTCATGATAGTTTTCAAGGAGATAAGTGAGGGAGAGGGATTTTTTTTACCCTTTTTTGCTAAACCAATCTGAACAAGGTATTATATTAATATGGAATTATTTTGGAATTTAGAAAATGATAAAAAAAATTTGTTAAACTAACCCTTACTAAAGGGGTTAGTCATGCTGTCATGGCTAAGGGGTAAGGTTAGTTAGTTAACAACAGGCATGGAAAATTTACTATCCCCGTTAGTTATGACAGCATGACTAACCCCCTTAGTAGGGGTAAGTTTTATGATTTTCTTTTTTACTGATTTTCTTAAATGCAAAATAATTCCAAACTAAAATAATACTTTGTTTCTGTACAAATTTGAGAAAAAGTTTCTTCTTTGAAATATAGGACAAGTTAAATCATGGTGTAGTTGTTATATTTACTCCTTCTTCCATGCAAAAAATCAGATGAAATCATCTTAAGTTTATAATCTTTAATATTGAACATTTACTATTCTACAGCAATCATAATAAAAACTAAATTTTACTAAATTGTTCTTACTTGTAAATATTTCTAAAAAGCTTTAAATTTGACTTAACTGATCTAAAAATGCACAAACTTGGGGAGACAAGTGAACTTACTATTGTTAAGTTTTCTCAATTATGTTAAAACATGGTTTTTGTGGGTTTTTGTTTAATCAATTTAATTAAAATGTTTTTGTTTAATCAATCTAATTAAAATTAGATTGTTGCTAAATTTACTGCAAAAATATGGAGAAATGTCCGACAAACGAGACAATTAATAACCATACCAGGACAATTCAGGCAAAATTACAGCAAAACAGCATTCAACACTAAAAACAAAAACAAACGTAAGCTTGTATTGACCCTAAAAACAAAATTGTATAAAACAAGAAACAAAACGAAACCTAAGGTATTAAGTACATTGTACATAGTAGTGTGGGAACAGTCAACAGTCGTCAATTAAGACATTATTATTTTTTATTTTAGATAACCGCAGAACAAAAAGACCTACTGTCACAGATTCTGATGTCACACAGATCTTTCTTAAAGAAATCAATACAGACAGCTATGTCTAAACTAACTTGTTAAAAGCATGTTGGATTGGAAATTTCAATTGTTTTTATAATGAAAATTATCTGAGGATATGTAAGTTTGCTTTGTGTCTCGAACATCTCGACAAGACTGAAGGTCCATTATGGAAATTCCAAAATCAGAAAGAAAAATGTTAAAAATACTTATTTCAAGCTTGTATGCCAAAAAGTTTTATTAATGGTGACTGCAATTTATTGGTATATATCAATGTTCAATATTCATGAATGCTTCCAGGACTTCTTTCACCTTTACCTTGTGTAACCTAATGTGAAGCTTAGTTGTACATGATTTGTTTAAGTCGTATTGTAAAGATACATATGGAAGATGTGCATCTTTCAATCTTTGGCACATTACACAAATATGTACTATTTTTTTTCATTTTTTAGTAGTATATGCTTTGGTTGGTACATACTTTGTTTATTCTGTAATAAGAGAGACAATAGCTGTTTGGTGATATTATCCAAGGATGATGCAGGTCCAGACATGTAATTGTTTTTTTATTATAGTACATATTATCTACTCTTAAGAAGTTGTATCTGCAGCATGATAATAAAAAATGATTTGTATAAATTGTTTAGTTTAATTTTTAAAGTGCTCACTTTGGAACCCATTTCCTTAACTTTTCTATTGAACTTGATGGTACAATAGAGATCCATATACTTTTACTTGTGTTATTGTTCGTAAACAAGTTAAATTCTTGCATATGGTTCTTTTTGGCCCCTAATTATTAAACAGTGTAGGTCAAAATCCCAAAACTATTCCCAGTCTGACCTTTATAGAGTAATTATATTATAAAGCGGGGGCGGATCCAGACACTTTGAAAAGGAGGGGTGCCAGCCGGGGTTCTTCAGGAAAAGTGGTGTGCTAGGACATTATTTGCCATTATTTGTCAATTTTACACATGAAAATGACAAATTTTCCAAAAAGGAGTGATGCCAACCCCTGGATCCGTCACTGCATAGGCTTATTCAAAATGCACTTGAATTATTTAGTGAAAGAGTAATCAAGGGAACCAAGCTTATAGCGGTAATCAAAAGAATATAATCCAGGGACAAAGACCAGACATGGAAAACAGACATACACAACAAAGAACATACAGTAACTAAAATCATACATACAAAGTAACAAAAGCAAATGAGCAACTCAGAATTTAAAATGCTTACTTTTAGCCCTTTTTCCAATATGGTTGGAGCCATTAATCTTTATTTTATTCCAAAATGGTTACAGCCATTAATCTTCCTTTTTGTGGTTTTGGACATATCAAGATCTACCTGGTAGTATTCAAATTATTGCACCAAAAGAAAGTGTCTACAGAAGGGGAAGTCACTTGTGCCGTACCATTATAAAACTGCTTTTTTGGTGGTTTGTATTGAAATTTTTAAAACCTGTCTGGCCACTGTGGTAAGGTATATTTAGATATTCTAACATGACTTGCTTCAACTAAGCTCTTTAAACCACAACCATGGTAAAAAAGTGATAAACACATGACAAACATTTGGTGCAACACACAGGCTGTGTCTATTCAAAAATATGAAGAAATAAATCACAGAAATTTACTTTTATCATTGTTTTACCATGGGATGACAATTTATGTCATTATTTAATCCCTCTCTATCGCTCAGGGTAGAACAATGCAACATAAATAGCCAGCCCATGGTAAAACAATGATAAAATTCAGTTTCTGTGATTTTTTTTCTTAATTCAAGATCTCCACAAACTTAAATGGTAGCTGTTTGTTTAATGACTGAAGATGTGCACGCTACATGTATCTAATTCTGATTTTTATCAACATTGGCTGTTTTTAAGGGTTGTTTATTTTAGTCTTATAGTAAATGATATTTTTCTGTTTTTAAGAAAAAATACTTTTGCCCCATTGTATCATTTGCACTACCCACTTTTACAAAAATTTTTTGCACCAATAATTATTGTATTATTGTAAAATTTCAAACATCTTAAAGAAAAAATAGTATGACTCTCCTCCTCCCTTGTCTGGATTGGGACAGGTTGTATATGAACTAGAGTAATGAGTTATTTTAATAAATAATTTGATTTCTGTCTTCAAAAAGAGCTACAAGTAAATATTCAAATAATTATTTTATCTTACTTCAAAACACATAAAAAGTAAAATAAAGCTCTCCTTGCCCACACTATGTGATTCTAGGAATATTTCAGCACATATTTTTTTACTTCAGTTTGCAATGTGAGGACATTGATCAATAGGACATTCTCTCATTTACTTATACCTTGAAGTCAAAGACTTTTACTTTATATTTATATTTAGATTTCTCTAAGCCGCTTTATTGTGAAGACATCCACTGTTTACTGCAAGGAATGCTTATTTGGTGGTTTTTCTTTGTAAAATTATGTCTTTCTAAAATCTTTAGAACTCTCTTGAAATCTCACTCTATACATAACTAGAAACTAAGCAAACAAAACAATTTAATAGAAATAACAATAAATAGATATTACTCCTCCCCTTTACCCCCAGATATCACATTTTTTGTTGTGTTGATTGTTTTAATAGTCAAACCACTATGAAGATCAGAAGTTGCTAGCAAGAAAACATCCAGTGTTCTTTCTGTACACTCAGCAATAAATCTAATAAATGGATGCATGTCACCCATATTCACTAACTGTAATGTGTCATAATATTTTTGTCTATCTTCTACCCGTATAATAACTGGAGGATAACCAGCTTGCATTAAAATAAGATTCATTAATAATCTAGAAGTTCTCCCATTTCCATCATAAAACGGATGGATATATACCAATTTGTAGTGTGCTAAAGCAGCATATTCTATAGGATGAAGTTCCAAAGCTTCCTCTGAATTCAACCATTCAATGAAACGTGCCATTAATCCAGAAACCTCTTCTGGTGGCGGAGGAGTAAAATCTCCAACAAACACTTGTGTCAGTCGTAACCTTCCAGCTTCTGTTAAATCAACATACCCTAGCACTCTTTTATGGATTTCTAAGATGTCTTTGAGAGAAATATTTCCCACCTTGCCAAGTAAAGTACTATTGACATAACTTAAAGCATCATCTAAACCTAACACTTCATTTTGTTCGTGTAAACTTTTACCTCCTACAGCAATTCTAGTTTCTATTATAGAACGAGTCTGCATCAATGTAAGTGTATTTCCTTCAATTGCATTAGAATGATAAATATGTTGGAAGTATGATTCTTTCTTTGCTCTTCTTAGCCCAGGATGATTATGTGGAACACTTATAAAAAGTTTTAGTTTTTTATCAATTCTGTTGAGATTCTTTTGATCAATTTCATCCACAATTGGTTGAATACGTCTTTTTGCAACTAAAGCTTTCGTGTGTTCAGGACATACATGCAAAGCTCTACTATACATGCTATCCGCCATCTTAATATCCTTTTCATGTTTTTCAAGGAATTCTCCATAGGCTGTCAAAATGTCAACATGCAGTGGATCCAAATTAATGGCATGTTGATATAGCTTCAATGCCTTTTCACGCTTTCCTTGGGCTTCCATGTCTAATGCTAGATTCATTGCTGTGACAGCCTCCCTGCTCACCTCTGAAATACAAAGTACAATAGTAAAACTTGTGCAAACAGTTAGATAAAGGTGCACCAAGAATGCATGATGAAATTGGCAAAGCTTCACTTATATTGGTGTTTGTGGTCCATATGTTGCATATAATTTGGTGGACTTTAATTAGTCCAAATAAATATGTTGTCTTGGGAAGATAATTTTTATTTTTCTTGGTTGCCTCCCTTCATAAAACACTGAACATCAGATAAAAAAAAGCCTCAGAAAATGTCATGATTACCTGGACTAGACATTATGGTGGTTATAACAGCAGTTATTGTATTAATTTCATAAATTTTCATATCACTTATTTTTTTCTGTTTGAGGCTGGTTGCTTAAGTCTTTTATAGCTTATCTGCATTAGATTGATAAATATTGGTGTACATGATTATGTTTTTTATTCACCCTACACTGACCTCCAGCAAATGTGTGTCAAATATTGCTGGCATGTGAATTTGATCACCCTAGAGAAGTTCCGATAAATACAGACATATTGTAGAAATGTTTTATTTTACATTTTAGCACAAAGAATTTGATGTTGCATCAATTCAGTTGAAACTGCAATATGCTTGATATGTACAAATGTATGTCAAGTCAATATCAAGATATTTTTTTTAATTTGTTTATAAATACTGTATAATGATTTTTTTTAAAGAATTTTTTGTATTTCTAAATTAAGATTTTTTAGGAATTGAGATGAGGATAAAGGAAAGTTTAATACAATAAGAAACTTCACTGCAAACTCAATAAAAATTAAAAAATGATGTCTGATTTAATATTAAGTACAAATTAAATATTTTCTTCTAAATCCTTCATCATTTCAAGTTCATTTTATCATCCATTTCATGTTCATCATCTGAATATAGCTGAAATATTGCTACTCAGACTTTAAACCCCAACAATCAATCAATCTAAATCCTTCTCCTTTAGATCCTGGTTAAAAAGAGAAATGGTCACTGGTCAGAATGGTCCTATGATTTTATGACACCATTACCCAAGTAGGGGCAAAGTTCAGAGTATTACTTAAGACATGTGTTTTTGGGGGTCACAAAGTTACAAATAGAAAGGGATTACCTGTAAGTAAACTGTGGAAGAAACACTTGGCGAGAATGAAAATATGTGTTTTACCAGTTCAATTCTAAAATTTTGTCTGATATGGACATAAAGTGACTAATCTGCATTGAAGTGTTTTCAAACATATGCAAATAAGCAGAAGTAATTCAGCAACCACTGTACATGCACATTTTTTTTTCATGAACAATTTCACATGCCAATCGAAAATGCATGCAAAGACCATAATAAGCTTTTTCTGATTTGCCATCTATTGATCAGTGATTAAGGTTGTTTTTAATGGTGACTGTTATTGGATTGTACTCTTTATCTGACCATATACATAGCTACATCCATAATTTGATTTAATAGCCAGGTCTTTACAGCAAGCAGTGCTCATTGCATTTCTACTTCTAGTCATTTTAATAGGGATGGGCAACATTTAGTAGATCATTCACTAAATAATGATATTTTCCCACAATCATTCATTACCTGGATTTGGTGGAACAATTCTCTGGCTAACTCTGACAATAACTGAGGTGTCATGCGTTGAATGTGTGTTGTCAAGTTTTGGTTTTCCACTTTCAGATGTGAACAGAGATGACAGACAGATTGCCGGTAAATAACTCGACAAATACGCTACAGCAATGCCTGTCAAAAACACAAGCAGTAGAATAAAACTTCTAATCATCGAATCTGGCAATATCTCACATAGTTTTATACGATTATTCTTCGACAATCGCATAAAACAGACTTTTTCCATTTTCGTTCATGTTAAGTTTCACTTTGACGTTTTTGATGCAAAGTTCAAGGCCATATGAGCGGAAACGAAAGTTGTCAATTTTTGATTGGTTCATTCTCTCCCAGAATTCCCTCATAAAATGAAAGCCCCCCAGTAAACACATGGATTTGTTTACATTTTTAAAAACAAACAATTATGTCATTGTTCCATATAAACAGGTATAGATATAGCAGCTGTACAGAAACACATGACTAGCTAAAAATCCAAGTATAAATTGCCGAACCACAGGACCTTGGAAACTTTGTGTTTACATCTGATATCAATGATTTTATTATTTATAAAAAACCCACATGTATATCAAATCTTATAGTACTTCTATAGTCTACTACCAACATCCATGTTTCTATCTTATCAGTAATTACTGATATGATTTGTTCCCTTTAGAATAGCTGTAGAATATGGGTTCTTTTATGTTGACAATTTTACTACTGAAGCACCCTCTTAAGTCCAGGCCTTTTTTCCCCATCAGTCTGTACTAGTAGTACTAACCAACTTTCTCTTATTCTACTTTTGGTTCATGGTCTGAGATGAATCATAGGTACGAACCAATAATGGAACAGGAATCTATGCATGATTCAATTAGTCTGGAATAAACATTGGCAAAAGCACCCCAGATAACCTGGATGACTTGTGGAAGTTGTGCTGAGTCATTTTTAAATACATGTATTATGTTTATGTTGCATGGAGGCCTCCAAAGAATAAAAGATATTTGGTTTTAAAAAAGTGTCTTCATCATGGTTAATATCAGGCTCATATAGCACGCTCACTTGATATGTACTGTTATAAAGTCACTATAAAAAAATGCCATTTATTCCTATTGGCAAAAGTCAAATGTAATAGTCAAACATTAAAGTCAGTAAAACGAATTGCAATATCAAGGTAAAAATTGGTAAGCTAAATTTCATTTAATTACCAAAATTCCATTACCAAATCCCTGATGCAAATAAGAGGAGTGTTACTATTGTCGCACTTTGGGAAGGCTCTCATGAATCCCTCAATAGTCTTAGGACTCACTTGTTCATGTTCTATATGTAGATGGTTCATGTTAGATGTTGTTCTTGGCAAAAAAAAAATGTTTTCATCTGTTTGCATGCATTTTGATGGTATTAACACTTAATGTAATATGAATTTTAACGTCATGAAAAATTTAATTTGATCAGTAGAATATTACTAAATATATGTCACTTTCATGTCCTTTAGGTTAAAGTTAATTGATTTGACATTCAACACTTAGTAGCTGAACTTTTAATCTGAACTTAATGAATTAAACTCTAAAAAAGAACGTGTATGTACAGTACCTGAATTGATCCGTGCAACTAAAATTTCTATCGGTCATTGGTTGGTTTCCGATCAGTCATCGATCCATCAAACTGATCCATTAAACTATTGATCGCATCACGTGACCACTGAGCGGTCAATATATTTTACGGATTCTGTTGTTTCGTTTTTCAATTTTACACATATTTACATAATGAAAAAAAAATTGAAACATCAATTTATTACCTTTATTTTACATTTGTTTTATTCTTAACAAAAATCAATATATTGATATGATTACATGTCCTGACATTTGTTGATATTTCTGTTGTCTTCTGTTGTCAGGAACTATTTAAATTATGGAATGATCTTTTATTAGTTGAAACTTCATTAATGTTTTTTTTTTAACAGTAAATGTATGAATTTATGTAGCTATATAATTTGACATGTACAAAATGTACCTTTTACAAAATGTAAGTGTTGCAGACCAAGCCAACATTGAACTTGTCAAAGAACTGCAACCAGTAGCCTTTTGTTGTTAAAAATTCTGAATCCTTATTAGAATGTAATGTATACTTGTTTATAGCACTCACATAATTATATGATAAAATTCTGTTTAAACTATAAACTATTCAAGACACATACATGTATGTGGCTCCAGATACAATGTACATGTATAATAGTCCTGGTTCATGGCTTTTAAACAGTAATTTTTTTTTGTAATGTCAAATTTTGAGCTATTTTGTGTTTGTTTTGCTCCCATGCAAAATTCGAATTAGAACATGTAAAAAGCTCAAGGGGTTTTGATGTTTTATAAAAAGGTTAGATATCCTATGTTGATGTGAAGGAATGAGTATTATTATTGCAAGATGTCACCAAAGGGAGATAATCCAACTAGGGCTTTTACCTACCAAAAGCTTGTAAGTGCTATTCCTTCTAAATCACTCAAAAGGATTTCGATTTTTAAGAAGGAAAATTAGGCAACATACCTTTCTTGATTTTCTAAAAGGAGTGAATTACTGTTCACTTCCTCAAAAGAAAGAAGTTTTATACTTGTATTTGTAATCTTGATGTGAGATGATATTTTGTAGATATACTGGTGAAGATGAAGATGTAATTGATGAAGAGTCTAGAGGGACTTCTGCGAAACAAATCTTAGAAAAGATAAAAAAAGATGCAGAGGCAAGAAGGAAATCTAAGAGCAAAACAGAAGTTAATCGACAGGATGAGAAGGATATTCTAATTAAAACCAAAAAAAAGAAAAAGCATAAAAAAGTAGAAAAATCATGGCTTACTGTTGATAGTGATGGAGAAATAGATTGTTTACAACAAAGACTATTGGATGAAACAGATAGGAAAACAAACTTAAAGAGAAAGGTTTCATTGAAAGTGTCAAAAAAGAAAGAAGAAACTGAAAGTAGCCAACAAACATCTGATGAGGATGTGTCCCCTACAAAGAAGAAAAAGAAGAAATCCTTGAGTAATGAGGTTAGGAAGACCAAAGCAAAAAATGTTGAGGAAAGTGATGAAAAATCTAGTCCTAGAAAATTGAACACATCATATTTAGATAGTGATGAAGATGACCAAACTGACAATGTTTGTCTAGAATCTTTACAGAATGAAGAACTGCTGAACTCTGAGAAGAGTGAAAGTCATAATGATAATGAAATCGGAGGTTTTACTGTTATTGGTGAAGTTAAAGGAAAGAAGCATAACCAGGTATGCTCATGTTACTATAGAATACCAGTAAACCTGGAAAAAAATACTTTTATGGTGATGTTTTTAAAAGAACTTTAGACTTATTTGGCTAATTACATGTAACACAGTTTCTACGGGTACTTGATTAAGAATGAAGCAATATGTACTGACACCAAAAAAAAAAAAACTAGAAACATGGTCCAGGTACACAGATTGGGAAAACTGACTGTTTAGTTACATGGTGGTGTATTCAGTGCACCTGTTTATGATTATAGGTGAGAAGAGTGTTACCTGAATGGTTAGCAGAGCCTAGTGTTATTACAGCTGATTTAAAGACCAAGACAATACCTACCTCAGATATCATAGGACTAGATCAAGATCTTAGAGATACACTTCAGAGAAATAAAATATCCCAGTTCTTTCCTGGTAATAACTTTACAGAGTAACCATCAGCAGTTTTTTTTACTGCTATAAGTAAAAAAGTGTAGTTATCTCCCTTAGATATATTATTTTTACAATCACAGCATAAACATGGATTGAAATTTACATGTATTTCTTATATATACTGTAAGGGAAATATCATGTGTGGATTTTATTAGAACAATTTCACATTTCATGAGAACTTCATAGTTTAGCAGAACCTCAAAAACCATCTAAAAAGATAGTTCCCCACAAACAATACATGCACTTCTTTCACTGTAGAATAATGCATATTTAAAAAGAAAAAAATGGTAACAAAATGAAATATGTCACAAATCAAAGATTTTTTTGTGATTTATTTCAGTACAAATCCAAGTGATTCCTATGATGTTGGAGGGTATGAGGATGGGTTATCTGTATGGAAATGGAGGCTATAGACCAAGTGATATTTGTGTTTCAGCACCAACTGGAAGTGGGAAAACTTTGGCATTTGTTTTACCTATTGTTCAGGTAATCTTGTTGTATACAAATATCACACATCTGTACATGTACTTTTGATGGGATTCTAATGAGGGTTTTTATTTTGTGACCAGTATGAACTTTAAAAAAATGTCAAACAATGGTTTACATAGCAATAAATACAATATATGTACATGTACAAATATCAAACTTATTTGTATGAGCTTTAGCAACAGGTCAGATCGACCAATACTATTTCACAGCCATTACAATTTTCCTACAACATGCATGTAGTGTTTTGATCCCACAACTGTATTTTATAGTGAAAATACTCAAGAAAAGATAATAAATTGTATCATTTTATGCTCAAAATTAATAAAGGAAAAAGGGAGACAATATCGTGCTACTATACAAATATGGCAATTATTTGTACAGTAGCAAGTCTAGTTGCAAGATTAAAATTTCAGTCAAGATTGCAAACCTGGTAAATAAAACTTGCAATTAACTCAATTTATATGTAAATATCATGGATTTTTTTTGTCCTAATTTCTCACCCATGTTAGATCATTCAATATCTAATTTCCTAATTATTATATTTAACATGGTATAGTGTCCATCATCAAAATAACTTCATCTCTTTTCTCTGGGAGTTTTTTTTTAGTTCCACATACATGACATGAGTAATTAGATAGGTGACTCTGCACATGATATGTAACATTTTGCATGAGGATAGGTATATTTAAATTTTTCATAATTTTTAATTACAGAAAATGCTTAGTTTCAGGCACTTCCATCATTTTGAAGTTTTTATCCCCAAAAAATTGTATTGTTTATTTCTGCAAGCTATTTATCAACAGTTTTACTTTTGTTTAAAGAATCTTTTAACCACAAAAGCTAGAATATTTATTTCATAATTTTATCAAAGTTGGAATTCTCGAACTTCAATATCTCGAAAATTAGATACATAGTTTACTAATTAGTTTCTAAATCTAAGTTGTTGGTTAGTGAAAGATATGAAAACTCTTTTTAAGTTGTCAATGATCCTCTAATCAATGCTAAAATGTCTACTATTGCCACATTTCATTTATCAGATGAAGCATGATTATGATTTTGTATCAAATTTAATTGTTATTTTAGCCATTTTGACAGCATAATATCCCCTTTCTAATGGTAATTTCCATAGGAAATTTGAAATGTTTATTTTGAGGTTTCCACATGTTAGATTTAGTTAGACATTTTTCTATGCTTATTTTTGTCATAATACTATAGCTTAGAACTTAAATATCTTCTGTTACAATTTGTTCAGATTAAGGACAAATTTTTGCTAGGTTGACTGGACTGTGTGGGTTTTCCTGGTTATTCATTTTCTTTTAATTTACTGTATGTTTTCTACGGTATATGTTGTTTTTAATTCTGGCTTTATCTTTGTCCCTTGTCAAAATTTTTGTTGAAACAGTTTTTGTGGAAATGATTAGTTTTCCTGTATTATTTTGTAAGCTTTGATGTTTGGTAGTCACTTATTAATTTGGACCCATTTTTGCATTGAATGCTGTAAAATTTTGCCGTACTATCTTGTAGGCACTGAAACCACGAGTGACATGTCAAGTGAGGGCACTAGCTGTATTACCAGTTAGAGATTTGGCCATTCAGGTGTTCAAGGTCTTTAAAATGTACTGTGAAAATACCAACCTAAAGGTAATTTGATTGGATGATAATGTTAACTTTCATACCTCTTGATCTACATAATAGTTTTTTTTTTCAAAATGACATTCAGCGACAAAACTATCCATTATTAAGCATCCTATAGAGTTTTTAGGTCTTCACCAATCAAATCTGTTACTATTAGATACATGATAATCCAAGGTAACCTTTCATCTATTTTGTTACTCTATGCTACTCTCTGTTGATTGACCAAATGTCAATAATTCTTGTATTTGTTTTAAAATCTCCAAAACTTTTTCCAGATAGGGGAAAATGTTATCATGTGAACAAAAGACAATGCTCTGACCACTTAAACCTTCATAAAAACTCATAATTAAAAAAAAATTGGTGCATTTTTTGCCTGGTAGAGCACTGGTAAAATATTGCAGATAAATTCATGAGGTACAATAAATCA
Organism: Perna viridis; assembly: GCA_037379345.1. NCBI lineage: Eukaryota > Metazoa > Mollusca > Bivalvia > Mytilida > Mytilidae > Perna > Perna viridis. The sequence goes on from CM074518.1 coordinate 11,435,977, forward strand.
GGCCTTAGTCAAGACATTTTCCAATAAGACTTACAAAGTATTGTAGTATTTCAGTCCATTTTGTTTTTTATGGATTTCCACTTTATTCCTGAATACTAATTTAAATATTTGACATTCTTTTATTTGGAATTCTCATTTCAGGTGGTTTCTTTAGTTGGTCAGAAGCAATTTCTACAAGAACAACAGAGTCTTGTTAGAAAAAGGTATTTTAGATTTGTGTGATTAACAAATGAATTATGTAGAGATCGTCTATTGCTGCAATGTATCAGGAGAGATAACCTTGGAAATTTATCTGATTTTTTTTTATCATTGTAAATTTACCTACCAGTATATCATTTTCATGATATCCAGATAATAATTTGTCTATAAATAAATGGATCTTTTTGAAATTATACCACAAAGGCCATATCTTTGAAGAAAGTCTGGGATTGATTGGTGAGGTTGTGAGTTGAACCATTTATGAATAAAGGGCCTCTTTGATTCTAGTAAAATTTTTATTCTGTGTCCACTATTAAATCACACTCAAAATTATGAGCTGTATCATACCTGAATGGTGTCCCTGACTGTTCAGGGTATAATTTTTGCAGTCGTGTCAAGCTTTTTTCTGTGAAGCATTTTATTATACTTTATAGTGAGGTTATAAACTTATAATTTTTATTGTATTAATGTATTTTCAATGTACTAGTAGTCATCTTTTAAACAGAGTATAATCTGTATTATCTTTTAAGGACCTGGGGTTATGAAAGTTTAGCAGACATTGTAGTAGCAACACCAGGAAGATTAGTTGATCACATTAAAACTACTGAGGGATTCAGTTTATCACAGCTAAGGTTCTTGGTAAGAATTTCTACATATTCTTCAGTTTATATTTAATAGGAGGTAGAAGCAATCTGAAGCACTTCCAAAGAAGCAAATGATTTGATGAAATAAAACTCCAAATTTTAAAATAATTGGAAGATATGATACATTTTTGTTTTCAGTTGTCACATATTTCTACTTTTGTTGTGACATTTTTGTTCACCAAAATGTACTTCCAATGAAATTTTTTGAAGTCTTAAATAGTTTTATTTTATTATTTTATCCATGCTTTTTAAAAACAAGAAATCTATCAATGCTAGGAAAAGTGAAAGCTCCTGGGGATTTTTTTAAAACCAGAGATGATTTCAATCACTTGGCAGGATGTTGATGGTTTTTTGTTGATCAGTATGCAGAATGTGAATGTATTTTTTGTTGCAAATTACAAAATTTGTTTATATATAATAGTCATTATGTTGGGAATTTGAATTTATGATTTATACATCTAGTAAAACAGTGAATAATAATACTCTCATAGTCACACACTATTAGATATAAAATCTTGTAAGTAGCAGTCTTTAAAGATATCAGGCAGGAAGTGATTCATTCATGTCAAAAACCCACAAAATATACTACATTTTGTATATGTTTCTTAATCAGCAACAGTTACAGTCTTAGAATTCCATTCTGTTACAGACCACATAACCTGTCTTAGAATTCCATTCTGTTACAGACTGCATAACTGATCTTAGAATTCCATTCTGTTACAGACCACATAACCTGTCTTAAAATTTCATTCTGTTACAGACTGCATAACCTTAGAATTCCATTCTGTTACAGACCGCATAACCTGTCTTAGATTTCCATTCTGTTACAGACCACATAACCAGTCTTAGATTTCCATTCTGTTACAGACCACATAACCAGTCTTAGATTTCCATTCTGTTACAGACCACATAACCAGTCTTAGATTTCCATTCTGTTACAGACCACATAACCAGTCTTAGATTTTCATTCAGTTACAGACCACATAACCAGTCTTAGTTTGGCATTTGGTTGTTGCACTTTTGAGATACAAATTATGTAGATAGTATATGTAATTGGCACGTGGAAAGAAATACCTTTCTTGAATTAGTTGATATATGTAGAAGATGAATATATAAGATTCCCCAAAATACAGATCTGAAAACAGGAAGAACTATAGTCATGTAAAAAAATGGCACATGTAAATTGTAAAAAAAACTTCATTTTTTAGCTCACCTGGCCAAAGGCCAAGTTAGCTTATGCCATCACTTGGTGTCCGTCATCGGCATCGTCATGGACAAATTTAAAAACATCTTCGCCTCTGAAACTACTGGACTGACAGGTTTTAAACTTGGCATGATTGTTCCTTAGGGTATCCCACACAATATGACCGTTGGGATTGTTGATTCATGAAAAATCATTGCCACTGTTACTAAAAATAGAACATAGGGGTCTGATGGCAGTTTTTTGCAAATAACTCAAAAACCGTTGCCTTTACCAAATTTCTGGCATTGGGTAAAATTGTTAAGCATCATTAGAAGGACCAATGTCGAAATTTTCAAAATCATTCATTGAATAATGTAGGAGTTACGATCTTTTAAACAGTTTTTTTGTTGTGGTTTTTTTTTTTTCACATGTACAACTTTGAAAATCTTCTTCTCTAAAACCATTTAAGATCATTGAATGAAAATAAGCATAAAACTTCTTTAGTATATTGTGCTCAAAATGACTGTTGTGATTTTTAATCTGTGAATAGATATGGCTGCCTATACTATAAATGGAACTTACGGGTCATAAGACAGGTTTTTGAAAAAAATTCAAAAATTGTTGCCTTTAGCAAAATTCTGGTTCAGGTCATGAAAATGCTATGAAAAGCGTTTCGTGCATTTGACAATTTAGTTGATTTTAACTTAGCCTGTCTCATTCCTCAAGTTTTTCAAATGAGCAAATGGTTAACCAGGTGAGCGATTCAGGCTCTCTTGGGCCTCTAGTTTGTGTTGTTTTTCTGCATCACAAAACATCTCTACCATTGTCATAATTACATACTATTTAATGTAAAACCATTTCAAAATAACAGGTGATAGATGAAGCTGATAAGATGATGGACCATATAAAACAAGACTGGTTAGAACAAGTAGAAGATGCTGTATATAGTGATGAAAGACCAAGACCTGGTTCTCTTACAGTGGCTAGGTATTACTCTATTACCATGTTTCTAACAGTGATTGTGTGGGAATATAAATACTGTTTCACACTTACAATTGGCTCTTCTTTTGTGAAAATAATGGCAGGCATGCCTGTTTTAAATGTTACAACGTGTACATGAAATTTACACTGTTGTAAAAAGTGTCACCACAGAGATTGTAAAAGGCACACAACCAATTTTTTAGCACAAAAAACTTATGTGCTAAAAAATAAACAAGAAATTTCCCTAAAACGTTGGATGTCACTCTGCATTTATAGCATAATTGATATACAACACATAAAAATTATCTTTTGATACGATACACTAGGCATCACAAATAACCCTGATTAAATGAAGTTCATGTACATGTACAAGCAAAACTGGTCTTTTTAGAAAGCTGAAACAATCGCAGATTTTTCTGGGTTATACTTTACCTCAGATGACTTATACCTTGGATATCTTGAACATCTTTTTTTCACTAAAAGTAAATATGTTTCATTTTCTAGAACAAGACAGTTACAGATACCAGTAAGTGAGATTCCAACTTGATATGTTTATATTTTCGCATACAAATACTGTGGGATGACTTTAATACATCATGGACAAAGTAACACATAGAACATACACTCATATGTTGGTTGTATATTTGGAATCACCTTGTCCTTCAGTCATTCAATCTGTCTTAATTTGGTTACAAAAACACTGGTTCCCACAGGATGGATTGATTTCAAATTTGATGTGTGGCTTTATATGGATGGGGCGTATGTTTTTAGCAATTTAAATAGTTGATGATATCAACGTACTGTATGAATTGAGGTTTACCATGACAACACATTTCACTTCATGTTTAAGTGATTGTTTTCAGTGCTCCAATGCATTGTATGGTCTCAGTGTAGCTTGCTCGCCTCAGGTGGTCATGGGTTCAATCCCTGGCTGAGTCACACCAAAAACTTTATAATTAGTAGTCAATGCCTTTTGCTTCACTGCCTAGCATTTGGTACTTGAGGGGATAGATTGATGACTGGTTGGCTCAGAGTTGGAATAATGCATCAGAGTGAGATTGCATGCTCACCTGCTAATTGTTGCTTCTGTGAGGAAGTACAATAAAGATCTGGCTCAGCATGTTGGTTTTGTGCAAAGAAGGGTCTGTTTGATTGGTCAATTGTTCTTGTCATGAAATGTCTGCCATAGGACATTAATCCATAACCAGTCAATCTCAAGTATTCCAACTAGGAAATGACTTTGGTATCCAAATTATAAATGTTGAGGCAGAGCAGAACACTTTTACCTTTCTGGAGCACCTGATGTCACTCTCAGATTTTCGTTGGGGTTCATATTGCTAGTGCTGTAGTTTTTCATGTTATGTCTTGTTTTCCTTGATTTCAGTTTTTATATGTAATTTTCTTTATTTGATTTTTCACATTGTGTGTGTAGATTGTCTTTGTTTCCTGTTTTCATTTTCCAGCCATGTATTTTGATATTGGCGTATTTGAACTATCCCATTGTTCACGCTTCCATATTTTTTTTGCTGACATTCATCCTTTTAATTTTTACACCCATAAATAATAGGTATGATAAGGACAAAAATGTTTGGGAATGATTATCATGTTTCACTAACTATTTTGTAAACCTTCTTATACAATATCATTTTAGTATTCATGATTCTGAAATATTGCTCTGTACAAGTACCTATGTTCTTTGTCTTCCTTACTATGTTGCTATTTAACTATTCTTTCTGATTGCAGCTTCAAAAGCTTCTTTTCTCTGCTACACTGTCACAGAACCCAGATAAACTACAGCAACTTAATTTGTTTCAACCCAAACTGTTTACATCTGTTGTCAAGGGAGGTAATGTCCTTAAACCTGTGGACTTAGTTACTTCCCCTGAAAAGCTTTCCAATCAAGAAGCTGAAGGTATGTAGATTGTATTTATTGCTCATCCTTTCACTCTTTTGACTTAGATATGTTGCTGAAAACTACGACTAATGAAGGTCCATTGGTCATTTTATTGTATGTAGGGTATTTGTTGGATCCAGTCGTATTTGAATAAATCTGTAATGCTATCCATATTCACTCCTAAAAGACAGAAAAAACATCTTGTCTACATTGTGTTGGGTGCCATATTCAACATACATGTAAAAAACTAATGGATATACTGATTGTCATGCACAAATTCCTGAAAAGATTGGTCTATTTAAAGATTGCTTGTAATTTTTTGATCAGGTGATACTATACACTTTGGGACAGTTTAGGCTTCATGAAAATAACAACATTTATGAATGATACAAAATTGATTTTATAATACATGTACTTGCATCAATAAATGTAACATGTTTTAATCTGTAATGGAAGAAATTCTTCATACACATATTTCATCAAATATTTTCTTTCTTTTTTTTGCCTTATTAAAAATACATAATTTTGTTGTTGTACATTTTTCCTGCAGAAGTAAAAGAACAACTAGCAGTAGAAAAGAAAGGAGAATTCATAGGAAAATATACCACACCAGCTGGCCTTACAGTATGTAGAAATCTTTTAAGTTCTTAAGTTTTTATGTTGGAAATTAGGCCATTTGGGTAAAGCATGTGGTGAAAAGATTTTTGTGAATGCAGTATACCATGCAAAGTAACAAGCATCATATTTCAGTACTTCTTTGTCTAAGAAAAAGTTAAATATTGGTAGAAGTGGCTACTAGTTTAGTCATACTGTGAAAGTACTATTATTTGTGGGGCACCAATTTTCATGGTTTTCGAGGATAGGCAAAACCATGAAATTTGGTTCCTAATGAAAAGGAGATTCCCTTTGATGCATTTGATGATAGTCTCAAAACCATGAATTCAAGAATCCACAAATTTGTGTTATTTCCATAATCCACGAAAATTGGTATCCACAAATAAAAGTATTTTCACAATGTTTACTAAAGATTTTTATATGACCACCAAAATATGTGGTTATATAATGGTAAGGTGCTTTCGTTGTTCATAGACACTTGATTTTTGTGCGATAACTTGAATATTAGTTGGTGGATCATTTGATCTTCCACAAAAGAAGGTTGATTTGTTTTCAGGGGTTATGGCCCCAACTGCATTGTATAGATTTTAACTACTGTTAATGCACTTTTATTCATGGATCCCAGTTGTCTTGGTTGAGGGAAAAACTTCAATTTGTAGATTCTTGAATTTGTGGATTTAACAACTGATATCATACGAATGTAAAATCTCCTTTTCATTGGAACCAAATTTTGTGGTTTACCAAACCCCGGAAAACCATGAAAATTGGTACCCCACAAACAATGATACTTTCACAGTATAAAACTCCAGTAAAGGCATAGGGATGTCTATAACATAGTTCCACAAAATTCTTTACCACAAACGATAGACTGCATGGGGTAAATTTTGGGTTTACAAAGAATGAGGGACCAAAAAAAGGAGCCGGAACCAAGCGTTTTCCTGATGTCCAGACAATAACTTCATTATAAATGAATGGATCTTTTTAAAATTGTGCCATGTCTTGGATTTATTTTGGGGATTGTGATTTGATCCAATTAGGAATAAGGGACCATAGAAAGTCTGAAACAAGCATTTTCTTGATGCTGGATGATAACATGAGTAAAATGGAATGGATCTTTTTGAAATTGTACCCACAAAGTGCCAAACCCCAAAAGAAAGTTTGAATTGATTTTGAGGGTTGTGAATGGAACCATTTAGAACTTAAGCGCCTAATATGGGCTATTTGGATTCTGGTCAAATTTCAATTCGATGGCAAATGTCTAATCACAATAAAATTTCAAAGCTGTATCAAGTTAGAATGGTGTGTTCATACTTTATATTTTCTCAAACTGTAAGTTTTTTTTCTAGGATTTTAAAAGTTGAATTCACTTTTGCATGGGAAAAGTGGGGACTGTTGTAATGTATTTTTTTAAAGAGAGCATACAATTTGCAATTGACATATGATATTTTACCCTTACCATGCTGTGACCACAAATCTATGTATTATCTGGGGCTGTTTTCTGATTTTGGAGTTCTTACAATGTTATTTTTAGCTTAGGAAAATTTGTTTTCATCTACAAGCATAGTGATTGTGCTTTAAAATGAGACACATATATATATATAGTTTGATGTAAAATAGTGACTTGAGAGCTAAATAAGAGGTTATGAGTAACAGTTGCCACAAAAAGTTGTGATTTTTTATGGGCATATGTCTCATTTCTTGTCCCCTCACCACAGCAGAATTGATCCAAAATGCTTTATATAACCTGGAGCTTATAGAAATAGAAGAATGAGGTTTCTCACCATTCTCACCATGTTAACCCCTTGAATTAGCCTTCTCTGGTTTAAGGCCAAATTGTTGACAAAAATCCTCATTTTTTCACATGAGTGACCCTTCTGGGACTCCTAACCATCCACTTACAACTGTAATGAACATTGATTGGCTTAAATAGCACTTACATGGTACAAACTTTGGGAAAAATGTACTTTGGATCCTGTTTGACCCCTGGTGAGCCCCACATCTAGTAAAAACTGACCAAAAAACACATTAAATGACAATGTATGGGTGACACACCTCCCATAAAAATATGCATGTATAATGTTGATGCACTCAAATACCTATTAAGCTCTTTAAGATTTATTTATGTGTATTAGTTTTTATGAATTCAGACACATATTACGATATTATTCTTGCTTTCCTCCACCACTACCAATAGCTTTCCTCCACAACTACCAATACACCAATATGTATATTGGCTGTCTAAATTTCAGTATATATTATATTTTTGTGTGTTTAATTGTGGCGCTTTAATGAGGAGTGCCAAATAGCCAAAAATAGAACTACTCCCAAAGTACCCATATTTACAGTATTAAGTAATAGGAAATCAATACATCTGATAAAACTTTGGTTATTCACTACTTTAAAATGTGTTCTTACCTTTCATAGTAGTCGTAGTATATACTATAGTGAGACCTTTTCTGCTTGACAGGAGTATTATACTGAGTGTGTACCAGCACAGAAACCATTGATTGTGTTACATTTCCTGCATCATCTCAACTTTAGAAATATTCTCTGTTTCACCAATTCCATAGAATCTACTCATAGGTATTATTTGGTTGTTAACATTTCTATGCTTAGTCTTTTGTTAAAAAGTTCAGATTAACAAAGTAAGGAGTTATAAGCATTTTCAAGTATGTGTTATAAGTTTTGTTACATTGTTATAAGGTAGCAAACCTTGCTCTTAAATGTATAGTGATTTGTCTTAAGAATTCATCATAATGACACTTGAAAAACTTTCATTCAAGCGAAACACTTTACCACAATCCATTGAAGCTTCAGAAATAGTAAAAATGCCATCTAGACAAAACAATTAAAAGACAACTATGTTATTTATTTGAAATTACTCTGACATTTTCAAAAAAAGATACTCTCGATTGGAAGGACCTTGATAAAACCCTGCAATCTATGCTGAACCTGAAACTGTTCTCATGATAAATTTACAAATATTTTTAATGTCCTTTGCTGTGTCCCATAAAATTACTGATGAAAAAATTCTAAATAAAACTTGGCAAAATTAAAAATGGATACAGTCTAAATTGTTGAAAAGTTAATCTTATACTTTATGCTTTGGATTTTGCTCACACTTAAGGTCATTGCCTTCTCGTATTGAACTTTTTGTTTGTTTGTAATTAATAGATATCAATGATTCCCTTTAATATTTAGTCGTGAAGAAGTACGACTTTCGTAGTACCGTAGTTTCAGTGGTTTCAAATAATATTAATTTTTCATGAATTTATTTTCCTGCTGCCAAGTTCATAATATGGTGACATTTGTTTCAACATTATGTCTTCTTGATAAAGAGCTTTGTTGTCATCATAAGGCATTTAGTTTTCATTCCAGATTTTAAGCTTATGTAAACTGATCTATACATGTGTAAAATTTTAACACAAGGTTTCTTACCACAATTAATGGTTAAGATTAACGTAGAGGGTGGAAATCCCACCTTTTTAGAAATTAAGGGCCAAGAATTGTTATTAAAAAAACTTTAAACACATTTGAAGGCCTTTTCAAATCTTCACTAGTTCTGATTATCTGCTGAATACACTTCCGGAAAAATAGATGTATGCACAATCACATTATATACAATATATCCATCATATGTTAATGGTAATGACTATAAGAATGATGATTTTTATAGATTATATCATCTGATCAAGATAGTTGGTGGTATTGAGGTACGAGAGTTCTCTTCGGGTCTCCATACAGCAAAAAGGAATAGGATTATACAGCAGTTTAATAAAGGCAAGATTGACATGTAAGTATTTAAGTCTTAGTCCTATATACTGAAAGGTTGGAATTCTGTTTCTCTGTACCCAAGTTAAATGGTAGCTATAAAGCTGACATTGGCAGTGTTTCCAGTCTGTTGAATACATTTCCAGTGTATTATTTTGAAAACTATAAATTCAGAAATTATATATTGTGATTTAATAGTCATTAAAGCTGAAAATGTGATATAAAGGTCAAGTTAAGAATCTTTAAAAAAAAAAAAATAATTAGCATCAGTAATTTTTAAATTCCACTATGCAAGTTTTTAATAATTGGATTTTAAGTCAGTCAAATTTTTAGCAATTTTAAATGTATAACATTGATTTCTGAATTTACTGAACACACTGAGTACATGTAGACAGTGATGAATATATGTTTTAGTCAAAACACAACTGTTAAATAGGTTTAGGTTTCAATGTTTATATTGGCGAAATATAACAAGAAGAATATACCAAAGAGACAAAATGCCACTGGGATGAATAATGCCATCTTGAGGCCACACAGTGGTCTTCAATTATTGATGGGGAAACCCTCAAACCACAGGGCAGGCTACAGATGGCCCCAAAACAACATTATACACAGGTAGAATGAAGTTGTCCTTATATACTTCAACATCATTAAGAAAATTTCTTTACTACTTTAAGCAGATAGTTAAAAAGTAATTAATACATCGGGTACAGTGAAACTTCCCTTAACTGAAACCCTGAATAATTTGAAAACCTTTCTAAACCAGACAATTTGTAACATCACAATGTATAAATTTAAATGTATTTTTAACCGAGGAAATTAAACCCTTGCCTAAACTGATCCAGTTTTCAAGTCCAGAAGAGGTTTTGTTAAGTTTCAGTTGTAATAATCTACATTTTTAATAACTGCAATTGAGTATGATCATTAAATCTTTGTTGTTTGTAGATTGATAATGAATAAATGTTGTATGACTAGGAGTTTATTGCTTATGTTTTGTCTGTGTTATACAGAGTGATATGTTCAGATGCTATGGCCAGAGGTCTAGACATTGAGAATGTTAAGTATGTGATATCATATGACCCACCCCCATACATCAAAACCTATATACACAGAATAGGCAGAACAGCCAGAGCTGGAAAAGTGGGAACAGCTATTACACTTCTACAGAAAAAAGAGGTATGAATCTTACTATCCTTTGATCCAAATTAATTTTCATATAGGTCAATTAAAATTAAGTTTCAGACTTTGGCTCTTAGATAAAAATTAAAAGTTGACAAATTAGTTTCCTGGAATATGTAAGAATCACTCAGTCTGTTGTCAACAAGTTTACTCAGTACCTTGTCTGAATTCTAGGGTTCAATACTTTAACAGTTGCCAAAAGAATTATTTTTGTATCATTAACAGTACTCAAGTTTTCAAAGTAATCAGTAATGAGTTAATTGTAGCCAAAAGAATAAGAAGATTTAAATCATAGAGTATTTGTGTTTCAGTTTTTTCACTTCAAGAAGATGACAAGAGAGGCAGGGAAGATGTCTGTAAAAGATCTGAAAGTGACTAAATCTGAACTGAAACCAATGGTTCCTGCTTTTGAAGAGGCATTAGAACAGCTTCAACAAGTTTTACAGGTAAGATACATGATCAGGTACACAGCTAAATGTGCTACACATGATAATCATATGATTTGTAACATATGCTTATCATACGCATCAAGTGTGGTATGATAATCATGATTATCGCAAACATATGATAATTGTTTCATAGCAAGCCAATATTTACATATGATAATCATATGATTTTCATGTGAATCACACAACATATGTATATCATGTTTTACCTGTCTTTCGGTATTGTCATCAGTTAAAAACTAGTGAGTTTAATTTAAACTTATTGGTATATTATAAGGTCATTGCATGAATGCTGGGGAATATTATCTTGAGTTTACAAGTGCAATAAACAATCTACAAGGGATAATATTCCTCAGTATTCATGCAATAACCTCTTTACTGTAGGGCAATATCATTTAATCTTGTTAGAAATGAACTTTGTCACGAATAATGTCACAAATTTTGATTACATTTGCACTAGTACAATATGGAAATTTATTGCACGCTGACATGGATTTCTTTCTATGAGGAAAATATATTACTATACATTAATATTGATCTGTCATTACACTTAGTAAAAACCTTATGCAAATTAAAATGCAATGATTAGTGTGAAAAGGGACATGACTTTAAATGAGAGGGTACTTTTAGTTTCAATAGTTTGTTTTGTTACCAATAATTTGTTTATAGAGGTTGATTTGTCCATATAGAAAGTTATTTCTTCAAAATAACATGCAATTCAAATTGAAATTGCATTTTGCTCAATATTGTAAGGCCCTGTTTTAAAGCTTTATATGATATGACAGACACTTTTTGTAAAAAAAAGTCAACAAAATAAATTTGTTCACATACTAATTCTTCAACAATGAGTTAATTATGCTATAGTACATAGATGTTAACCTTTGGAAACTCAAAATTAGGGAAAACTTTTTCCAAAAGAGGGAGATTTGCTGTTTTGCATTTTCATGACATATTTAGTGAGAGATTTTGGAATTTATGATGAAATATAGAAGGCTCCCGCCATTATCAGGAGAGTTAACACCTATGCTATAGTGTCTCATGTTACAAGTCTATGACGTAAACAGTGTGTAAAATGGTACACTTCAGAATGTTTTCTTACTGTGGATTCAACTGTATTGTTTATAGATCATGTTAACTTTTTCTTTTATATACAGGTATCACTCTTAAAAAATGGGTCATACAATGTAATAAAAAAAAATTACCTATTATCTAATCAAATCAAAAATACCATTTTACAGTATTTGAAAAAAATAGTTTCAAATCATTCTTATCTTGTAGGTGGAGAAAATTAAAAGGAAATCAAAAGGTTGATGTTGAGCAGGACAGATTTTGATGATATCAACCTGTTAAAGATAGATGTCAAGAGATCCATCTTTATACATGGAACACTCTAAAATTGAACTGATTGACTATGGACAGAAAGATTAATGAACAGACTCAGATATAAAATTTGCGTTGTAAATGTTCTTAACTTGAACATTAAAAACTGTTGTCTTTCTCAGAGTTGAAATCTAAAGTTTCATATGACCAAAAAAATTGTGTTTGTGTATTGGTATGGTACTGTTGTCATGTGTGTCATCTGTAGACACTTTGTTTTTATACTTTACATTGAATATTGGTAGGTTGATCTAATAAAAGTTTATACTTCAATTTCAAACCACATAAGGAAGATTGGTTTTGATTTTGAAGGATAATGGTTTTGGAATTAAGGGCCAAAAACAAGCATTTTATAGAACTTAACCAAAGTTTCAGTAAAAGCATATGGATGTCTGTGATGTTTTCCACAGGGACTTTACGTCTTGAGCTAGATCCATTCAATGGGCAAAAATTGTACTAAAATGTTGTTTTAACTGTTTTTTACATTTTACTATCCATGGCCATACACTAAAAGACCACAATTGAAACAGGCTGCCATCTTGAATTTCACTACCTACTTCTCTCTGAATACCCAAAAAAATAGAGCCAAACCCCTTGTTACATGCCTTATTTCTATCTTTAACGGCACAGGAATGATCACTGTCTCAGGTCTCCTCACAGCGGTATTTTTACAGTTCTTGGATGAAGTGGAAAGTTTTCATAAATTCTGCAGAAAGCAACGTAACTGACGAGTTGTCGTACATGTCTTCATGCATCGTTCATAGGAAGGCTTGTAGCTTTTGAAGATAAGTCATGAGATATTCGGAATAATTCCATAAAAATAACAGACAACACTGAAACTATTTCCTTAATTCATAAATGTCAGGTTAAAATATGCCTTGGTGGTTGTCATGAATATATGAACTGAAACTTGGGGTAATCCATGTAATATATGTAAAGCAGGCCAATCTAACATGATCCCCTACAACTTGTAATATATTTATTTTGTCTTATATGCTAAGATTTTCTTATGCCTCCTTGGCCTATATCAAGTATGTTGTTGCCTTTAAACAACCTTCAAGGATCGTTCCTGAAGGGTAAATGAAACTCGAATCTTCATGTTGCATGAATTCGACCGACTAGTCAGTTACCTTGCTTTCGGTGGAATTTATGAAAACTTTTCATAACTAGAATATTAGAATGAAAGTGAATAGATCTCTTTTATATTATACTTGAAGGTACCATGGATTGGGATGGACATTTGAGTTAGCTACTTTAGCCAATCAAGAAAAAAGGGGCTATAAACAAGCATTTTCCAGATTTCTTCATATTGTAAACATATTAATTATTGTGGTTGCTGTTTCACGGATTCTGTACAGTGAACATAATTGCAGGTATCAATTTTCGTGGTTTAAAAAATTTTTAGTGATATATAGTGTTAAAAATCGATTTATTTGGTACTATTTTTGCACTTTTCAGTCCGCCATGAAAAATTGTGAAAATTAGTATACAGCAAAAATTAATATATTTACAGTACCAGTAACTGAGTAATTGTAATGTATCAATTTGAAATTGCACCACAAAGTGTCATACCCCCAAATGCAGGTAGGTATTGATTTCGGAGGTTGTGATTGGAACCATTCAGGAATAACGGGCTGAAAAGGGGCCACTTTAATTCTGGTCAAGTTGTAATCCTGTTTCGAATGTCTAATCACACTCAAATTTTGAAACTGTACCAAGCATGAATGGTATGTCCATACTTGTTCAGGGTTCAAAATTTGCAGTCATATCAATCTATACCCTGCTAAGCATCATACTACTTTTGCATCAGCAAATAAATTATATGCGTTTTTATGACAAATTTATTGTTTCTTTCATGCTCCTCATATCTGCTCATTTTTACCCTCACGCCACTGGTGTGTGGATGATACCTTTACTGCTCAAATCAAAGTTGTACAGACCTAATGTGTGGTATATAAACTAGAGGTTCTAGATAGCCTGAATCTCTCACCTGGTCAAAATAGTCTTCTGTTGTTTGGGATAACACTAGGAACACAAATTTTCCCCCGCTTTCTAGTATCATTGTAGATCGCAAGATAAATTAGTCCGAATTTCCTCTGACCCTGCAACCCTCCTCTTCTTTATTTGGATATTGATATCCAATATATCAATATCCAAATAAAGAAGAGGAGGGTTGCAGGGTCTGAGGAAATTCAGACTAAAGATAAGTGTCCACTGATGTCAAAGGTCGCAGTAGTTTCACTTTTGGTCCAAGTGATTGTAGAAACATGGAGTTTGGATGTAAAAATCCTTGTTTTGGTTTAAATAGATGTATTTGATGGTGATACCTGTATTTAAATATTGCAGAGCAGTAAATAGTGAAATATTCTATTTTAATTTGAAAAAAAAATGAGTTGAAGCAATTTAAGGCACCCCCTAATCTGGGATCACCCTTTTCTTGTTTATTTACAAGTCAGGCTGCATATTTGATAGTTGGAGCAAGCCCCTGTGAAAGAAAAAAAAAAAAATTTTTACGGAATGGACCCACTTTGACACCCCCCTATTACCTTAAAATGCTATAAGCTGTGTACACTCTGTTAAAATACTCGTTACACAGAATTTAATAAGAAGCAAAGGTGTAGAAGCATTAGGCTATGAATATTGAAATATCAACAAATTGTTTATAGCATAGTAAAATATATTGATATAAGGAAAAAGAATGTTTTGTGGCAATAGTTCATTAAAATGCCATCATAATTATGCCACAATTATACGTCATTTAATAAAAACTGCTGAGAATTTTTCTTCTCTTTTTTTTTTTTTTATTTCAGACATACGAATGGGGTTATCTTGTTCAGGATTCACTTATAAAGTAAACCTTTTACGAATCTTAATATTGATAAAACTACCCAACAGAATTTCATAAAACTTGGTATGTAGCAAGGACACCATTTGTTGTGTGTATTATCAGGAAATTTTGGGTCTTTAATTTTTATGGGAATTATGTTTCATATTTCCTTATATCCATCTGTAATATTTTTTTTTGTCAAAGTGTCCTCAGCAACTATAAATCTCAGCTGCAGTGTGACACAAGTCTAGTCATCAATTTGTCTAGCTTGTTCTTGGTAGGCTATACATTGCTAAGGTTGAACAGGAAATGGAAGTTGTATATTACTGCTAGCATAGTTATCTTGTTATTTCTATATCCGTTACATATTGTTAGTGTATGCACTTTGTAAAATGCAGAAAAATTGAAAAGCAGTTGTCAGAAAGAGCCTGTTTTTGTTCCATCATAAATACCTCAAAATTTTTTTTATTAGTGTTGTGATTTCTACTGTATGTGAATCAATATATCCATCTATATGTATGTCCACAATGTACAACTGAGATTTAAACATGATCAGAATTTAGAGGAAATTTAAAGGAATATTATGTATCAAAGTTAGATATGCATGAAGGAAGGTAATAATTGTTGAATGCCTGAAGGGGAGAAAATCAAACTGGTGTTTTTTTGCATGTACTTATCCAAAAAGCACAACTTCTCCTAAAAATCTTTAATTGCAGGATGCTTGCATGGTGAGAAAATCCACACAAAGGATTTAATATATTGAATCTTCTTTGAAGTGTAACTCCTCCTGTACTACTCAATGGTTTTGGTGAAACTTTATAGGAAGGGTTTGCATCATAAAGGAAGACAATAAAATGTATTGTAGGATGCATCCAATGAGCAATAATCCACCTTGTTGATGATAGCCTCTCTGAACTTGATTGGTATTTCTAGTCATCACCAGAGTTTAACCACTGGGGTTGTTCCTCATACATAAACATTATTCTTATATCTTCCCTTTGATAACATCAAACATTTTTCAGTAATGTTGTATATTATATAAGTTCCATCTACACGTCTACTGTATTATATATCTTCTCTGTATTATTAAAATCATTAACTTTTATATGACTATTTGTACCATGTTTCTTTGAATCCCTATACCTGATTTAACTGGAAGAGTTATGGACACAAATCCCAATGACATATAACAGTTTTCCTTTGTTAGTCTGGTAAATAGAAAGGTAGAGTGGAACTTACTCCAGCAATGCTAGAGGTAGTCTGATAAGCTGTTTCCTGACTTGGTGCCATCCTAATGTTCAGGTATGGAGAAGAGTGGAAATGGGACTGGGAAGAAAAAGGGTTTTACTGTTTGTAAATCAGACAATCTGCTAAACCTTCTAACCAAATAACTCCAATGACTGCTTTCTCTAATTTAAGCAAAATTATTGGATAAAAATAGCAATAAGCAGTTAATTTTAATGCTTCAGATGCTTAAAGATCAGGTACATGCCTTTTTTTTTAGATAGAAAAATTGCAAATGTCTAAATTATTGCTGCCAAGTTTTTATAACTCTGCTTTAAATTCACTATTCACTGAATCAGAATTCCTAACTGGTGTTGGTGTGTTTCTGTATATTATCTTCAGTATCTATCACCATTTTTCTTTGTCCTTATATATTATATGATGTGTGTACTACAGTATTGTATTAATGCAATTTGAAAACTACATGTAAATGTAATTTTAATGGGCCAATTTAACTAAATTGGTAGAAATTCATCCAGCATGATCTTCCAACAAACAAACTGCCTCACATTTTTACTTTATAAAAATATCAATTTCTGGGTTTTTATACCAGCAGCAATCTTAGTTTAATACCAGTAATTACCTTGTCTTTCCATCTGTTTTTTTTTTCATGGAATTTGTACCTTGTTTGCAAAAACACCTTAAATATTCTGCAGAATTTTGATCAATTTTATATGAAGGCTTATTGGTATCATTGGTAAATGTTTATGAAGCGCAATGATTTTGCTGGATGCATTGAAAGGGATGTAATCAAACTTAAAGGTTTTAAATGTTTAAAAGTAGGGATATTACTCTGTCACCAGATGTCCTTGTCTAGTGTGAACTATGTACTATTTTCACAGCAAGTGCAACATCATTTTTACATGTATTAATAGATTTGCTCAAGTTTAGGTTCATATTAAATATTAAAATACACAACATAAAAGGTACTATTTTAATCTTTTCTTTGCTTTTGCTATTTTCATAGGTCTAAGATATGGATTGTCAATATAAATGGCTGGTGTATCTCCTTCTGGTTCTAGACCCTCTGGATCTCTTTTACGTTTCTTTACTTTAGATGGTTCTGGAGGTTCCTGAGAATCTAAATCTTGGTCTTTTGGAAGCAGTGCATTTAAATATGGCAATGGTGTTGGTTTCACTGCAATTACTGAAAAAAAAAAGACTATTCATAGTATTCATTGGCTTATTGTGAGAATGGTAATAAGTAAAGTTCCATATAATAGTCAAACAAGGTGGCACATGAGGGCTTCCAAATTATAACTAATTTGCATGTTCAAATAACATATAAAAGGATTAAAATAAAAGCAAATTTAACTTTTATAATCAATTGTAGCACTTTCTATGTGTAAATATCTATGAGTTATCTCCCTTTGTAACATTGTCCTCTTAATGCGTTCTTTGTAAAATTATCTCAGTATTGGTCTAAAGATGATAGAACAGAAATAACAAGTCAAACTAAGCAAAAATCTGCAATAATTAATGTGCATTTTCCAAAAGGCTTTTCTTCTAAAGCAAAATCCTTTAGTAAAGAATGAACACAAACTATTAATCTGATATAAGTTATCTCCCTTACTCAAGGTATTCTTAGTAAAAATTATATCCGAAGAAAAAGTGCATACATCAGAAAACTTTAAATATCTAAATATGGAAATTTTTCTTAAATATATACAAAAAAGACAATAATAAGAAATAAATTCCTACCATGTGCCACACAATTTTTAATATTATATCAAAAGGTACTTGAAAGCTTATTACCCACAAGCCTTCCAGGTAAAATTAAATAAGTCCAAATAGAACCAAACATGCACACTCAACTTACATGGATATGTTGTAGAGTCATCCCTAAATAATGATTGTGTTTCACCAGTTTTAGCTATGAACCTTGTCAATGCCCTCTCTACATCCCGTTTCTGTGATGCTGCCTTCTCTCTGATCATCTGATATTCACTTACTGGAGCTTTCTTTGTCTAAAAATATTGTCATATTTAGACAATAAATAAGTCAATAACAATTTATAATAGCATAATTAATTAGAAAGAGTTAATAACCAAAATATTATCACAAGTGCTAAAGAACAGCAAGAATTAACAAGTAAGCGGAACTTTTTCCACACACAAGTTAAATCTTCAAGCATTCTTGGCACAAGTAATCATATTTTGTTATTCACAATAACCACTTTATTATCCTTCTTATTATATAGATTTTCTTCTTAATTTATCGATATTTTCAACATGAATTTTACCTTCTGTGATCAAGGAATTCATATCAAAGTTGCTCAAAGTTGTGACGGTTTGTTGGGAGAAAGTGAAATTACTGAACTTATTTCATTGTGAGCTATCGAAATTTATTACACTGGGAACATTCAAAACACTGCTATCTATATAATAACATAATTTATTCTTCACAATATTTACCCCTGTCTATACACTATAGCCAGGGAATGAAAACAGTATAATATACACAGGAAGAGAACACAT
Source organism: Perna viridis (assembly GCA_037379345.1). Taxonomy (NCBI): domain Eukaryota; kingdom Metazoa; phylum Mollusca; class Bivalvia; order Mytilida; family Mytilidae; genus Perna; species Perna viridis. The sequence goes on from CM074518.1 coordinate 11,454,853, forward strand.
GGAGGCCAAGACACCAGTCCTTTCCTTCAAACTTCTCAACAACTAGCCCAAAACAAGTCTGTTTGTAAAGTGAAAGTAAATAGATAGTTGATTGAGATGTTCAAAGAAAAAGCAAATTTGGGACTTTTTCCCTATAACTTCAATCCAAAATACACAGAAGAAGAGACTGAGGCACAACATGTAAACTAATGTCAGAAAACACTGATGAACAATGATATTTGCAGCTAGAAGACTAGTATTTCTGAGGAAAATCCAATGGATACTTCTGAAGATTGTGTTGCAGGCAAAAAACTGAATATTTCTCTTTTATCATTTAAGCAATCATAAGCTTGACAAGATAGCAAATTTTTGGAGATCAGAAAAATAGGACCACAGAAATATTTATGGAATATTCTTTGGTTTACATATTAATATGCAGTACTTGTATCAGTACCAAACTGACTTAGTGATGTCACGAGCTAATCAGAAGCTATCAGTAGGAATCACTTAAGTCTGTGTATGTTCAACACTATCGATTCCATCAGATAGAAGAGTTTTGCAAGATGCTATTAACATATATCGCAAAGATTTTGAATTTTACATAGCCTTAAGCATCTTACAAAAGCACATTTTGCATAAAGGGTTATTTATTTTTGTTTACGTGGGTATGATTTTTCATAAGAGCCTGACTTAATGCAAAGGTGGTCTTTCCCTTTAAATTCTTGCTGACAAACTGAACACTTACAATATTCAATTATAGTAACTTATTCTACTTAATTATTGCTAGTACAGAAAATGGAATTAAAGTATTACGCTTATCTTACTTTCTTATTAGACAAAATGCCCATGTACATGTATATTAAGATACTATTATATTTTGATGCAATTAAATACTCTTGTGCATAACCCTTACCATGTGGGAACTCTATATATATGGTCATGGGCTGTTTTCTGATTTTTGGGTTGTGGCAGTTTTATTTTTAGCTTTGGAAACCACAATTTGATTTCATATGCAAGAAGAGTGAATGTGCTTTAAAATGAGGCTATCTTATACCGAGTTTAACCAAAAATATGGACTTGACAGCTGAACAAGAGGTGATGAGTTTAGAAGGCCACAAAAGGTGACTTTTTAGGGCTCAATTCTCTGCCTCTATCAACAGCAGAATTGATCCATAGTGATTCCTTTCACCTAGTTTCTATAGAATAATGATGTCTCTCACCACTCCCACGATGTCAACCCCATATACTAACCACTTTCAGTTTAAGGGCAATCTGAACCCAAAAATTGCAAAAATTCGTAATTTTTTTCTCATGAGTGACCCCTCTGGAGACCCCTGACCTTCCACTAACAACAGTAATGAACAATTTTAGGCTTAAATGACCATCTGAGGGAACAAGCTTTGGAAAAAATGTACTTTGGATGACACTGTCTTACCCCTGGTGAGCACCACTTTAGAGAAACATGACAAAAATTGCCAAAAATGACCATTTTCAGGCAACAGACCCATTTTCCTGCATATGCCCAACCACTCACTCTCCCACCCTATCCACCCCACACTGTGATCACCTACCTTTAACTTATTTAATTCAAGCATATAATTTGCATAAGTTTACAAAATATTAAAATCTAGACATTTTTTTCGAACAAATCAGCATGGTAAGTGTTAAGTACCACTTCTCCCTGTTCAAACTCAATTCACGCAATCACTCCTAGAAGGAAGAAGTAACTTCCCTTTTCATTGAATCTTAGATTATTCTCTAAAATCATATTCTAAGTATACTTACAGAAGTTTTGATATAAGTGTGAGGATCTGGGAAAGGTGGTAAATATTCAGGTATGAATGGTGGATGATCCTTCTTATCACCAGTCTGCAACATCTTTATGTTTGGTGATTGTGCACCATGAGATGCTGAAAAAAAATGATAATAACACAAAACAGTTAATCATGTTCATGAGATCATTTTATTTGCTTGGGCTGGCAAGTCTGAAAATTTGAAGATAAATAATCTGAAAAGAGATTACCTATGATAGTCTACTTACTACTACAGCTTGTGTGACCTTAATCCCTTATATTTTCCATTTTACTGAATTTAACAAAACACCAGTCATTACATCTACATGTACATATATTGGGCCTCCTACCTAATATACTTAAGTAGCTGTCTTTGTAAGAATCATGTAAAATCTGAAAAATGTGATACACCACAAAAAAGGCTACACATTTTTATTGATGTAATGAAGCTGTTTTATGGGTTTATATTATGAAATGTGCAATTATTCATTCCAATCTGTATGTTCTAAGGAGATAATCAACATGAAAATCCAACAGATTCTACTGTATATGAGTGTCATTTACAGAGTTGTTTCCCTTAATTTTGAATAACATAAATTTTTTCTCCTAAGAACACAGGTTATATGAAAAATCGAATGTTAATTTCTGTTTACTATGGCAATTCAAACAAAACATCAAAAATAAAAATATATAGTCTTTTCAGCTATTTAGCTGGAGTACTTCTTAATATCTAAATGTTAGAAATAAAGCTGTAAACTAAAATATCAATTTTAATTCAAATTTTTTAAAAGGGAAACAAAATTCTGCAGCAGGAAAAAAAGATGCAGTAATTTGTATTTTTTGTTACCCAAAACCATTTCTGCACAAACATCCTGACAGTTTGGCACATAGCTGCACACAACAAAATTATACATTATACCTTGTATACTGCAGAAAGACATGAAATTCAAAATTGAAAAAAAGTTCTTTTATTCTAATAGACATACATGCTCCAGTACTGAAATCAAAATATTAAGTCATAAACCATTTACACATAAAGTTTAGACATTTGAAAAATGCAGAATGCAGAGTTACTGACCAAAGGTACATGAAACTTTGGCTCCTTGTCATATGACTTTCAAGATTAACAAGTCTCATTGACATTATATTGTGTCATTGTGCATGTGCATGTCACTGTTTTTTATCTAGGCATTTGCACAAACACCTTGTTTTATCAGACATTTTATGATACATGTATATTTCACTAAATCCTGCAGACATGTTTTTATTGATACATGTTTTTTTGTTTGAGTAAACAAGATGTGTTCATCCCTATGCCCTGTTATCCCATCAGACCTGAGGGGGCATTAGCCTGCTATACATTTGTTGAAAAAGTCAACTCAGATTATCATGTTTATCTTATGGGTTGCTTCTATATTCATTATTCTACTATAATTGAGGAAAAAATAACAAAAAAGCAACTGGACCCCTATGTTCTATTTTTAGCTACGACAGCCATGTTTTCCATATTTCAAATATTTTAAAAAATCAGTTTGTGCAGGATACCATAAGGAACAACCATGCCAAATTTTCATTCCAATTAGTCAAGGAGTTTCGAAAGAGAAGATGTTTGAAACAAGAGGCTCCCTGAATCGCCCACTTGGTTGAATTTTGCCTTTCAAAGGCAATAAATTTAACAAGCAGTTGTCCAACAATTTTGACTCAAGAAGTCTTTGGTAGGGCTTTTCAAAAGGATCATTTCAACAATTGAAAGTTTCTTTAAAGTTATCATAGTTTTCAAGATATTGACTGAAAACTGTTAAAAAAGGTCATTTTCCCCTTTAAAGACAATAACTCCTACAAAGAGTCATCTGACAACTTTTATCCCTGAAGACTTTTTTAGCCCTAATAATAAGGATCATTTCAGCTATTGAAAAAATTTGGCTAAACCTAATAGTTTTGGAGATATATGTGAAAAACTACAGTCTGACCGCTATGTTCTATTTTTAGTGACGACTGCCATGTCTTTTTGACAGATCAAAAATCCCCACATCAGTTCTATGCAGGATACCCCAAGGAACATTTATACCAAGTTTGGTTTTAATTGGTTCAGTAGTGTCAGAGGAGCAGATTTTTGAAAGAAATAACACTAAAAATAACAAAAATCGTTTAAAAAGGGCAATAACTCTAACATGACTTCATGGATTAAAACCAAAATTTGACCCGAGGTAGATCTCATCATGCTGAACACTTTTACTCTGTCAGAATTAAGCTGAACCTGACGATTTTGGAGATATATATGTGAAAAACTACTGTCTGACCCCCCCCCCCACCCCCATGTTCTATTTTTAGAAACAGCAGCCATGTTTTTTGAAGAATCAAAAATCCCCACATCAGTTCTATGCAGGATACCCCAAGGAACATTTGTCATTTGTACCATGTTTGGTTCTAATCAGTCTAGTAGTTTCAGAGGAGAGGAGTTTTGTATAATTGTTAACGAAGACGACGACAGACAACGGACACCAAGTGATGGCAATAGCTCACATGGCCAAAGGCCATGTGAGCTAAAAAGCTTATGACAACAGACGATGACGGACAACAGAAGCAAAATGATGACAACAGCTTACACAGTCTTAAAGCCAGGTGAGCTAAAAGGCGAGCCATCTTTCGAGGTAGATACATGTATAGCTTGTTGTATTTTGTCCTATGTGTTATAGAGTTTGTATTCTGTATCTCAAGATCACAAGAGTTAAAACTGAATTCAACAAATTTTTATAGTTCATTTTATATTGTTCCTAGCACTGTCCCAAGCCAGGAAACTGTAAGCCAGTTGAAGTCTTTATTTATTTTGGGGTCTTTTATAGCTTGCTAATGGTATGGGTTTTGCACATCATTAAAGACTGTCTGGTGACTTGCAGAAGTTTAATTGTTCATTGCTTGGTTTTTGGTGGATGACAGTCTCATTGGCAATTATACAACATCTCCTATTTTTTATATTTCACAGGTAGGTAACTAAACTGACTTACGAGGTAAAAACACAGTCTTGTTTGGCCTTCTTGCATGTGCAGGTAATGCATGAATATTTTGCCCTGTGGAAAAATGTAAAAGTGTTTTAATAAAAATTTATTTCATGAGGACTGCAATGCATGAAATTTAAATACATGTACAATTTTCTAGAAGTTGAAGACGTGATTCACTTCAAACACTTGTTTTCTTTCAGCTAAATTTATATGAAGATATAGTATAACATGTACTGGTACTACTTAAGTGGACAAGTATCACATTCCTATTAAATCCTTTACAAATGACAAATTCTTAAAATCTTTGAATCCACAATATAGTCTAACATGTACCATCTGAATATTTTTTCATATTAAACTTTACCCATTTCTATAAGTGCCATTACAACATCAGTCATTAGGCCTTCTGTTCTTCCAGCCAATTCTGCAAAAGCACGGGTGCTTCTACCAAGCTCCATTAAAACTGCAAAATGACCCAAAAAACTTATACGAGTAACATAGAAAACTGGTAAGAAATATCTACAATGTATCTTAAGTACTTTATACTGCAACTGTTCTAATTGAATAGTCAAAATGCATTAACCATATAATATCAAGTGATATATGGTCACTGACTGAATACATGTATAACTTTTAACTTTTTGTTGTAGAGTAATAAATGTTACATTGTTTTGAAGTAGTCAGGATATTGTATACTTCAAATAAAAATGTTATTTTCCTCGCTTGAAACATACCGTAATTTTTCCTTCAAATTTGTGTTGCAGTATAAAACAATAACAGTGACGTGACAAAAACTTGATATATATATGAATTCAGCTCAAACCAGTGAAAATGTGCATGTTCCTATAATTCTAAGAATCATCCACATCAGTTTAATGTTGTCAGTGCACTGTTAATGTCTATTTCTGGTACCATAGAAGAACAATCAATTGTACGGTATAATACAGATGATAAAAAAAAATAAATAAATAAAACAAAAACAAATCTGCAACATTTGCTTGCAAATAACCAACATTGAATGAAATACATTTGTATACATATTAACTTAAGGACAAATCCTACTATTACTACTGCACATATTGTTTTGGAACATAATTACTTTGTAATGTACATGTATCTACATGTACGACGTTAACAAGATTCAAGGGAACTTAGTCAACATCATGGTGGGATATTCAATCAAAATAGTAAGTATTAAGGGAATAAAGCTCACTCTTAAATGTATAGAAATTTATGTCAAGGCAAAATCTATTAATGCTTTAGAAATGTAAATGAAATATTACAAACAAGACTTAAAAGGGTTAATGTTTCTTAAAGCAATGGACTGATTGATTGATTGTTCAGGTTTAACGCCCCAGCAGCAATATTTCAGCTATATTCAGGCGATCTAAAGCAATGGAAAGGTGGGCTGCATTAATCCCTTCTGAGATTCATTGTTGGAATTTTTTTTACCACGAATTTAGTTTTGATCATGGTCAAAACAAAAAAAATATCTCGAGCACTGAATAACAAAAGGGATTAGAGCAGCCAACCCTTCAATTTTGGGCAAGCAGATGCACTGAGCCTGTTACCTCCATAAAAAGTAAATGTTTCTAATACCAAATATGAGCAACTTACAACTCTGTAACATTTCTGTTAATGTTTCAATGGCAGATTCTTCTACAGCCTGGAATCCAATCTCCGAGCACAGCGCACTTGCAGCAACTTTCAGGGCTTTACGAGAAGAAGCTGCGTGTTGGTCAGATTCTAATGCCATCCTTAAAAATAAGATGCACAATCTTTATGTGCTATATTTAAGGATATCAGGTCCTGCTATGCTAAACATTAAGGAAATAATGTATGTTCACATTTCGCGTGTTTGTTTACATTTCGGAAGTTCGGTAATTTTAATGCCATCCGAGAGTATCGAACAAATGCAATGCCAATTCGCTCCAAATCCAATTCGTTCAATGTCAATTCATCCCAGATTTGGTCATGTTCCAAGTGGGTATTAAAAGTCGTTCCAAGTTGAACGCATTTGAATGTAGAAATAATAGAAAATTGCAGACTGGTGTTATCTCCTTTTCATTTAAAGTTGAAAATTGTCAGAAATTTTATAATTAACTGAAAAATTATTCTGAATCCAACAACAAATTTACAGGCGGTGAAATCAATGATGGAGATTGAATTTTTTTATTGACAACATATGTCTTTACAGTTAATTAAGATTGCATATTGGTGTCAGTATGCAATCCAATGGGCACCAATGGTACATCTCTCCTTGTTGATACTTGAGAAAGATTAATCTAAAATCCATTCCATAAAAAAATGCAAGTTGACAGTCATTTAATCAGTTCATCTTAGCAGCTAACTGACATTCCAGCATCAGACCAGTAGTTGTGTTCCCATTCCATAATCGCATGCGGTGTTGCATGAGAACCACGGTACATCATGAGTCGTACAAGAAGGACACAACTCTTGTCATGCTACAAACTGCTTTAAATATAGTGTTTTAATTTGTATGTAATAAAGACCCTATGAGGGAATCAATGTTCATACCAAAAACAAAATGCTATCTTTAACTATTTGAAAACAATATCATAACTATGTCGATCCCGTATGTATTCAATTATTGGGTAAGAAATTGAGTTTTCCGTGCTTTGTGTAGATAAAGGGTGAGAGATACCCGCACGTATTAATCGTTTTTATTTGAGAATGAGTTCCTTGCATTGGTTGAAAAACTTGTGATATCGGAAACCTTGGTTTAGTTATTTCTCGGTTATATAAAGATTTCTTTCGAGTAAAAATCCGAAACATTGTTACAAATATGAGCAAATCGAACCAATTGTGGTATGGGACGTCACCGTCTAAAAACAGATTTTTTTCTATTAAGTATTTTTTGATTGATGTTATTCAACTTTCAACAAAAGGAAGGTATTCAAAGAGTAATCAAGGGAACCAAGATTCTAGCGGAATTCAAAAGAATGTAATCCAGGGACAAAGACCAGACATGGAAAACAGACATACACAACAAAGAACATAAAGTAACTAAAATAATGCATACAAAGTAACAATAGTAAATGAGCAACTCGGACTCCACTGAAAACTGGAAGCATGGACCAGGTGCACCGGTAGGGTAAGCGTCCTCTGCCTTTCTAGAAACACCCGCCGAGTTGCTCATTAAAAGTCAAGTCCGAGATAGACGAAAGGGGAAAGGAAAACTATTACACGTTTGACTCTGTTTTCATGGTGCAGATGGATACACCGTAACGATCCACGAGTTCATGACGACGACTATAAAACTTCTGTAGTGATGACTTCAATCTTGTAGCAACATAACCTTGTTCCAGAAGCCTAATTGTAAGAAGTCTAGCACGATACAAAAAGTCTACGCTGTTACGGCAAGCTCTTATGAGTTGCGATATGAAAACTCCATCCGCATGTGCTGAAGGGATGTTGCCACAGATGAAAGGAAAGTTGACAATTCAGAATGAAAAGTCATCACGTTTGTCAAAGATGATTTGGAATTATTTTTTATTTATGCGGAAAAAGTATGAGGAATCTCTACCAAGATCTAAGCTACATATTTGTTTCTAGGTATACCATCTTTTTTTAGAAACAACGATGTATAATGTTTTTTTAAGTTTTTAATCGCAGCCAATAATTAATTTATCGTATCATATTTTCAAAATGTGTTGGCTAAATTGTGAAGGTACGAGTTGACATTATTATGTATCCTTATTATTTCCCTTTTCATCACCTCCGTAGTAAACAAACTTGGTTTATTGGTGAAGAACAATAGCAGAAACTAAACAAACAAACGAACAGGTAACAAACACAGTGATTGAATCCACTGTTTTAAAAGGCCTTGTTATTTTTGCACAATCATTATATGCTGTCTTCTTATCCGCCACTAGATTGGTGCACCTGTATAGCATGATTTGACTCACGAATTATACTCCATCGCCGAGGATCGAACCCTAGACCGCTCGTGACAAGCCAGCAACAAACTGATTCAGCTAAAGAATTAATCCATTAACCCAGTCAATTAACTGGCTACTCTACCTAAATCTTCTACCTACTGCAACGCAGGTAGGCTGTCCTGCCACACATCCACAGTGTTCTAGGATTCCTATTTCCTGCTACCCGGGGCAAGTGAAATTTAAGTCAGGGAAAGTTAGGTACTTAGTTACACTTTCCCGTGGCAAGTTGAAAACTTCATATGCTGTAAGGATTTGTTTTGTTAGGAAAGCAGTCATTGACTGTGGGAAAGTTGATTTTATATGGATTTTTCCCGAGGAAACCTCAATATCTGAAAAATCCTAGAACACTGACCCAGTGATATTCTGTTATAATCACAGATATTGGATCTAAACTAAATAAAAATGTCAGACCTAAACTTTTGACATTCCTAAGTTCATTTAAAAAGTCTCCTGCAGTGTTCAAATAACACATTCTTCTAGTATGTTTCTTTCTTGAACTACAAATTGTCATTGCATCTAAGTAAACTGATTGTATCAAGTCCTTCAGGTATGTACTGTACACTGCGAAATGTATAACCTGTACCTGTACCAAACTCTGAATTCTAGTTATTATAACTTATTGTCCCTAACTTATATCAGCATCTGGTGAAATTGGCACCATACATAGCCAATTCAGCACCTAGTCTGGTTATATTTGCACCTTTGGTTAAACCAGTACCTTGTTTATTTTTCATTTATCAGTACATTTAGTGTAAAAATATTGGCCTTGGAAGAACAACCTCAGATATTTTGAGGGAAAGTATGATTTTGAAAGGTGAAAGACCTGACCATAGAAGTTGCAAAATTGCTGAAATAACAAGACTGAACTTACTCATATAAGCAAGATTTGTATATAAAGACAATTTATGCTTTGTTTATCTTTCCAATTAATAAAATTACAGGGACATCAGAATTACCACTGAGTGAAATTACTTAAATAAACACCAAACTTAATACCAATGATTTTTTTTTATGATCAGATGTATACAGGTAATCATCATCATCATCATTCTTTCTCTTTTACACAGGTATACAGGTAATCTAATCATCACTAACTAAATTCAGTGTAAAACTACGTGTAAATTAAATATCATTTTAGTCATCACACTTTTTCTTTATTAAATATGTTTTGAAATAATAGAAATTAAATATTAAAAAAAAAAATAAATAAAAAATTTTGATTCAATATTTTATTGAAGCCCCACCACATACATAACAATAAATTATAAATAAAACATATTATACACAACTAAATTTAATTCAAATTCAAATATTTTTTATCAATTAAATCATAGTCAAGTACAATAATAATACTTTTACATACATTAGACAAATATTATGCAAATATTGTTCAAATATTATGTCATTCTGAAAAGAAGTAAATATTAAGGTGCCAATTTGGTCAAGTCCAGATTGGCTAATTTTTGGGTGCCTTTCATAATGATAGGTGCTGATTTCCAAGTGCCAGTTTGACTTGTTATCCCATTAATTCATTGCCCTAGAATATTTTGATAATATTATGTTGTTCTTATGTGAAATATATAATAAAATTATACAGATAAATACCGGTCTTTGATTTTGGGTAAGACAATTTTGGGTTCCACATTTCAGTACCGGTACTTTTGAAAACTGAAAATTGTATAAAAATCTTATATCCCCCCCCCCCACCCCCAAAAAAAGAAAAAAAAACATTTTTAAAATCATTAATTCTTACCTAGCTATCATATCATTTTATAAATGTGTACAAATTTTCATCTGCAAATGAAATCAGCATTAGAGTATTTGATAAGGGGAAAAGGTTGGTACGGGTATGGGTACAGGTATGGGTATGGGTAGGGTACGGGTATGGGTACGAGTTACAAATTTTGGTATATACCCGTCCTTCAAGTTCCAGAATAATTTTAGTTAGTAGAACAGGGTTATTGGATAAAGTTCTTCAACCTGACTCATCAATATTACAGACCAAAGTTTTTTATTAATTCTTAACAAAATATAAATATGAAAAACATTTATTTAGGCAATGCACATTGATCTTGTAGAAATTCAAAAATTACAAAAAGAATTATCAAAAATATTTCAGTCTACTTCTGGCTTAAAAAGCATGACTACCTGCTCATCAATTCACACCTGAGAATGAGTTACTAGTTTTATTAGACCAACTGACCAATGAAAATACATTGTACATGAACAAGTAGTCAAAACAATTTCCAGGTGGGAAAAACTTTCAATAGAAAAAAATTTAGATCAATAAGTAATTTTTTTTTTCATTAATTAATCATTTTTTTTTTAAATTAAAATAAAATAAAAATTTTGAATTCCACTTACTTGTTGTGGTCATATCGGTAGTTGTGGAAAGGGTTACACTTTTCAAAAAGTGGCAAATATCTTCATTTTCCAGTTGATAGAGTGGAAATGCATGTACTGGAGTGACTTCACTTTGGTTGAATTTGCTCAAGTTACTTTGGAGTATATAGTTTTCCCATCATAAAGTCCAGTGGACATGGGTGGTACAAATTATGTCCCCATCTCCCACCTCCCACCCACTTCTTTCTCCCACCACCCATCCACTTAAAAATATTCTATTTCCCAGGTGGCTAGGGGGGTTAAAACAATGACTTAGAAGTACAGGACAGGATTGATAAGTGTGAAGCAGAAGTCAGAGATTTCACAATTTTGTAAGATAAAAAAGAAAAGAACATAGATCAAAGAAATATTTAATAAAATTACCTGTATGTTTCAGCAAGGATGAGTTTCATGGAAAATGTGTGGGAGTTGCCACTGCTCCATTATCTTACAATAATTAACAATTTTAGAACTAATTGAACAACATTGTAAAGCACTGATTTAAAAGTTTGAATTGGGTTATTTGTTCTAAGGTGTAGACTTGTTATTTTGTATCAAATATTACTGTATTGAATGTTACATGTACATAATCTTTTTCTTCAGACATGACAAGTCAATGAGAATAGAAAAATGGAAAGTGAACCAGAGTGTTGTCTTCATTTCCAAAATGTCAGTTTATACATTGGTAGTCAGCAAATCTTGGATGGAATCACAGGACAGGCAAAGCAGGGAAAGTTACTTGCTATTATGGGACCAAGTGGTAGGTTTCTTTTATATAATACAGAGCATCAGCAACATCCAATATTTGTAGGGTGTGAAACCTGACTGGCTCCAAACATTCCATTTGAAATGACATTTGACAGTTATTGAACTTTTAATCAGGTGCAGAGGGAGTGTTCTAAGAAGTCTAGCTTATTCCTGTTGGTCGAGACATCACATTCAAAACCATGGCGGTGTATCGTCATTTGAGGATAAATACCTCTATCCCACAAAGGCATTTTTTAATCCTAAAATCATATTTTATACATGCAAGTTTTAAACGCTATGATTTAAATGAAAATGATTGTTTACTATTTTTATTTCACATCTTACCAAAGCATTGATCATCTGTTACAGGTGCAGGGAAGACCTCACTGCTTAACTGCCTTGCTGGAAGACAGTCCTTTACATCAGGAGCAATAACTTTTAATGGCTTACCAATTACAAAAGACCTGAAGAGAAGAATTTGTTATGTCCTTCAACAAGATGTTTTCTTTGAATTTTTGACCCTGAGAGACACACTACATGTAAGCATAAAGTGTGAAGTATTTACAGGCTACATGTAGTTGTGGAAACAGTATACAGTGAAACTTCTCCAAACCGGACCCTCAGAAAACCGGTCTTTCCTTCAAACCAGCCATTTTCAAAAGTCCTGGCTGATATACCTTAAAACCTATGTGTTTCGTCTTCAATAGACCGGCCACCCCCTAAAACCGTGCTTCGGCTGGTTTTTCACAGTTTTAGTTACGTATTGCAAATAAAAACAACCTCTCAACACCGACTGCCCGGTTAATGTTCTCCTGTAATAATTGTGTCAACAACACTGTAAATGATTATGTAATATTACGTAATTAATAATTCATTAACTGACCAGTTTACATTTCATCAATGTAGGGGACAGTAGACAAACAACAATTTTAATCCAGATTTTACATTTTGTCACTGGTTGGCTGTTAAATGGTGTGTACACACGTCAGGCACCCGGGCTCATTTAATAGTTCGATCTTTACGATCTTTTAACTGTCAATTAATGTGCCCTGTACCCTAGTCAAAACAACATACGGGTGAAATTATTAGACTTTGTTGATAGATAATTTACGGAAACAATACATACAATGAATTACCATCAATAGCCCTTTGATCTTTAATACACATTATTTCAAAACAGTGAACATTATTTTGTCGGCAGTACCATTTGTAAAATCAAATCATTTACAAATGATGCAAGCTTTGAAATGTAATAAAAGGCCAAAAGTTTTGAATTTGCATTATACATGTCTCGGCCAACAAACTGACATGGTGTAGGGTTATAGACCACATTAATGGAAACAGCTCTTAGAATCCATTGCTATTTTTCACAAAAGCGGCCATTTTTTCCTGTCCCAGTGGTGGCTGTTTTCACTGTAATAAGTATTTTGTGATTGTAGCATTAGAGGTAAACACTGTAGTTTGGCTTGTGAACATTTTCTTTAAAATATGATCTGCGAAAAAGTATAAAGAAGATTTTAATTCTGAAAATGATCATTTAATTACCTTTAATAGACGTAAATGCAACAATTTTGATAACGTTCAGAAAGTATTTTAAGTAATACTTTAAGCTTAATTTATTGTGTGCATGAGGAAATCTTGATTCCATACCATACTTAAAATTTTACAATATGTTTCAAGAGATTTATGTTGATGTTTATAACCTTTGTGAATTCTCCATTGTTAAGTGCCATTTCATATGTTATAACGCAATAAAAGAAGTGGAATCCATCACATTAAGATTGCTTTCATTGGTAGTTTGCAGCCAATATGAGACTGCCTGAAACTATGTCTAAGGAAGTGAAACAAGAAGTCTTAGACAAAATTATTGACAGTTTAGATCTGAAGAAATGCTTGGATACATGTAAGTTTTCTATTTTGTAGATTAGTAATTTATAATTCAAAATATTGATATAATTCTAAATACAGAAGTTTTATTGTCATCATCATGAACTGGTGGATTGTTATAAATCTATCTGCACCATGAAAACAGATTTGCTCAACATGTCATAGTTTTTCTTTCCTCTTTTGTGTACCATGAACTTGACTTTTTATGAAAGAATAATCAAGGGAACCAAGGTTATAGCAGTAATCAAAAAAATGTAATCCAGGGACAAAGACTGGACATGGAAAACAGACATGGAATATCCAGGGGAAAATACCAGGCATGGAAAACAGACACACACAACAAAGAACATAAAGTAACTAAAATCATACATACAAAGTAACAAAAGCACTAAAAACTGGGGGCATGGACCGGGTGCACTCGTAAGGTAAGCGTCCTCTGCTTTTCTAGAGACAACCACCAACTTGCTAATAAAAAGTCGTCCAGGGTAGACAAATGAGGAAAGGAAAACTATGACACATTGAATAAATCAGTTTTCATGGTGCTGATGTAGCATTTTGGTGGGTTTCTAGAAAAGTAGAGGATGCTCACCCTACCGGTGCACCTGGTCCTAGCTCCCAGTTTTTAGTGGAGTCAGAGCTGCTTATTTACTTCTGTTACTTTGTATGTATTATTTTGGTTATTTTATGTTCTTTGTTGTGTGTGAGTCTGTTTTCCATGTCTAGTCTTATCCCTGGATTACATTCTTTTGATTTCCATTAGAATCTTGGTTCCTCTTGATTACCAGTAATCTTACGTTATATTTATGAATATTTGTTTTAGTAACATGTTTATGCTTAATGCAAATAAAGTTCATTCATGCATTCATGAATATCAAACTGTTAAATTGTAATTATGTCTCCCCATAAACAAATTTTATATATGGATGTAAAAGAATCATCCTGTCTGTCTGTCCATGTATTTATTTTATGTCCACATATCTTCTGAAAACAGTTCCTCCTAAACCTCTCAATGGATTTTAATAAAATTTTATAGAAAAGTTAGGCATCATATGCAGATGTGCTTGAAGGATGATAACTACAGGTATTTTCTGATGTCTGCAAAAGGAGAGAAAAGAAAATCGCCCAAAGCTTAATGAGTAAGACAATTATTGTCTTTTTCTCTGCTAAGAGAAATAAGCCAACTTCAGTGTAAAACCTGGTAGGCACAATACATCCTAAATTGCTTGACAGATTTTAATTTTTTTAGGTAGGTAAGGTATTTTTCTTACTTGTACATGTAAGTGGATGAAATTAAGTTATGTCAGTTTACTGCAAAGTGGGGAATTAATGCCACTCAATACAGAAGGTATTCCCTTTGTGAGCGTGCACTCAGCATCAGTTTATTCTGCCTTTGTTTTGTTACTAGCAGAGACCTAGGATATTTTTTTTGTGTTATTACAGTTGTTGGTGGTATGATGTTTCCTGGGTTGTCTGGAGGAGAAAAGAAGAGGGCCAATATTGCCTGTGAGATGTTAACTGATCCATCTCTTATTTTATTAGATGTGAGTTCTTTATTTATATAGTCATTTCAGCAGAGAAGTGGAAAATAATAGGGATAGAGTGTAAGCAATGTCCTTTATATGTAGATGCTCTGAAACATGAAGGGCTCAAAATAGTTCTGTCAGAAGTGATTAATTCCAGAAATGATGTATGCAGTAATGAAGTGATTGTATGAACGTATAACACAGACGCACATTATGTGTTATAGGAAGTCTGTCATATTCCTGTTGGTTGAGACATCAGGATTATAACAACGTAGCTGTGCATTATCAGCAAAGTCAGAAGTTATTTGAATGAAAATAGCTCCATCCCTCATAGACACAGCCTTAAATCATACAGATTATTTAATGAAAAGAGACAAAGCAGAGTTTCTGTTGAATATAAAAGCAAAATTCAGGTATTATTGAAAATTTGAGTGCTGAATGACCAAATTGACAGGAATTAGTGTTGTATTTGAATATGTTTTCTATAATTTTATTTTGAAATAAGTATTTTTTTAAATGTAAGAAGACAAAAATTAAACATGTTATGAAATTCAAGCTAATTTTTCCTTGTTAGATGGAGGGTTTTGGGTTATACATGTATATGATTCTGGTTCTACATTAAATTTACATTTTACACCTTTAGTAAAATAAAAAAAAAATTAATGATGTTTAGCATGCTTGATTGATGTACGTGCACATGTTTGATTGATGTACATACACATGTTTAAGTGCATTTAAACAAAAAATATATTTATCTGCATGTTCCAATATTTAAAAACAGTTTGAAACATTTTTATTTTTACATGGTTTGAAATGATTCTATAATATTTTATCTTGTAATCTTCTTTCATACTATATTGACCTGTGTTTCAGGAGCCCACAACAGGGTTAGATTCCAGTACAGCCTATAGTTTGGTCCATACCCTGAAAACTTTAGCTCAGACCAGTAATAAGACCATTATAGCTACAATACATCAACCTTCATCTAAAATGTTCTACCTATTCGATCATCTTTTGTTACTGTGTAATGGACAGGTATGAAAAACATATTTTATAGGTGTAAAATACCACCTGGTTTTAATAGCTGATTACTGTCAACGTACCTGGTACTACAGTAGTAGAAGGAGTGATTAAACACCTTGTTTGCCAATTCAGACTTCATTTTAGGTGCCAGGGTTTTTGGGAAAGGAAAACTTGAAGTTCCATGTTTGAAAATCAGTTGGTCATTGAAACTCCCGTACTAGCTTTGATTGATTGACATGATTTATTTTGAAACCTGTTACAAAATTATTGTGATTGTCACTACACAGATGACATAGAAATACTGGTGTCCATGCATCCATCTGTCCATCACACTTTGTGGACTTAACTTGTTGAAAACACTTAACAGATTTGTCATACCTGTTAGCCTTTTGAATGCTCAAAGAGAGATCCCTCCCTCTTTTCAGCATTTCTAAGATGGAGATTTTGCATGACAACCTTTTTCACACTAAAAATTGATAATTTTGCTAAAAATCCAAGTACAAAGTTAAGACAAAAATATATCAGCTATGATAATCTCGTTAATCTATTAAGTGTTTCTAATCAAATTTGGAGTAATCTGTACAATTACAAGGATTAATCATTAATTGATTGTTCTTCGATGATTTTTAAGTTACATAAACACTATATTTATATCAATTTAAAAAGCCATTTAGAACATGATTTGTGCAATATTTCTTCTAAGAGGGAAATTTTTTTTTTTTTTTTTTTTTGGGGGGGGGAGAAATTTGTGAAAGAAGGTATCCTGTGTCTTTTTCAAAGAGGGAGATTGACCCAAAAAAAGGAATCTCTTTCCTATAGAGGGAGAGTTAACAGGTATGATTTTGCTCAAATTTGAAGGATTGTTAGTCACCTTATGCAGTTGACATATTGCACTGCCATTTTGATTCAACAAATTTTACAGGAGTAATGGGACTCTGTTGAATTTGTACATGCTACACTATACAGGAGTTATGAGACTTTTGCAATTAAAATTTTTTGGGGTGGTTGGGGACATATGGCTGTGTGTAGCAATCTTGTTTTCACAATACAAGTATATTTTCAGATGGCATATTATGGTGAGACTAGACATTTAGTGAACCATTTTAAGAGTATTGGTATACCTGTTCCTTCTGGTTACAATCCTGCAGATTATATATGTAAGTAGACTGATGTACCATGTGACTGAAAAAGTGTTTGATACATGTACTGATTATATATATACATGCATATACATGTATAATAGAGATTTGGGTAAAGTATAGTTAAGTAGCAGTTTTACTGATTCGGTTTTTCTTTTTTCTCTCATTCAAAGCTGGTTAAAAAAAAGTTTGGATGGTGATTTAATTTCTGGTAGAGTTTTCCCACCATTTTACATTATTGATATTTCTACAGATTTCATGGGAGAAAGCAATTCTTCTTCAGCATATTCTTGATTTAGATTATTTCTCCACTCTCTATGGTAAAATATTTTTACAAGCTTGCATATTGAAATTTGTATCTTTTTATCTAAATCCATGTATCCCAAATCATTGATGACAAGCACATTTAACTGTTTTAAACCCTTTTGTTTTCTTACATAAAGATGACCAATTATATTGTATGATTTACTTCAGTGGAAAAGATGAAAGAGAGTGGTGATGTCCTCCATAAAATTCTTGTAGCTGGAGAAAGGATTAGGTACTTGTATCTTCTGTATAGTGGGTAATATTTGCTGGTTGCTAATTTTTGCAGTCTTCCTAAAAATGCTGAAATAAATTCCATGGATTATTAACTCAGAGTTTAAGTATTTAGTGAATCACTTAGAAACTGCCAAAATTAGAATTGGCAAAATTTTTTCGTATACTTTTTTTTGCTAAAATTGCCAAAGTTTACACCATCAAAATAATCCACCATAAAGTATTATAGTTGTAGGTGTATTTATATTTAGATGCATTATTTGTTTTACTTGCCATGTCTGACATCTTGCTCTGTTTAAAGTTTTTCTTTTAACACTAAAGTTGCCATGACAATAAACTTACATGTACATAAAAGTACACATATCATTCCTTTGTTACATTAGTAAATGTTAAATAATATGTCATTTTATGGGTTTAACTACCAGTAATAGCATTGAACTTTTATCGGTGTTTCTTTTGAATAATTTATTTGTTAACACCGAAGTAACTTAAGAAAATGATTGGATGTACATTGCTATAAAATATATATATATATAAATATATACATTATGTCACACTTATTATTTTGCTTTGAACACCCCAGAATAGTCTGCAAATAACCATATGATGTCAGAGAAACCATGTAATTTTACACTGAGAAGTCATTTATCTTTCAGCTTAAGGATAATTCAGTAAGAAAATAACGGGAAATCATATTATTTTCTGCAATGGTCTCCATAAATATGAATACATCTACATGTACATGCCTTTAAAAGTGAAGAATTGTTCATAAATATTTAATACATTGAGTGGCAAATCAATATCTAAAACTGACTTCATAAAGCAGTTGAAGTTCTAAAACACATGTATTTTCTCACAATGCTCTCACTTCAGAAATTGCTAAATTTACTGTTATTTTCTTTATAGGAATCAGTTGACCTTTGATGATATTAATTCATATGACCCAGGTTCACCTTCAATGGATGGTCATTTTGATTTCAAAGAGGAGAGATCATCAACAAGAAATAAATTGAAATTCTGGAATAAGGAGTCGGGCAAAAAAGAGGGTAATACATGTACCTCATTTTAAAGAAATTTTGTTTGGTAATAATGATGCAGAGATTTTCAAGATGTTGATAAAAATATTAGAAATATTCAATAAAGTAACATTATCATAAAAAAATTATTCTTCACATGTTTTAAGTTGATATGTATTTTTTTACAGTAGGACTGTACTATTTCAGGACTTGTGTCATTTCTCTAAAATATGTACAATTGCCACCATATACTGATTCTTTAAATGGGAGGAATATAGTAAACTCCTCTGAAACCAATGAATGGAATTTTATGAAACTTTCACTAATTCTTTGTTACATGATGCCATTGTGCACCTCCTATATTGTTTTTTCTATCTGAATGAGTTATGAGGTTCCCTATATTGTTTTTGGGCAGGGAGCAGAGAGTAAGCTTTTTTCAGTTTTTCTAGTTTTATGTTTATCATGACAAATTATTAGTTTTCGTTTATCTTTAGATATGCTAAATTTCTACTTGTTTTTTTTTAATGACTTTGTAAAATAAAATGCTGAACATACAAATTTTGATCACATTTATAAGCTACTTCCTGACAAAATGATTTTATTGTTGATTCACAGTTATGATAATGTTGTCAGACTTGATATTTTTAAAATGGAATTCTACATTTTTCCATTCAGGATTTTTCTGGTACAGCTTTTGTATTTATATTTCTATAATGTATTTAAGACTTTCAATTGTTGACTTCTAGTTTTTGTTGTAAACAGAGTAAAATCTTATCTGTGTTATACATGTAGATCTTTCCTTGTTATGAGTTCTGCTGGATCATAATATTCTGTTTGCTTAACTTGATTACACAGAGAGAAGAGTTCGGAACATTCTTAACTTGATAAACAAAGGGAATAGAACATCCTTAACTTGACAAGATATAGGAAAGAGTTTGGAACATTCTTAACTTGATAAGACATAGGGAACAGTTGGGAACATTATAACTTGATAAGACATAGGAAACAGTTCAGAACATTCTTAACTTGATAAGACTTAGGAAAGGGTTTGAGACATTCTTAACTGGATAAGACATAGAAAACAGTTTGAAACATTCTTATTACAACATAATTTGCTTCCTCTTGTTATAACTCTTATATCAGATTTTTTTGTTGGAAAAAAAGATGTCTTGTGTAAAACCCCTTAATTTTTGTTTAAACTTTTCAGAAAATGTTCACTCATGTTTAATGGAGATTGACAATGACTCTAAGCGGCATCTTAAAGAAACCAACCCAAACAAATGGCCAACAGGGTTCTGTACACAGTTTGTGAACCTGACAGGGAGATCATTCAAGCTTTGTCTACCAAGAATTCTAGATAAAGTTAAAATGTTGGAGAATATAATGATCTGTGTTATTGTAAGCTTGATCTGGTTCCAGCTGCCAAGGTCTGAAGATACATTGAGGGACAGGATGGGGGCTGTAAGTAGTCTGAAAATACATTGAGGGATAGGATGGGGGCTGTAAGTAGTCAGAAAATACATTGAGGGACAGGATAGGGGCTGTAAGTAGTCTGAAAATACATTGAGGGACAGGATGGGGGCTGTAAGTAGTCTAAAGATACATTGAGGGACAGGATGGGGTTGTAAGTAGTCTGAAGATACTCTGAGGGAGGATGGGGGCTGTAAATAGTCTGAAAATACAGTCAGGGACAGGATTGGGCTGTAAGTAGTCTGAAGATACATTCAGGGACAGGATGGGACTGTATGTAGTCTGAAGATACGATACATAAATGGGATGGATGGGGGCTGTAAGTAGTCTGAAGATACATGGAGGGACAGGATGGGGCTGTAAGTAGTCTGAAGATACTCTGAGGGAGGATGGGGGCTGCAAGTAGTCTGAAAATACATTGAAGGACAGGATGGGGGCTGTAAGTAGTCTGAAAATACATTGAGGGACAGGATTGGGGCTGTAAGTAGTCTGAAGATACTCTGAGGGAGGATGGGGCTGTAAATAGTCAGAAAATACATTCAGGGACAGGATGGGGCTGTAAGTAGTTTGAAGATACATTGAGGGACAGGATGGGACTGTATGTAGTCTGAAGTTACATAAATGGGATGGATGGGGCTGTAAGTAGTCTGAAGATACATGGAGGGACAGGATGGGGCTGTAAGTAGTCTGGAGATACATTGAAGGACAGAATGGGTGATGTAAATAGTCTGGAGATGGTTTGAGGGACTGAATGGGGCCCTAGGGAGTCTGAAGATACATTGAGTGCCAGAATGGGGGGCTGTAGATAGTCTGAAGATAGATGGAGGGAAAGGATGGGGTCTGTAAGTAGTCTGGATATACATTGAGGGACAGGATGGGGCTGTAAATAGTCTGAAGATACATTGAGGGACAGGATGGGACTATGTAGTCTGAAGATACATAAATGGGATGGATGGGGCTGTAAGTAATCTGATGATACATGGAGGGACAGGATGGGGCTGTAAGTAGTTTGAAGATACATTGAGGGACAGGATGGGGTCTGTAAGTAGTCTGGAGATACATGGAGGGACAGGATGGGGGCTGTAAATAGTCTGAAGATACATGGAGGGACAGAATGGGGGCTGTAAGTAGTCTGGAGATACATGGAGGGACAGGATGGGGGCTGTAAATAGTCCGAAGATACATGGAGGGACAGAATGGGGGCTGTAAGTAGTCTGTATATACACTGACGGACAGCATGGGGGCTGTAAGTAATATAACCTTACTTTTGTGTTACCATGAACAAAAAGATTTATCTCCTTAGCTGTTAATGTGATAAAAATTGTTTTCATGAAATAACTTATTGAAGTTAAAACCTTTGTCTGTTTAGATTTTCTTTTTGTAAATTTAATATTTTTGTGCCATTTTGTTATGTTAAATTTTTTTCTTTATAATTTCTCCTTTAGTAGGCATTTATGTTAGACATTCTGACTTTTTGTAAGATCATGTTCCCAGGTATATTTATCTACTCAGATGAACGATCATATAGAAGTTATTGTTTTACAGGTGTTTTTTATTGGTATCCACTGGGGTTTTATTCCATTATTTGATGCAGTGTCCTCTTGTAAGTTTGATTTTATTTATTAAGTGCAGATCTATAAAATCAAGTTGTCTTTATTTAATTTATTAAGTGCAGATATGTAACATCAAGTTGTCTTTCACTAGCCTGTGTTTTTCCATCAGTAGATAATTCTTCATATTTCAAATCATGTAAACACCAGTGCTGTATTTTTTCCTGTATATTACTTCCTATCATTAAGGCATAATAAAAATATTATAAAATGCAAAGACATGCTTGTGGCAAATGTCTATTTTTTATGTTTGGCATACCCTTGAACATTTAAAATAACATCTGAAAATCATAATCTTACTATAGACTTGTTTGCCTTTCCTTTTGAACAAAGCTGTGGGTTCTATAAATACATAGTTTATGCAGATACAAATAACAGTGATATTTTTTTCCACACATTTATATAACAGGTGGATAGTGGATTTTTCGAGCAGGGGAGGGTGCATTGAAATGAAATTTCTAGAAATACCAAGGCAAACTACCATTTTATATCCATGGTAAATATTTCTTTGTACAAAGTGTTCTACTGTGGACACCTCAGTGCTTTTGTATAGGTACATGTATGTTCTGATCACATGTTCTGAACTTTTTCATTGACCACATCATTATGGATCTTTAACCCTTGTGTATTTCCAGTTCCTATGGAGATAGTTGTAATCAACAAAGAGAGAGCAGCTGGATGGTATAGACTATCAGCATACTTCCTGGCTAAATGTGTTAGTGAATTACCTCTGATACTACTACAACCTTTATTCTTTGTCACTGTAGCTTACTGGTGTATAGGACTGAATGGTGCTGCAGCTTTTTTTGCTACAATGGGAACAGTGTTTATTACAGCTATTACTGGACAGGTTTGTTCAACAAATTGCAGAATTAAAATGTGTTCTTAACCTTTTAACCTTTTCCTCTCCTTTAACCTTTAAGATACAATTTATTGATACAGCTAAGGTTGGTAAAAATGAATGCTGTGTCATAATCTAGATTTTACTAGGAGTCATGGAAACTACTTTGACTAATTGGTGTTTGGAATTTCTTTATATGCTGCAACAGCCCTTGGCATAAAAGTTCTGTTCCATTTTCACAGTTTTAATATGCCAAAAATTTGGTATATAGATTCTGAGTGAATATTGCATTACTTTCAAATAGGAGGATGATTTCTTCACTTTTGAATATAGCCTAGATTATCAGGGCATAGAACCTTACCATACATAAGTGGACCTGACCTACCGAATAATACTTAAAGCACCTCTCTTCTATTGGTTAAGGTTTAAGAGCCTTTCAGTGGATGAGGAAACTGCAATTTCATTTAATAAGATAAAGAGTAATTTTCCCATGGAAATGTGGTTATACACTTACATCTTATGAAGAAATATAGCAACAAACTAGAAACTGCAACTTGTGCAATTAAATCAAGTTTCTTAGAATTACTGATCAGCTATTGACAAAATGTTAACAATTTTGTACTACAGCTTATATTACCTTAACATTAAATGTTTTGAATTATGATTGCAGAGTATAGGGTTGTTCATTGGTATGATCAGTACAGAGATGAGGAAAGCTATCACAGTGTCTCTCATCATTCAGATGTCAACCATGTTACTAGGTAGGAGATAGTTGTAGGCTATCAATGTTACTAGGCAGGGGATAGTTATAGGTAACAATGCTACTAGGCAGGGAATAGTTATTGGTAACGATGTTATAAGGTGGGAGATAGTTTCAGGTTATCATGTTACTAGGCAGGGGATAGTTTCAGGTTATCATGTTACTAGGTAGGAGATAGTTGTAGGCTATCAATGTTACTAGGCAGGGGATAGTTATAGGTAACAATGCTACTAGGCAGGGAATAGTTATTGGTAACAATGTTACTAGGTAGGAGATAGTTATAGGTTATCATGTTACTAGGTAGGAGATAGTTACAGGTTTTCATGTTACTAGGTAGGGGATAGTTATAGGTTATCATGTTACTAGGCAGGGGATAGTTATAGATTATCAATGTTACTAGGTAAGGGATAGTTATAGATTATCAATGTTAGTAGGTAGGAGATAGTTATAGATTATCAATGTTACTAGGTAGGAGATAGTTATAGGTTATCAATGGTACTAATCAGGGGATAGTTATATGTTATCATATTACTAGGTAGAAGATAGTTACAGGTTATCATGTTACTAGGTAGGAGATAGTTATGGTTTATCTTGTTACTAAGTAGGAGATAGATATAGGTTATCATGTTACTAGGCAGGGGATAGTTTCAGGTTATCATGTTGCTAGGTAGGAGATAGTTATAGGTTATCATGTTACTAGGTAGGAGATAGTTATGGGTTATCTTGTTACTAGGTAGGAGATAGATATAGGTTATCAATGTTACTAGGTAAGGGATAGTTATAGATTATCAATGTTACTAGGTAAGGGATAGTTATAGATTATCAATGTTACTAGGTAGGAGATAGTTATAGGTTATCAATGTTACTAGGTAGGAGCTAGAATAGATGTTATAATTTTAATTTAGTTTAGCAATAATAATTGTCATTTCATTCGAATTTAATGCAGAAAAAATCTTGTATGTTTACAGGTGGATTATTTACTCGTACCTTGCCTGTTTGGTTGGACTGGGCCAAATATCTATCATTTGTTCATTATACATTCCATTCACTGATGTACTTAGAGTTTAAAAATGGACCAGAGATTAGGTATGTCATGCATAGATTTTTCAGTATTTTGTGTTAATTCATGATTTCAGTGTATAATATATAAGAGCAACTCTTTCACTGAGTTAAAGAGTTGCCCTTATATACACTACAGCTAACAACCATTTTGACGATGCCACTCGCCCACGGTGGACAAATCAAGTTGTCCATGCTTTGCCCACCCTTAATGCCCATGGTGAACAGATGTCCACATGCCCACCGTGTCAGGTGGACAGTATAGTGTCCACGCCCACGGTATCCGGTGGATGTGTGATAACCTGTTGATTGGATTTAATCCATGATTGGCAATTTTATTACGATGTTCAAACGGTTGACAAATAAAAGAACAAAGTGTCAATCATTACCTTGACCGTGAGAATCAATTTTCTTTCTGGTATAATTGTGACACCACCAGGTGTTTACTTAGGAATTGATATAATTAGGTTTTTATATGAATTAAATGCTTTAAACTCTTGTTTTTTTTGTTTTGTTTTTGTTTTTTCGGAAACTAAAGTTGATATAATTTTTAAAGAAATTCATAAGGCCTTAATTTTATCATTTCCAGTTGCTACATGTATCATGTAATAATATTATACACCTGACCTGTCACCTGATTGTTACGAATTGTAAATTACAATGTTCAAGAAAATCGAGTATTTGCAAACTCCTTATTTTACTGACAATCTATTTAACGCAGTTGTATTTTCTAAGTGAAAGAACGGATTTGAAGCAGACACGTGCAACTTTAACTTACTGTCTATAAATAACCAATTTCGATATTGTGTCATTTCAACAAAATTTGAAAGCGGGAAGCATTGTTGAAAGATAATATATGATCCAGAATTATTGAACCGTGTACGTAATGAGTTTTCAAATGGCAACGGATTTAACCGCGTATTATCCGAGCACACGTTAGCCAACTATAGTGATGGGTGAAAATTTCCCCTCTTAAGTTGAATATGCAGTGAGTTCTTGTAGATTTAGCGCACCATAGACAATTGAACGACGTATTTCTTCAGTTTCTTTTTTTCGTCACTTAGTTCAACAATTTTGACTACGATTAGTTCCGTTATTATATAATAACAGTAGCATACAAATTGTAGATTAAAATGTGCAAGAAAATCGAGTACTTGTGAATTACTCATTTTATTGATGGGTTTCTTATGTAATAATTCTAATAAAAGAACAAAGTATTTTAAACCAATAAGTATAAAAATGCTTTCAGTGTGTCAATTTCTTATGCAAATTTGATAAACGCCTTTGTTATATCGTCGATCAATCAATGTGTTTCACGTTTTATCAAAAGGTATGTCCCGATATTTGAGCATCGTATAAGGTAAATTGACATTTAGTTGACACTGCAACAATTATTGATCTACGAGCAACGTACCTTACTTGCATAGATAATAAGAAGAGTAACAATACTTGAAAGTATTTAAAATTTGACACCATCATTCAAAAAACATGTAACTTTAAGAGACATATAGAAATATAAATTATGCTCTCTTAAATTTTTCATACCCTTGACGTTAAATCATAACTTTTCATTTCATGAGTCAGACTTTTTAATTAAAATTAATTTACATGTAATTCCGAAAATAATTGCATATCAAGTTATTAATTTAAATGCACTTCAAAAATGGATTTCTTGGTTCCCTTGATTACTCTTTCTTTTAAAGTGTTTTATTTTGAAATCTCGTAATTTTTTAGAATCTTCTGAAGCTTTATTCCAAAAACATTATTACTTTCATTTTTGAAATATCCATTGTTAGTTTATGAATATACAAATAGGTGAATGACACAAGGGCAATCGTATATTTCAGTAATTAAATGTTCAATGTTCTTGTAAAATCATGCTCAATACAAGTATTTTTTTCTTTTTACTAAACGTAATAATCTTGTAAAGTATTTGTGATTTTCATATCATAGCCACCTAGAAATAATATTAATCAATGTGTTTACAACATTAACTTAATTAGTCAAATCAGTATTATCTGTGTAATGTCACTACTTAATACCTGAGCATGTCACACTCAGCCAATATACAGGAAGTGGTGGATTAACTGCTAATTAACGAGAAGGAATTGTTTAATAATATTTAGATTAAAGAGTACAAAGAAACCGAATTTAATGTTTTATGATTATAGAAGCGTATTATGGACATCCAAAATTATGTTTTTAAATGAAAATTTCGCCATTAAAAATCCCTTATAAAATTGTGTTAGAATCCCCCAGATATATATAACCTGATAAAAAAAAAATAAATTCTTCTAGTATGAATTTTACGACTAACTATATATATAGAATAAATCAAACTAATTGGTATCTTTATTTACACTTGTGTGCCGACTTAGTAGGCCTTTTTTTTGTGAAAATCTCCAATATATTTCAATACTAAAACGGGACAAAATTGAGTTTGAAAATTTCATATTTTTGCATTATTTTGCCTTTCACCTGTAGTTATTGAAATGGATACATATTAAATTAATCAGAGTAGAGAGTATATTTCAAATTTTAACATATTTAAAATTTGTAACACCAGCCCACAGTCGTTTAGATTTTATTTTCGAATTTCATGAAGGTTGCACTCATCGTATATCACGTTTATTTTCTTTACGGTTGATGACAAAAAAAAAGAAAAAAAAATTATTATTACTCCTCAATCTTAGTACACATGTGCATGAAGGTCTAATCATGATTAAATCACATACATTAATACGTCTTCTAAGGTACATGTAAGTGTCGTTAGCTAATACGCACCGGTTAACTGTTCAGTTTCATTTCACAATGCGTTAAACCACACCCTCAATATTCCTATAATTTATTACCTGTCAATCAACATTACTGCATCTTTACTTAAAACCACACCCTTGACATTTTATTAAATTGATTTCCTGTCAATCAAAGGTCCATGATAGAACACCTGCATCTTTAGCCACTGTGAGAAATTCATAGCAAAATAATGCAGTGCCGTAAAAGGGGATGCTGTTGTAAATAGATTCATCTTTCAAAGGGACTGCACATCCAATCTTAGCTGATTTTCTCTAAGAATTTTAAATATCATAAGCAAAAGGAGGGTGCACTTTTTCCATCACATGATCGTTAAAGTATTTTTCTCAGAATTCATCTTACAAGATTAGTTGTTGTTTCCAAATTAATATAAGTTATGTTGAACTATTCAGTATTTCTGAAAATATTAAAATATTGATTTAAACATTAAATCAAAAAATTTTTCTATAACACAATTAATTTTTTGACAAATGATAGCGCTACACTGTATTAAAACCTGCCGCTACCGTTAATTGATTAACTGTCAATTAAAGAGATCAAATGGCACCTATCAAAGGTTACCACGATTTCCTGTATTTATTCCATTTGTTGGCAAATACTCACGCTTCTCAGCTTTAATCCCACCCACAGGTAATTGATGACTGTCAATTATAAAAAAGCTCTATAGACACCTGTGAAATATTGTTACCGATAGTTCATACAATTAGATACGCTTCTTATAATACAACAGGACTGTAATAATTATTACGTAAGAATGAATTTTTAACTCCGATTCCTGTTAAAACGAAACAAGATTTAAAATTGACCACCAGAATGCATGGGCAACATGGACAGCAACCAACCACGTGTCCACCGTGGGCCGGTGGAAACATGTCCAAGGATGGACACAAATTGTCCACCATTGCCCACGCCCACAGTGGGAAAAGGGAATCGTCAAAAATGTCTTTAGCTGTAGTGTATTATAAACTGATAACATGAAATTATTTTTATTAATTTTTTTTTTAATATAGTAATTTTAACCAAAAACTTCCCACAAATCTCATATTTTTATGTGGGAGATTCTAAATTCTTCATTGATTTTGTTGGAGTCTCCCCCTAATGTAGAAGAACTAACATGTATGTTGTTTGGTGAACATTATTTAAAATACTTGAACATTTACTTATATGATCTTTTTTACAGCTGTGCTTTCAAGGTCAACACATCAGCATTTTCAGTGTGTCGAAACACAAACACAACAACAATCCCATGTGATTTAGTACTAGATTATTATCATGTGACTTGGAGTTATTGGCAGTACCTGATTCCATTGTTTGGCTTTATTGTTGTGTTTCGAATGCTTGGTTATATTATGTTAAAATTTGTCCAGAAGCCTGTGTAGATTTATCATATATTTGTACACATGTACAATTATTTCTATATTTCTTGCTTATTTCAAATCGTGCCCAATCAGGTTTCTTGCAATCAAAGGCATGATATTTCATGGGTATTAAAGTTTTATTTAAGGATGATAATTGACTATAACTCTATTATTTTGTTCTTGCTATTTTTTCTTAATCACTATTT
Organism: Perna viridis; assembly: GCA_037379345.1. Lineage (NCBI taxonomy): Eukaryota > Metazoa > Mollusca > Bivalvia > Mytilida > Mytilidae > Perna > Perna viridis. Next base: position 11,483,958 of record CM074518.1, read on the forward strand.
GGTTATGTATATATTCGTCTTCAGTAATGAATGGTTCAAATTATCTCTCCCATTGTTGACAAATATCCATTCCCCTCAACAAGTTGATTAAAAATAGTTTAATTCTCTATGGGATCAAAAAGGCTCATACAGTAGGTTTTATTTTTCATTGGTCAAATTTAAGGTCTTGACCTTGCAAAATCGTCAATCTTGCCGACTATTCATTGACTGTTTACTTTCTACACTGTTAATAGTGTTAATACACTGATAAATGTAGTCAGAAAGTTTTGTGATAAATTATTCTACATATCATGTGAATATGTTAAAACTGTTGTTTTGATGATAAAAAGCAGCTTAATTTTCTGCATCAATTATTTTACCTTTATATGTGTGAAAAAGAACATAATTGTTGAAATTTGCATAGGAAAATATTATGAAAGGGTTGTGACAGGGAAAATCATGAAATAAAATGTTTTAAAATGGGAGAAACAGATACTCCTTCAGTTTCTTGTGGATTAAATATAGATGAAGCTTGCATTTTAAAAATCTTGATTTTAACTATATCCAGTGTAGAATTTTCTCCCATGAAGTCTGCAGAACACTTGGAAAATGTAAAATGGTGGGAAAACTTAGAATGGGAGAAAATTTATTTGTCATCCATGGTATACAGACCATTTAATGTTCACCTACATCTCATTGAACCAGTTTATCTTTTTGCAAGCAATTTATTTTTCTATTACAATATCCAAGATAACAGAACATTAAGATTTTCAATCTATTGGTAATATTGATGTTTACTAACTAGTATCCAAATTATAAGGAAGTATAATACAATATGGTACCAGAAAATGCTTGAAGGTATATTCATTCCTTAAAAGCAATACTCATAGTGAGTGCAATTATACAGGAAATGATCTCTGTTTACATCTTATATAAAAGTCTGTAACAACTTTGTTTTCCTCTCATTTCTGGTAAATGATTAATTTCATAGCAGTATTGTTCAGTTTTGTTCAATGATCAGTATTAATCAACTTTTATATTCAGATTTTTCATGATAATTTATAATTGTGCATGATGACTTCTTAGAATTATTTTATTTGTTTGGTATTTTACATGTACATGTATCTGACTGGCTGTTACTAATGTACATGTATCTGACTGGCTGTTACTAATTGATCAATTAACGGCTGGCAATATTGTTAGATTATTTATAAATAATGGCATAATATATTTTGTTTTGTATTTTTTGGTGCTGAATATTTTATACATGTTTTTTTTTTTATTTTAAATTCTCATTACAATTATAAGACTTAGTGTTTTACATATTGTATACATGCCTCTTATGTATTTCATGTACCAAAAAAATTTAAGGAATCTGAGGTATCATTGAACCCATATTAGAACAAGCAATTGAATAATCATAAATTTAAAAAGTATTATGTGCAAGGTTGTTGAAAGTTTGTTATTTTAGATGAAAATATGACTTTTATTTATGAAAAATGTGGCATCAGTTAGTTACAGTTCTGAGTCACTCACATTTCTTGTTACAGGCACAAACACTGTAATAATTAATAATTCTTTTACAGTATATTAAGTACATTTTGAAAACTTTGTATAGAAATATAATATAGTCAAGTACTAAAGAAATCAGTTGACGCATTTCTTATTTAACTTTAACTCAAATATTTAACCTTAAGTTATTCACGCAAATATTGAGTTATAGTTAATTATTTCTTGTTTGCTGTAAACCATTCAGCTCCTTAAATGGTTAACACTTCCATTACATTTTGTGATTTGTGTTTGTGGTTTATGTTAATAATGTGCCTGTGGACAGGTATACCTTTGTATTTCTTTCCATTTACACTTCAACCAAGTAATCAAAATACACTTCTGGTGATTTAAATGAAACTTTGGTGGATTATTAATTTCTGTTTTGGATTTAAGCTCCCTTTTGATGAATTTACATATTTCATTTCAGCTTAGCTCTTTTATAAATAATATTTTTTCGTAGTTTTTTTTTATCAAAGATTTTGTTTGTACAGTGCATTATGTATGTCAAGTTAAGTACATTATGTATGTCAAGTTAAGTACATTATGTATGTCAAGTTAAGTACATTATGTATGTCAAGTTAAGTACATTATGTATGTCAAGTTAAGTACATTATGTATGTCAAGTTAAGTACAAGAGGTTTGCAGGGGCAGATCCAGAATTTCAGGGGGATGAGGAATAAGAATTAAATGCCAGGCAAAGCAAAGCAAAAACAATTTCTGGAGGTAGAATTTTTAAATAATCAACATTTCATGCAAAAATCTTCTTACAAATTCTTGGCGGCGAAACTCCCGTCATTCATGCTTGACCTTGGATCCGTGTTTGGTCTTGTAATTCTTGAACTTGTTAACTATCCGTTGATTAATTACCTTAAATGGCATGTTTCGAAATTGCTTACATTTGATGTATTCGTTTACTTTGATCTACTTACTGCTTAATATTGTTTAAAAGTCAAGATTCATCAATTTTTCCAGATGAAGTATATTTCAGTATTAAGTACATGTAATACTGCATGATAGGGCTAACTATGATGTTACTTAAAGAATAAGAATATTTCATTTTACAAAGGAATTCATAACTTCAAGTTTTTAATGTAAATAGAAAATTTAAATAGTTCCAAATCAATGTGTCTACTGGTTTACTTTACACTGCTTATACAATCATATTTGATTTTATTCTAGAAGTATTTACTCAGTATATGTACATATTTGTATTAATATTTAGAAGAATCCTATCACACATTATTTATTTGGTATTCAGTGGAATTTTCTTCTGTAAATCAAAAAAAATTCTCAGTAAAAAAACTCACTTTTAAATTTATCTTTGTATTAAACCAAAGAAATGATTATGAAAGCTGTTAGTTAATCTAAGTGGTGTTCTCTGTGGAAAAGCTTGTGTAATTCTCAGCTTTTAATGCTGATTGATTATTTGTCTCTTAAAAAACTGAATTATTAAAATTTTTTTAACCTGACACTCTTACATGGAGACAAATAGCAACTAAAGGCATAATATAAACCGCAAAAGTACTATGGACGAGCATATGAATTAAAAGGGTATTAATGGAAGATGCAGGCAATAAGTGGCCCATAACAAAGATCACAAACTCATGTTTTCTAAAAAAAAAAAAAAGGAATGTTGGTTTGTAATTTATTAAAATACATGTAATTTATTAAAATATATTACATAAAAGCACTACAAACTTAAAAATTAAGGGAATAACTCTTTGACTTATGCATAATTCAGTAGATAATTAAGGAACTTTGAACATATCTTCTGAGTCATCCACTTTTGATATAGAAAAGTCCCTGTTCTCTCTGACATCATAATGAATTAAAAAATACTATGGAACAAAAGAAAACCTAACAAAAACCAAAATTATATGTACAAAGCAACACAAGTAAATAAACTGGGGGCATGGACCAAGGTAAAGGTGTCTTCTGCTTTTCTACAAACACAAGATGGATTGCACAGAAATATCTTCTGTTAGAATCGAAGGTATAAGAGGGCAGTGGAAAGGCAAATATTCTTAAAATAATCAGTATTCACTTAAAAAAAACATACATCCATGAGTAAAGCACTACTACACCCACCTCAACATGAACCGTGTGGAGAAGGGGTACTGTAATAAAAGAAAATAAAACAAAATACTGGCCAAGTCATCATTGCCGGAATATGGAAGAAAATAAAAACTTGTGCACCATTTTTTACATATCAATAGATAAAGACAGTACAATTAGACTGTATCCAAGCAAATGTTACACCAGTATTAATTATGACTGACCAGTTCTATGATGCATCAATCCAATAAGTTATAGCATAGTTTCTTGGCTAGGTCACACGACTAGCATGTACATGATATAACCCAAAACAGTTATCAAAGAATATCCAGCGGAAAATACCAGGCATGGAAAACAAACACACACAACAAAGAACATAAAGTAAATAAAATAATACATACAAAGTAACAAAAGTAAATGAGCAGCTCGGACTCCACAAAAAACTGAGTATGGACCAGATGCACTGGTAGGGTAAGCGTCCTCTGCTTTTCTGGAACACCCGCCGAGTTGCTCATATAATATACGAGTAAATTTCATCACCATGCACATCATGAAGGCTTTTGATCAAAATGTCTCTACAATAAATTTTGAATTGTGTGGTCCTTTAGAAGACGTCGCAAAATGGTTCCAAGTGTAACATAATTAGTATTAGCGAAAATAAAACTTCCTTCATGACACAGTGCTAGGACTAATCCTAATCTTCATCTATTACTACCAGACTACAACATATTTGCTTATTTAGATTTAGTACGTACTTTTCCAATGCTTTCCAATAATTTATATCATACAGTTATTAAAATTGTTATTGATATTTGTTTGTCTTATCTTTTTTTTACAACTATACAATGTGGTTATATTTATGGAAATGTTCGTATTATTAATCTTTTGGCACAGAATGACCGATCTGTTTTTAATCTTTTGGCACAGAATGACCGATCTGTTTTTAATCTTTTGGCACAGAATGACCGATCTATTTTACCTAATTATAGTTTTAAAGCAGCTTGTCATATGATGGAAACTAATACTGAACGAAACAAAGCTTTGATATATGGAGAAGGACATTTACCCAAACTAAGCAACGTAGTAAGTTAACTATGTCATTAGTTTCTCATATTCTTTGAAAACCAATAAGCATAGTTTCACTTATTGCAAAAACAAATGCCGCTAATCAAAATTTCAGAGTTGCTCATTTACTTTGTATGTATCATTTTTGGTTATTTTATTTTCTTTGTTGCGTTTGTCTGTTTTCCACCTCTGGTCTTTGTCCCTGGATTACATTCTTTTGATTTCCGCTAGAATCTATGTTCCCTTGATTACTCTTAGAAAGTATGGTATTACTGAATTATGTTTGTATTAGTTTTCGTATAGTCTTTTCGAAGTTAATGTAAATAGACACTGGCTTAACGAAATAAACGTTTTTAATTAACATTTGACACGTTTAAACAACTGAGAGATTCTGATTAATAACAAATATTGTAGCTATTTACGTTTCATTCAAGAAATGACAGTATCTTTCAGTTTCGAACTAATAACTTTTCGAAATTCAAATAGAGAATCTAGGGTTTTATATATTTCTGACAAATTTGTTTTTGTTTTTATTTTTATTTGATTACACAATAATTATTTCAGGTCATTTTTCGACTGTAAATTTCTAAAATTACAAAGTTGCTAAACGTTCCACGTGTTTCCTCTACAGTTAAAATAGGTTATGGTGATTTTTTACTCCTTAGTTGTTCTAAGACATCTTTTAAGACGCTTCGGTTTTCGAGAAAAAAGTCAAAGGCAAAAGTCTTTAAACAGTCAAGACAAGCAGAGGCTGACGTCGTTTTCACTGCCTTAATGACTAAATAATTAAAATGAAATCGGTCATTTTGACAAGTACCCATTATGTATGTGATATTGTTTTTTGACTGTTATACTAAGGATGGTGTAATTTGTCTTAATTATTAATTGATGGTTGTATGTCCAGGAACAAGGTATGTGACTATGCTATTGAGTATTTTTAAGGGGATTGTGTACTTTGTTTCAGAGATGGTTTGGCCCCAGATGCATGGCATGTTACGTTCACCGGTGTGTCGATATAACCTAGTGCATGTAAACCAAATGCCCAGCTATGGCTAAAAAGCCTTACTGTGTTTTTTACTGGGAAAAACAAAGACTAAGGGAAACAACCCCTACAGAAAACCGGACAAATGGAGCTCGACAGCACAGAAAATGCAAACTTCTAAAGAGGGGGGGACCCTGACAGAAAACAAGATCTTAAAAAGAGTAGGTTGGGCGAAGGGTTAACAAACATATATCATTACGGCAACTATGGACTAGTCAAAATTACAACAATAAGGGGATGTGACAGTAATTATGCAAACCCGGATTGATGACAACATCATTGGACCAGCAGACACGACTTCGACAGGTTAAACAAAAAAGGAAGCCTGTAGATTGAAAGATTCGCTGGCAAACCCCAAGGAGGATTTGGACGAGGAACATCCTTTGGTCAAACTGGCAAAGTGGTTACAGAAATGCAGTTAACAACTTGAAATCTTAAATATCAGCGAATACTGTTGGACAGGCTCCTGTAAAATAAGAACTACCATGGGAGAAACAATGTAATACTCATGGAAACAGAGGATGACGATCACATCAGCGGTGTATCAATTGCAATGACTAAAGAAGCAATTAGAAAGTAGAGGAATGGACACCTGTAAGTGAAGGAATCATGACAGTATGGTTCTAGTCAAGGCACCTTAATATAAGTGATATGCTCAAACATATGAGGCAGATGAGGAGGTAATTGACAGGTTTATAAACAGCTTCAAAGTATAAACACCACGTCATGATATATCAAAATACCCGATGATATGAATGCATAGATTGGAACAGAACTCGATGGCTGGGAAAATTAATCAAGGGAACCAAAGTTCTAGCGGTAATCAAAAGAATATAATCCAGGGACAAAAACCAGACATGGAAAACAGACATACACAACAAAGAACATAAATTAACTAAAATAATAATATATACAAAGTAACAAAAGCAAACGGAAAACAAGAATGCATAACATTAACAATGTTTCTATATTAAAACAAATATTCACTAAATGAATATCACCACTACCAGATCGATTATATTGCAGTTAACGACCAGTACAAAAGATCAATTAACGATGTCAGAGTACATAGAGGTGCTGATGTTGGAAGTGACCACTACCTTGTTATTATCCAGGCAAGGCTTAAGCTACTTAATATAGGAAAGAAACCCTCATTATCCAAAAAGATACGCAACATACAAACTAAATGTTCCTGAGATCGAATCACGACTCAGACTGCAAATAAGGAATAGATTTAGCGTATAGCATACTGTAACCCGAAACAAGTAAGGTGAAAAAAAATACAATTGGAAGGCTTTTAGAAGGCAGGTTTTATAGTAGGGATAGGAACGGCGGAACAATTCTTCATTTTACGCGTAATATCCTATATTTTAAAAGCTCATTTGACAGTGTTCACATAATAAAGTATTATGGAATACTAAAAAAATATTATTTGGCAAATGTATGTACACTGGCAGTGAATGTGCAGTAGTCGTTTGAACAGAAATATCAGAACGTTTCACCACAAGATTTGGAGTGAAGCAAGGCTGTAATATGTTTATTGTTAGTAGTTTATTATTTGACTGGATTATGAGAAAAGTACTTTCCAGTAACAACACTGGCATAAGATGGAACTTTACCTCAAAGCTAGATGATCTAGACTACGCAGACGACATACCCGCTTATTTAGCACGAAAGATCAGATACAAAGGAAAGCACCATGAACATCTATGCAATAATAACCGGGCTGAAGAGAAATGCTGCAAAGACCAAAGAAATGAGAATGAACACCAATAACAGGCATTATATTGAAACATACGGGGTGACAGTTGAAAATCTTGAACAATTCATATACCTTGGTGCAACAGTCAGTCACACAGAAGAAACAAATGAAGATATACAAAGAGTGCTAGGCATGCAAAAACAGCATTCCATAAATTAAGAACAATATGGAACAGTAGTCAAGTTGGAAGAAAAACCAAGTTGAAGCTTTTGAGATCCAACGGTATATGTAAGTGAAACCTGAAAGATTACAAAACGAGAAGAAAAGATCTGAGATACTTCCCTCTACAAGTGTATTAGACACATCTGGACAGAAAATTATCTTAAATACTGAAGTAAGACAAAGAGCAGGGATAGAAAAGATTAGTACTATGGTAAAGAAAAGAAGGTGGCAGTGGATAGGACATGTCTTAAAAATAGATAACACCAGGAATATGAAAATCGCACTCAGCTGACCCCTGAAGGAAAGAAGAAGAGGAAGAACCAAAGAATCAGTCTTTGACAGGTGCATCAATGATTGCACAAGATAGATCAAAATAGGGAGAACTTTGTCATTGCCCCATTCTCCGGAAGGAGACAGGGAACTAAGTAAGTCAAATACAGAAAAAAAAGAAAAGGAAAAACGCGGACCGAAACAATTTATCTCCATTGACAGCTAGGCATTGTGGATAATTGTCCTCCTAGTTTAATGCATGACAAAACTTGACTTCTATTATGTTGATGAAATACAAGTCTTTTCCTTATTTTTGAAAAATTGCCTTTTACATCTTCAATACTTGACTGCTAAAATCATAAACTTAAATTGGTATTGTTACAGTTGTATATATATGTTAGATATATTCTAGATGTCTATCATGTTCCCTTTACCGTCACAAGGTGACGATTATTTGTCAGTATGATGCATTCCGTTACAAGAAACAGTAATATAGCAATATAATACAAGTTACTTCATTAGTTCCGATTAAGATTAGACATGCCGGTGATTTAATCACATGATTACCTTCAGAGGACACAATGTTATCGCTTTGAGTGTCATGCCGATTACTTCCGTGCCAAATATGACTGTTTTGACTATAGTCTTTGATTTAATATTTAAAATGCTATACATTAATAATCCGATACTGCTATGGCATAACACATAACACAGATCTCAGTATCAGTTTCAGGAATTTTGCTGTTCTTCAATATTTTCAAAGATGGATTTTCCAACACAATTTTGTGTATGATTTCGTACCGCACACTTACTACAAACAATGTGTGATGTTTTTGACGGTACATAATATATAAGTCTGTGTTAGTTATGTATTTGAGAAACTTGGACTGTTGCAAGTTGAATGAAGGTTACATAACCTAAAAGGAATTGCCTTTGCAAGGCTACACGACTTCCTTGAAGCATTAACGTACACTTTTTGCAACTTCACACCAAGTTTCTGACGTTCAATCTGTTTTTTATTATCGCAAACTCCAAAGGTCACCATTTCAAAAGCAATGATTTTGTAATGTTGTGTATAGAAAACAGCCATTTTAGTGATATTTACATCTGGTATTCATAGCCAAGTCATACTGAACCAAATCAGGGAGTATTTTAAAGATTGAAAGTTCATTTCTGATTTGTTATGGTTTTTTAAAATATCAGCTGAAACACAAAAATCGAGAATATTTGCCTACTTCTTAATGGAGTTGTATAACAGCTGACAAATTAAAGACCTTTGTAGATGTAGTCAGTAGGAATTCAATCGATTGTGTTTTTTCTATGTCTCGGAGTTAATTTCAAAAGCCCCCATCATTAAAAAACCGGAAACAAGAAAATAAAAACAAACGAAAAACAACTTTAATAAAAAAAAAAAAAAAGAAAGAAAGAAAGAAAGAACAACACCTTGCAAGGGAAAATTTAATGTAACAAATTAATTTGTTCTTTAATGAATTTTTCATGATAAAGTACAGTCGTCTTTATTCAATATAAGTAGGCTTGGAAAAGCATATAATGGGATTAAATAACAATATCCTTTAAGATAGAAGACTAGGTAAAATGGATTTGTAAGCTTGCCAAACTATGACTGGAGATACATTGTAATTATATTAATCATATGTACAGCCTCAGGTCTAATTCATTCAAAAAAGTCATACAATGAACGATTACGGTAAGCAAATCAGGCTTTTATAAATTATCTGTTATATTCATTTTTCTGTTTGGATTCTTTTATTTTACTTGATATACTTAATGTTAGAATCAAGTCACTCTAAATTTTGTAATCTGTCTTGCTATTTACTAGATTGCTACACAGATAAGAGTACGATAAATTCCGACTTTTGTATGAGATTAGTGGATAAATTTCTCTCATGAGTTGAAGGCAAAATTCTCAAGATACTCAATGTGGAAAAGTGACCGTTCTTTTTCTAACAAAAACACACAAAAAAACGGCGTACTTCATTTAGATAAGGAGAACTCCATTACTCCATTATCATTATCATTTTCACTTCACATAACATCATCGATGCTGTTGATTATAAATGTCTTATATGAAATATTGAGTCTTTAAAATACCAGCGCAAAATGGGTCAGGAAACGTGTTTGATTGGTCAACGTGCACTTATTTCCACTTTATTTCTACTGTAGTTCTAGTACATGTATCTGACATTATCAGTTTTTTATGCTGGCTATTGTATACTGCATACTTTGTTTGACAGCATTTGTGGAAATTGTCCTTCGAATGATGAATATGTTGGATATTGTTCATTGGCAATTGTCATTATTATTACGAATCCATTTTGATTTCCTCTCGCATTATACTTACTGAATACCGAGCTTTTTCATACTTTTATTTTTGTATAAAGATACAATTACAATACGGCAATTTAATCATTTAATCAACGTTTGATAATAATCTACTGAGACAAGAATATGTTTGGTTTGGATCACCATGACCTGGTTGACCGAAAGGGCATATCCATATTATTTCTCAAAACGTGATATTAACGAGCAGCGCGGCGAGTGTCTTGCGGGAAGCAGGAGAAACTGTTCACCCTCGGGAGATTTTTGGGAACGTGTTTGTTGTAATGGCTTGGGTGACCCCACGATTGTACCAGTATCAGTACTAATACTTCTTATCATAAAAGAAAACACATATTTAGTTCGTGTTATATTTATTTAAACTCACATTTGACACACAAGTATAAACAGAAGTAAATGCAATTTTGCTTAATAAATAATGTTTTGGTTTTTTTTTTCAGATGAAGAATTAAAGACTACAATCTACAATTGCTGCACCGCACCATGGACACATAAGATGTATATATGATATTAAGTAGGTCTATTGGACTAAATTCAGGCGCGCAATTGTAGACTTATTGAAAAAATGTTATGCCAAAAGCATAAAATCAATTTGTCCAAGTTTTGCGTTACACATGATGAACCAGTTTGCAACAAATGTGTCGTGGAATTTCATAAAGAGTGTCAGAGAATCACACCTTTGGCTACTATTGTTGACCATTGGCAAGAGACGGGTCGATTTCATGACGTTTTGGAACGTGCATCTAATACTAATCATAATATTGAGAAATTAGTACAGGTCCTTACGGGAAGTAAAAATTCGCTGACCCTTTCCAAATCTGAAGTACAAAGAAATATAAAGGACCTGAGATACCGAATAGATCAACATCTTGATAAATTGGAGGTTTCAATTAACCAACAGCTAGAACACTTGTATCAGGAAGAGTCTAAGGACGTTGGTAGACTGTTGCAAATTTTGGATGAAATTGAAAATAAGATAATGACTATTTGTGTTGATATAAGCGATCTATTTACTGAAGAAAATCAAGAAGAAAGATTTCTAAAGATACACATGGCAGATAGGAATTTGCAACACTTAAAAAATGACATTGAAGGTGTTTTAACTTCCACCAAGTCCATTGATATAAAATTCACTATTGACAAAACACTGGAATCTTTCTTGAAAGACTTAAAACCGTTTGGAAAGCTGAATTTAGTTAAAAGTGAAGTTAAGCCACAGTTGAATGATATGCAACATAAGCATGCTCAGGTACATGTTCATTGTTCAGAATCCAGTCCGACAATATTGTTATCTGAAGAACAGGAAGTAAAAATAGATACGAATGGGTCCAGATATCTTATTACTGGGTGTCTATCAATATCCGACGGACGATTTTTATTCATAGACCGCAACAGTGAAGTCATCTGCATTCAAGATACTAATGGCGACATAGAACGTTTAGCTGAAGTAACAGATAGTCCGTATGATGTGGCACTTGTAAACGAAAAAAATATGCTTCTTGGAATTACATTTGGCTCTAAGGCATACATTGACAAGATACATTTTGGAGAAAGAAAAGAATCCACGAGAATCCCAATGAATGGGTTTTGTTCCGGAATATGTTACAATGAAGGATTTTTCTTCACAGTCATTCGTAGTAAGGGCATTTTTAAAGTGTCTCTTATTCTTGGCAAATGTAGTCTGTTGATAAAAGTTCCCGCGATAGATATCGGGTATATAAGCGTACAGGGAGATAAGTTGGTATACTCAAATGCTAAACAACGATCTGTGTCCTGCTGTAAATCGTCCGGTGAGCCATTATGGGTATATAAAATGGAGGGTACTGGATGTCCTCGCGGTGTTCAGCTTACACGATATTTTGACGTCATTTTGGTTGACAGCGGATTTAATGAGGTTGTTTGCATTTCAGCTGATGGACGTGGGCGTAAAACGTTGGTTAAAGGTTCTGGATTACATGAACCATTCTGCTTGAATTTGAATGTAGATACACAACGACTTTTGGTTAGCAATTTGATGAACGGAAAGGCGTTTACTTACATATTAAAGTATCGGTAAAGAATATCAATATAATGTGTTATCAATTTAGACATTGGTAACATTGGAAATATAGCTGTAATGGGAAGGAAAAATCACGGCTGTTTTATCTAGTAGACGGAAATTTGACATATAGAACAACTCGACCCACAGAAATGTAACATTTTCAATAAACTATGACGTTATTGAACTTGCTATTATATATTTATTATTATTTATTATTATTATTACTATTTTTCCATAGCGCTAAATCTAAAACAACACGACAATAAGAGCTTTACAATACAAAATTAAAATAACATACACTAAAAAATGTCTAAATGTCACAAAACAAATTAGTGAAACGTTTTACCGTTCGTGATAAATAAGTACACATATTTACATTTACAGATACGAAACTGAAATTCAGAAATAAAAAATGCAAACATGAAAATTGAAAAAAAAACAAAGTAAAAACTTGTATTTAAGCAAGACAATTAAAACTATAAGGTAGGCACATATTCCACGAAACAAGAATTATAACTTAAACATCATCAAACATGAGAATATGAAAAAAATCAAAATATTAAAAATATTAAGTCAATTTAGGTAGAAATTATATCACAGAATAGTAATCATAACAGTAATACGCTGCTTTAAAACATTAACGTATATTTTATGTAAACATACAATCAATTAAGACAGAGTTCAAGTAAAAACAAAAGGAAAAAAAACATCAGTGTCACTATGTCATATCACTAGAAATATGTTAAAACTTAAATAAAAAAGCCTTTCCAAAAATGAGTCTTTTTGAGTTTCTTTTTGAATGTTTTCACTGACTGAACATTTTGAAGCTCCTGTGGTAAATCAATCCAGAGAAAATGCCATAGCTTTGTCGAAACTTCGTTCAACATAACTCTTGGTTTGCACAATAGGTGTTTCGAATATTACATCGTTCCCGAGCCTTAAGGATCTTGACGGTTTGTATAGGTTCACCAATTCACGTAGATATAACGGCCCTTCTTGATTCAAGGACTTGAAACATAGAGCGAAATTTTGTGCTGCACTCTGAAATATCCAGTGCAAAGACTCTAGTGTTGGGATAATTCGTTCGTGATTCGTTTGCCTTGTAATTACTATCGCAGATGTGTTCTGAACCTTCTGTATTCGCTGGTAGCCGACAAAGTAATGCGTTGCCATACGATGAATGGCTCAACTATCGATAAGGCCGGTCTAACCCATAACTTCATCATACTATTACAGATTTATTCTGCCTTACATAGTAAATAAAATTGAAATATTGTCCAAAGGTCTGACTAATCTAATTTAAGCACTAAATATGTCAACGTTTACTTGTAACAGAAAATTGTATTACAGAAATGAAACACGGCTGTTGTGTATTGTATAAAGAAAACAAGAAGTGTTTGTGATACATATTATAATCACTCCCGGAAAAATGGAGAAAAAAATAAATATGGCGCATAAAATTTGGAATCAATGTACTATCCTGCACCGAGGTTGGCGTCATTTTTTTTTTACAGCCTATCAAAATTTGCAGTACAAAATGGCGGTTTTTTTTATTTTAGTGTAACACAGTATACTGAAATTGGAAAACAAATCTGAAAAAAGTTGCCGATGTATCTATAAAAGTAAACTGTCGTCTTGCAATCTCTGAAAAAATAGCCTTTGCAAAAGAATGACTATTATCAATATTCTGCCATTTAAATGACAGTACGAAAGTTTCAGGACGCAATGATTATTGATCATTATAGAACAAGCTGTTTGTCCAGTCTGGTTTTAGATATGCGGAGGTTAAAAATTAGGATTGAAAGTAAATATTTGTACAGTAACCTTTGAGTCTTTTCACAGTTTTTAAACCATTTCACTTGGTTTGTCGTTGATTAAAGACAACTTTGATATCTCTCAATCAAATAAAAATGGCACAGTTTGTGGGAAAATGGAAAGGAGACAGCAGTACATACACCAACTATGATGCATTTGCAAAGGCATCAGGTATGTTATATTTTCTTTCAGGCTACATGCTTTTAATTATTTTAATGGTGTTCTGCTGTGAACAAATGCCATGGAAAGAAACTTAAAATTTGTGCCCCTCTTCATTGCTTTTGTTCAGCTTTACTGTTGATGTTCTCATTGTTTTTCACCCATAAAAAAGTATAATTATCATTTATTTCATTGTCTTGTGCAAAACGTTCAATTCTTTATAATCATCCGTTTTATTTTATATTAATATGTTTGGCGAATCCTGGTTTAAATTATGATTAATGGAAAGCGTTTAACATAACTAAGCGTTCTCCAAAGCTGAATATTAGTAAGAATGTTTTTCTCGTTTCCCAATACTATGTAAACAACATCGGATACAGACTAAACATAAAGTGTTTGACAATAGTTTGACATGTTCAAACAATTAATGACCAATATTTGTTTTCGCAATATTGACAAACGGTCTTGAATGGATTAGTAAATATGTAGAGAATACAAAAATTTAAAAATCGAAGAGAAAAACTTCTTAATGTCATGTTTTAATTAAAGCGGCCTTCAAGTAAGGTTTTGAAACACACAATATCGATGTATGTACTTTTATATCACGTCACACAAGTACACATCCATACACACTGTCACGTCACACATGTACACATCCGTGTATGCTGTAACATGAAAATGTCCAAATGTAGATAAGCTTCATCCTGGTTGGATTGTTGTCTCTTTAAAATATTCACCGTATCCATTATCGTATGGTTTTAATAAATATTTCAATGCGTGTGCAAAATTTTAAGAAAATACTCAGGCAGAATTTACTATTTAAGTGTGTCAAAAATTGTTTGTTTGTTTGTTTGTTTGTTTTGTTTTGTTTTGTTTTTATTTTGTTTTGTTTTGTTTTGTTTTGTTTTGTTTTTGTTTTTACGTTAATTTTTTGTAAGTATTTAAGATAATTGTAAATATCAATATCGACATACTTAATTGGTATAATTTTATGAGGTTTCGATGATAAACCGTTTGATTTCTTTTAATATCGTTAACACTATAACAAAACTAACGAAATATAGGGTCCATAATTTAAGATGCATTTATTTAGAGATTACTTACGCAACGCTATAGTTTAGATTGTAAAGAAACAAATTTGAAATGGCTGATTAAATTTGTTCTTCTTAATTATTTTCCTTTTGCACAGGAATACCTGATGACTTGGTGGAAAAGTTCAGAAATGCTGTCAATGAGATGGAACTCAAACGTGATGGTGATTTCTGGCTTTGTGATTTTAAAAGCACAGCTGCTCCGCAAAAGACATATAAGTTTAAATCTGGAGAAGAGCAAACCTCAACTGATCCATGGGGCAAAGGCGTGAAGGTTTGTGGTGCCTGTTTCAGAGGACATTTGTTACATTTAAATAATAAATTTAAAGTACTCATTGCAGAAATACTTACATTTTTCTAGTGGTGTAAAAAAGTTTACTTTCTAGCAGTCAGAGACTTCCGCTTCATAAAATGCAATTAAGTTTCGGATATGATAAACGACAGTTACATATTCTTGTTCAAAATATTTGAATTTGATCTCTCTCTCTCTCTCTCTCTCTCTCTCTCTCTCTCTCTCTCTCTCTCTCTCTCTCTCTCATATTATAACAATACCACATGAAAATACAAAGTAAAATCTTTAACTCATGGTAAAACCGTAAGTTTAGTTTACACTGAAACTGATAGGTTAGGTTTGTCCATGATGTGTTTAGTCTTAAGTTGTTTTTTATTATTTCAGTTCACAATTGCATTTGAAGGAGATTCCAAAATGTTGGAAACAAATTCATCAGAGATGATGGGATGGAAAAAGATGAAAGTTACCCGAGAAATTCAAGGAGGCAATAAGCTGTTGGAGGTACTTATCTTTTATATAAATTTCAATAATCATATACAAAGTGGGTTACAAGAGACACAGATACAATAGTTTTCATTATGCAAAACCAAATAATTCCAGTTTGCACTATAACTAAATAAGTAGGACTGGACATAATTTCAATAACTTTAAAAGCGTGGCATTTCTTAATTATTTTTGGTAAAATATCCACACTGCTATGCGTAAAAAATGTAATGAAGACACACACGTCTGTATTATTACAACATTAAAATGTGAAAATTGTTTTTGTTTTGAAAATAATCCACTGTTTGCAATTTTTAAGTACATCGTATTGTACGTTCATAACAAAATACAACATACAACATGGTATCTAGTTTAAGTAACACCCCAGATAATCATGCAAAAGGTGATTCATGGTTGGAAAGTCTACACATTTTCGTTTTTTTTATATATATATTTTGTTATAGTAAACAGAAATGAGCATGTAGTTTTTCATATAACCCTTGTCTTTAGGAGATAAACATTATATAGAATGTACTGCAGAATTCAAAATTAAGAGAGATAACTCTGTAAATGACACTAAAATACAATGAAAACTGTTGGATTTTCAATGTGGATTATCCTCTAAGAGCAGACAGATTGGAATGAATGATAATGCATTTTATCATGTAGACCCATAAAACAACTTAATAACAAAACAAAGTTGTGCAGCTTTGTTTGGGATGTATCACATATTACATAATTTGCATGATTCTTACAAAGACTACTACTTAAAATCCCACTATGAAGCTGTAATAAATTTTGTGTTGCACGTATATACGTCTTAGTTTACATGCAAGTGAGTAGTAATTGTTATCACAAGGTACTTGACATATTTTGTTTTTCAGACCGTAGAACTAGAAGATGGTACAAAGATGACATGTGAGATGAATAGGGTATAAAGACGCAACATTTAATTATGAAACGATTAACGAGATTTGTACACATTTAGAATCATTTGGATCACGGTTTAGTAGAATTTTAAGGGTTTAATTTGTAATCATTGTCGCCCTGTTTAGTGAAAAATAAAATAAAGTATAATCAATAATAGTTTAATTGTATTTGTATTAATCTGTCTGGTTGGTTGCTTCTATTTGAGATAAACAAGTTATTTTGTATAATATTTTTGGTCCTACGATGTCTTTATTGTTGATCGGTCCACAGTCCGCAATTCATATAATCTTAAAACGCACATTGTAAATGAAACTGCTGCAAATCAGGTTCTTTCGTATAACCTGTTCAAAAGTAGAAACAATCCTTATCATTTTGGTAAATTGAATTATGATTTCACAGGGTATGCAAGTCTCGTGCCTCTGTTCACGAGAATGGGTCCTAGTCTACCAATTAAATACATGAAGATTTAAACCCTATTTAAATGCAGTGAATCTAGAATCTTTGTCCCCTTGATAACTGTTGTAATACTTCATAATACAGCTTACTTATAAATGGTCTTCAAAATTGTGAAAAAATGATTTATATGAACATACTTTTTCTTAATTTTCAAATATTTAAACTAAAACCGGAACTGGCATTAAAAAGATAACTGTTCCTAAGGTGGATGTTCTCCTTTTGAATTTATAAGGGTATATACTTCTAGCGTAAAAATGATTTTTTTATGCGAGGAGGTAATGTCCTCAACCCAGAAGTACTTAGGTTGTTTTTGTATTTTTGTAATATTTTTATCATTCGAAGTACCTCAATATGATTTCAAGGGAGAAGTGTATGAATATTTTGCCAGGACGGTCGGGAAATACACATTTGCGTGTCTATGCATTTTTTGAAGAAAAATCTTAATCTATCTGTAAGAAAAGTACCCCTAAACCCACGAATATCCGTTTATTCCGGCATTCCGGATAAAATTGAGAGCTAGCTACCACTCTCGCTGAAATTTCAAATTGACTTATATAACCATTATGTTACTTTGTGCAATCATGCAAATAAGAAAAGAAATTGGAAGAAACCACACCTTTTTATGAATAATGAAGAAATCTTATTTTCCAAATATCACTCTTAAACTGAATATTGATATAAGCAATGAACAGATGAATTCATCAATGTGAGAAATGTCAGTTGCTATTTCATATGGATACACAGCAAACCCATATTAATTTTTTTTTTTTTTTTTTTTTTGAAACTGCGGTTATTAAGTTAAATACTGGCCTAAGTTATATAATACCAATAGAGTAAAGTCACAAATGTTCTATGGTCATCATCATGACCCTACTCAACATTTGTGGAATCCGTTTTCAATAATGTCAGTGAACTCCAGTTATCATATATGTCCTTCTTTATTGGATTAACCTCCAGTGGTCATATATGTCCTTTATTCTCATTGAATTAACTACCATTGGCCACATATGTCCTTAATTCTCAGTGGATTATATATGTCTTTATTCTCATTGGAATAACCTCCAGTGGTCATATATTCTTTTCTTTCATTAGATTAACCTTCAGCAGTCATATGTCATTTATTCTCACTGGATTAACCCCGAGTGGTCATATTTGTCCCTTCCTCTTATTGGATTAAACTCCAGTGGTCATATATGTTCTTTATTCTCATTGAATTAACATCCAGTGGTCATGTATGTCCTTTCCTCTCATTGAATTAACATCCAGTGGTCCACATGTGTCCTTTCCTCTCATTAGATTAACCATCTGTGGTCACATATATCCTTTCCTCATCAACCCAGTAATACAATTTCAAAATTTATGGTTTTAACAACAGGAATGAAAGAATAACTGTTTCGAACGTCGCCTAGTATAAAAAGGTCCGAACCTGACAGAAGATCGGACACAGTGTTGTCTTGTAAGACTGTGGTGTCCCCAGATGGGAATCTAAGCACGCTCACATCTGGTATCAATAGTGCCCCGACCATTCCAACAAAAAGTAATAAACCCATGATTTTTCAACACTATACTTCTAATCTGTGTACTCAATTAAAATCCCGACTTTAAAACATTATACATCGTTGTTTTTCAAAAAAGATGGTACACCTAGAAACAAATATATAGTTGTTGGTAGAGATTCTTCATACTTTGTAAGAAATAATTCCAAATCATCTTCCAAACATACAGAAGAAGATGTTTACAAAATGCTGGATTTTTTTTAATCGACAACATATTTGTGCAGTGTGGAGGACGGGTTTTTCAACAAACGGTCGGCATTCCAATGGGAACAAATTGTGCTCCTCTACTTGCTGACCTATTCCTTCACTCTTATGAGGCTGACTTTATAGCTGATCTGATCAGAAAGAAAGAATATCGTTTGGCTAGATCCTTTAATCTCAGTTTCCGCTATATAGATTTTAAACAATCCTAATTCCGGGAATTTGATACATCGCATCTATCCCAAAGAACTTGAGGTAAAGGATACTGCAGACACTGTAGAGTCAGCCTCATATTTTGACCTACACTTAGAAATCGATGGTAAAGGAAAACTATTGACCAAATTTTACGACAAACGTGATGACTTTTCATTCAGAATTGTCAACTTTCCTTTCATCTGTGGCAACATCCCTTCAGCACCTGCGTATGGAGTGTTCATGTCACATACGTTATGACAGAGCTTGCCAAAAGTACGCATACTTTTTGTATCGCGCTAGAATTTTAACAAATGAGCTTCTGGAACAGGATTATGTTGCTACAAGATTGAAGTCACTACAAAAGTTTTATGGTCGTCATCATGAACTCGTAAATCGTTACGGTGTATCCATCTGCGCTATGAAAAAACTGATTTGTTCAACGTGTAATAGTTTTCCTTTCCTCTTTCTTCTACCCCGGACTTGACCTTTTATGAGCAACTCGGTGGGGGTTTCTAGAAAAGCAGAGGACGCTTACCCTACCGGTGCACCTGGTCCATGCTCCCAGTTTTATTGGAGTCCGAGTTGCTCATTTGCTTTTGTTACTATGTATGTATGGTTTTAGTCACTTTTTGTTCTTTCTTGTGTATGTCTGTTTTCCATGTTTGGTCTTTGTCCCTGGATTACATTCTTTTGACTACCATTATAATCTTGGTTCCCTTGATTACTCTCTAACATTGGATTAACCTCCAGTGGTCAAATATGTCCTTTATCCTCATTATATTTACTTCAGTTGTCATATGTCCTTTATTCTTGTTGGATTAACATCCAGCGGTCATATATGTCCTTAATTCACATCAAATTATATATATCCTTTATTTTTATTGGATTAACCTCAAGTGGTCATTACATGTCCTTTATCCTCACTGGATTAACATCCAGTGGTTTACATGTGTCCTTTCATCTCATCAAATTAAATTCCAGTGGTCATACATGTCCTATCATGAATAAATCTCCAATGGTTATATATATCTTTTGTTCTCATTTTATTAACCTCTAATGGTCATGCATGTCCTTACTCCACTCCAGTGGTCATATACCATATAGCAAGTTATTTTGACTAGTGGAAAATTACCCGCTATATTGTGCGCCCTTTCTCTTGATTTTATTAACCTACAGTGGTCATATATGTCATTTCTTCTCATTAGATTACTCGGCCAGCTAGGCTATATAGCCTAGCTGGTCGAGTGGTCAAGGGCGCTGGACTTTGTGCAGGCGGTGTTGCCATAGATGTCACAGCGGTACGAGTTCGAATCCCGCGGAGGGAACGACCAAAAATTTGCATCGCAAATGTGACAGTTCTAACATTCTTGGGAATTTTTCAGACCTTTATATACGTTTACTGTATCTTCCCTGTATCAATTTGATCCGATGGAGCAATGTAGTGAATAGAGTCGTCACATTCTGAGACGTTTGTATATATATTGCAAAACACTTATTGAGAGTTCATAACGACAGTTTCTCTTATGGTTAAGTTCGAGGAATCATGTATAATGGGAAAAATCAGAAAGCCCACCGATCTGACATTATAATTTAACTCAAGGATGCTTTGCTATTTGAAAAGCCCATTATTTGGTCTCAGCATCACTGGATTTGCTCAGAAACTTTTCAATAAAATGTTAGAAAACAGCCCTTGCATTTTCATTTTCAATGCATTTCAATGAAATTATACCTCAATTTACCAAAATGATATGGAATTTTTTTTTCTGATGATGCAAATAGTCAAATTAAACTTTCAAAATGATGGGTTTATTTTCATACAATTTTTCACTATTTCCTGATTATTAGAGAGACTGATACTTAAACCAACAAACACATTGAAAATATAAATGCTTGCAAATTCAGTCAAATATTTAGTAGACAGTAGATACCTTGAAATCTCATTGTTAGCAGCTTCCAAATGGTAAAGTAATGCTCATGTGTAGTGCGAAGTATTACTTTTTTTTGTAATGCTTACTTGGCATAATTGAATATGTGTTAATGAGAAACATACCTATTTTGACACCAGAATTACTAATTACAAGTCAATAATTATTAAAAGATACTGCACTTGGGATAATTTATAGAAACAGTTGTATGGAAGGACAATATATGTTTAAAAAAAATACATACGTGCGCTAATAAAATAGAATGGGATTTATTCAAGAAATACGGAAAAATCTGAAAAAAATAACGTTGCAAAGGACATTTTCTTAAACGTAAACAATATAACAAATCAACTAAATATCAATTTTAGATACATTGTTGTCAAAGAATTATAAGCAACTATAAAGAACTACGAAAAACGTTTAAGAAGATATAAAACTCGATATTCAACTAGCCGATTTGGAAAGAATCGATTTGGAAAGAATCGATTCAGAGAGCGATTGACCATTAACAAAGCAGCTGCAGACGATACCATTTTTGAGAAAAAAAACATCCCTGTTGTGAGTCAAAGATCAATAAGAGGAGCAATATGAAGGATCCTAGAACTTACCTACATATCAAAACTATTTATTTTCAATGAGTGGCTTGAGGCTTAAGGGGCTATTAAATGGAGACATTTGAACTCAATTCTCTTGGGAAAACCAAATATGTGTTGTGCTTTCGTTAACTTCCGATTTGGTGATGTATCTTCTATGTTTTAGTTCATTGACAATGTCAAAGTATTTTTCAAATCCAGTGTTGGTTTTTAGCTGAACTAAGTTCTTAACTTTCCATTTTCATTTATCAGCTGTTCCTTCTGTTTATAGCAAGTATCTATATATATACTTATCTAAGATCTGATTTTACTGTGTGTTTGCAAGATGATTTAGAGCAAGATTTGTATTTATTACCTCCTGGAGTATTCAAAGCATAAAAAATTAGAGATGGATGTACTCCATGATTTACAACCCTCCTTACAAATCTTGTTTGATTCTAAAAGAGTAATCAAGGGAACCAAGGTTATAGCGGTAATCAAAAGAATGTAATCCAGGGACAAAGACCAGACACGGAAAACAGACATACACAACAAAGAACATAAAGTAACTAAAATTATACATACAAAGTAACAAAAGTATATGAGCAACTCGGACTCCACTAAAAACTTGGAGCATGGACCAGGTGCACCGGTAGGGTAAGCGTCCTCTGCTTTTCTAGAAACACCCACCGAGTTGCTCATAAAAAGTCAAGTCCGGGGTAGACAAACGAGGAAAGGAAAACTATGACCCGTTGAATAAATCAGTTTTCATGGTGCTGATGGATACACCATAACGATCCAAGAGTTCATGATGACGACCATAAAACTTCTGTAGTGATGACTTCAATCTTGTAGCAACATAACCCTGTTCCAGAAGCCTATTTGTTAGAGTTCTAGCGCGATACAAATAGTCTGCGTAGTTTCGGCAAGCTCTGGCATAACGTATGAGTTGTGATATGAACACTCCATACGCAGGAGCCGAAGGGATGTTGCCACAGATGAAAGGAAAGTTGACAATTCTGAATGAAAAGTCATCACGTTTGTCGTAAAGTTTAGTCAATAGTTTTCCTTTACCATCAATTTCTAAGTGTAGGTCAAGATATGACTTCACAGTGTCTGTAGTATCTTTTATCTCAAGTTCTTTTGGGTAGATGCGATGTATCAAATCCCCGAAATTAGGATTGTTTAAAGATAACACGTCATCTATATAGCGGAAACTGAGATTGAAGGATCTAGCCAAACAATATTCTTTCTTTCGGATCAGATCAGCTATAAAGTCAGCCTCATAAGAGTGAAAGAATAGGTCAGCTAGTAAAGGAGCACAATTTGTTCCCATTGGAATGCCGACCGTTCGTTGAAAAACACATCCATCAAACTGGACAAATATGTTGTCGATTAAAAATTCCAGCATTTGTAAACATCTTCCTCTGTATATTTGGAAGATGATTTGGAATTATTTCTTACAAAGTATGAGGAATCTCTACCAAGAACTATATATTTGTATCTAGGTGTACCATCTTTTGGGAAAAACAACGATGTATAATGTTTTTAAGTCGGGATTTTAACTGAGTATAGGGAATAGAAGTATACAGTGTTGAAAAATCATAGGTTTTAATGCTATTATATTCAGATAATAGTCTTGAACTGATTGTCTCCAAAAGATCTTTTGATAGCATCTTTTAGTAATCCAGATGATATATTTTAACACAGTACGAATAGTTTATACTAGCTTTAAAACAATCTAAAATAATTGGGAATCGACCTGTTTCAGACATAACTCCAAAATTTTATCATTTTTTTTTTTGGAAATTGCATTACTTACAAAAAATACATAAATAAAAAGATAAAGATAAATTTAAGTATGTTATTCATGAGAAAGGAAGACGATAAAGTGTTTGTATCACATAAAGGTTTTGTGACAGATGGAGAGATGTAACATGTATTTCTTAGAATTCACCTCTATCGGCGACATATGGAGAGATGTGACGTTTTCGTTAGAATTTACCTCTGTCAGCGACATATGGAGAGATGTTAAATGTATTCGTTAGAATTTACCTCTTTATTTACAATTCTAGCACGGTTTCATTAATAGTGACTTTTTTTAAGTATTCATTATTTTTTTATTATTTTAATAATATATATATTTATAAATAGGCAAATCTGGATCTGGACATGTTCCATTTTCAAGTCCCTAAATGCCTGTCAATTACTCTTCCTTAAAGACCAAATTAGCAGTGTATGATTTGCAAAGAATTTACATCTATAATGTCTTTGTTTTTATATTAGACAAAGTTAAACAGTTCTCTATCAAAGGAGAATACAACTGCATAATGGAAAAAAAAAATTCCCACTTACTCATGTACTCAAGGAAAAGCATTCGAAATTCTTACGAAACAAAAATACAATACCGGTATATAAAGGACTTTAAGGCTAAATCCATCGATACTGATTCAAAATTATTACTTAAAAATCAATATTTCTACTAAATCTTGTATCAAACGATTTTATCGTATTCTAAATAGTCACATACATTTGTAGTCTGAAAAAATGTTTCCTTGGACAAAAACTGTATACTTGTTTTGCAGCTCTAAAAATATATCAAGAGGCACTGCCAGTATCATTTGGTTTTAGAACCAACATAACGTGTATGTATATTCAGCACTACACAACACTGTCATTTAACTTTTCTTTAGAATCTTTATTTGTATATATATAGCCAATTGATGTAAGCGGTTGGAATTCCATTCTTTCATACTCCAAGCCAAGTCAGAAAAAAGCTTGCCAGACAATCTCTAGCACTATTGGAGAAATAAATAGACCATTTTAGGCCTAAAAATATTTCCGGTCACACTTCTGACCCTCCTTCAGAACTCATACTCATAAGGTGTTTTTTTTTTTAATTTGAAATTTTAAAGAAAAAAACAATAACGTAAAAAAATCTGCCGATTGTCTTTCAGAAAATAAGAAGTAAATTGAAAACAGGCATGCCTTGAGTGTGCTCTTAGTCGTGGATAATCCCTTTTTGGAATTCGACAGTTGAGATATTTTTTGTTTTTACCACTTCTATCAGAACATAAAATTACTCATGCGGCGAACATCAAAACGGATTAGGTGTGGACTAAGTTTATTATTACATGTTTAGTCTTTGCTTATTTAGTTTTCATTGTATCTCTATGACTTATTTCATTTCAAAAATACCAAATGAAAATTAAAAACCCTACCTACCGACCCTACAAAACTAGAATAGTGCTCGGAAACATAACATTATTTTTTCGTCCTTGGAAATTTCTCATCAATTGACTGGCATGCATCAATATCTGTCTTACATGCACTGGAAAGTGTTGGTTTTATCTCAAAAAGTATTTTGCTGGGTCAAAGATTCAGAAGATACTGCTGTTGTCTATACAACGCTGCATATGGCGTGCATTTACAAATTGAATTACAAGGTCACCGATCGACATTAAATCGCATGATAATGCATTAAATTTAATGAATGAACGTGGTCACATGACAACTAATGTCCCCGAATACACAATGACCAACATTCACGGGTTTGACTATACTCGGGGACTGTGTAACGCTTTGATGCTTTACACCGTCCGTGAGACACCAAACGATAGCCAAGGACGTCAAGAAACACCTCAGTCCGTCATGTAATACATATGAGTGCAAACCGGGTCTGTCAGTATTGAGTATATATGTTAGCACGAAAACGAAAATTAAACTAAGTATAGGAACAGTCAGCTGATTGTCAGCGTCACACATATCGTGCAAATAATTGAGTCAGACTAACACTGTGTTACGAAATATTTTTGGGGATTTTATTGGTTTATATCCACGAAGACAGTCGAATTATCTCCTTGAAGCAACGTTGTTTTACTTTATTATGCATGAAATGAAGAATGTAACGGATATACGGACAGTGCTATCATTTTCAACTTTATTGTTATAGTGTTATTTAATTACTATTTTGAAGTTATCGTAATAGACCCTTTTGTGGTAAGTTGTTGTGCATGCTCAATGTACACTTCCGCGAGGTAGGGCTTGGGTAGAACAAAAGAATTTTCCTCGCGGAAGTGTATATTAAGCATGCTCAACGCATGCTCGTCGACTATCCTACAATTAGCACAAAAGGGTCTATATTTACTTTTAATCGATTTCTCTTTTCCTGAAAACATTGGCATCCTAAAATGTAGTGTAACCTTTCCCCAATGCCATATTCGTCACAAAGGGAACATATCCTTTCAATTCGTGGTATATTTCTCCACCGCTCGGCTACAGGCAACCTGTGGTTTATCATTCGGAATTTGCTTAACGTAAGCATGTCTTTCCTATCAAGGATTTCAAAAACATTTTCAAAGCCTTGGTTGATTTTGAAAATATGGTAGTTTTTGCTCCTTCAATTACACCCAATACGACTTTTGTTTAAATTGATCTCTTTGGATTCGCTTTCCTAATTCGGTAGTTTTTGTTTTGAGTACTTCTTGTATACAACGAAGTTTTGGGTTATGATTTTATTATATTTTGCAATTTTAGAATTTTCCAATATTCAAAGTACGTTTAGTTATTTTACACATTAAATAGTGATCATAACACAGCAGTTTTGTTTTTGTTTTTGTTTTTTTTTGTTTTGTTTGTTTGTTTTTTGTTTGTTTGTTTGTTTTTTTTTCAATGTTTTCAGAAGTTTTATTTGAACCAAAAATCATGATATCAAATTTATTTCAAATTGTCAACTTACAAAATGTAAGGGTTTGGCTTTCGATTGTGCCAGTACTATAGATTTTTTGTCACACTATCACGAACGTTACACTTGTCTGGTGCACCGCTCAATTTCAAAAAGCAAATCTTATGCTTTACAATTATTCAAACAAACCGTTGTAAGAAATAAGAATGTTTTAACTGTTATTTATATCCGCTTGATGCAAGCAATGCGATTAAACTTTGCTTACACCATCCGTTGGTTTTTGAGATGCAACGAACAATGAGTCCTGGTTAATGTTACAATAGACACCTATGTCATATACTAGCATGCATTATTTTTAGGGAAAATTAGGAAGTACATGTATTATTCCAACTAAAGCTAATGGGTGTCAAGGGAAACGTTTTTGTCACATAATTATTTGTCAGATTACTTCAAAAAAGAGATGAAAGATTCTCAACTTTTGCAAGGTGACCAAAAATATTTGTTACTCTAATTCACAAACTTGAAAGGAAATCATCTCATGAATCGATTTAATGTCATCAGATTTGATAGTGAATCAGCTCAAACAGCGAGCGGTTATACAACAGCGGCGTCAACTGAATTCTTTTAAACCATCTATAATTTGTCAATAATGCGTGCACTATTTGTACGATCATTAAATACTTTAACGAGGTCTGTGTCACAGGGCCGATCATCGGCCCAAAGTAGTACTTCTTTCATAATGTTTTTTTTTGCGCTAGTCCTCTCATACTGCATTATAAGTGAATGCATGTATGATACAGAAAAATCATGACCACGCATGCCTGTAAATGGGAGATATTTCGATAAAAGTTCTCATATATTTTGAAGCTCGTAGGTGAAACTCCTCCCAAGCCTTTCATCAGTTAAAAGCCTACTACAAATATAGATTAAGTGAGGTAGCATCTTTTTTTTCATTTATCTTATTTCTTTAAAAAAAATCCTTTCCTGTCGACAGTGTCGTTTGCTTTTTGTTCCTTTTGAATTTCGAACGTCAGACGCTGTTTCGGAGCTTATATCAGAGTATCATGTATGCACGCATTAGCGCGCACTATACAGTTGCATTCTAATTTTATAAATCTTAAAATCAAAAATTCAAATTTGGTTTATATTGTTATTAAATGAAATTAAGCATTTAAACATAGAGAGAATTAATATATGTGATGGTAAACAATTGTAATTTAAAACAAGAAAGTTATCCGGAATGTTTCACTCCCCTGCCGCATTAGATTCTCTCCTCAGAATCAGCTGATACCTAGTTTCACACAAATTTCAAAAATCAAAATTGCGTGAAAATGAATCAAAAATGGTGTTTTTATTTTTTTACTTACATGTATAGCCCACATCCTCCATGCACGCTTCCCTCCTATGTTAGTGCCTGATATTTAACAAAACATAGAATTTGGCTATTAGTGTTGGAAAGACACCCCTGATTTGTATGAAAACTCAGTAATAATGTTTAGTATGTTACTATGGCTACTGGTTTTTATGACAATATTCACTTATCAATTATACCGGCTGTTGATTTCAGATGACATTTAAGCTGTGCAATAAATTGCTAATAATACTGGTTAATTTCACATCTTTTCCCGTTAATATTTTCCCCAATATGAGATTATTAGATTATTTAATATTTTTTCAACGAGAGGGACTTTCTCATGCTCATCTCGTCGAGCGGCTTTGCAGCAAGACCAGATGAGCATGAGAAACTCCCGCGCGTTGAAAAAAAAAATTAATAATCTGTTTATTGCTGTTTTGCTGAAGTGTAAAGTATTAGTTTTCTTTTATTTTAAATTTTCCTAAACTATATACGTAAATTTTATTAGCGCTGCAAAGAGCGTCCTATCCCCCCAGCCAGGGTTCTGAGAACTATTTAGTCGCCTCTTACGACAAGCTTAGCGCTGCTGCGGGACTTTCCTTTTGACATCCCGGACCCGAGCAGGGCCGGTCGGTTTTTGATATGCAAGAATCACCTCCTGTCTGATTTATATAAAGACTGCTTCTTTTGTACATTCGACAAGCAGGGCGTTATGAATCGGCGTACCAATAACAAAAGTAATTTTAAAAATGAGGAAAAGAATCAAACAGCGCCAGAAAATGAAAGACTGGGAAATCTCATACACCCTCGGATAAGTTTTTGATGTTCTCTAACTCAGTAGATCTCGATGGATAACTCGAAATCTTACCCTTGGGTGTATTAGATGTCTCTTTTGCACTCTCAGCGGTGTTAGATTCTTAATAACTTTTATATGAAAACTTAAAGGGTGTACTCCTTATTCATGTAGATAACCGTAATCGGTGTCGTTGATTTTAAACCAAGGACTAATTTATAGAATTTAAGTTGCATACTTTCCAGCATTTCTGTGTTTTCAAAACCCTAGATTTCACACCCGTGGAGTATTACTATCTTATCAAATAGATCAATACTGCATTTGGTAGATTATTTAGACTCTTTACTTTACGCAAGACGTCATATATTGCATTCGTAGCTTTTTGTAATAATGTGCTTTGTCCAGGTATAAAAAATCCAGTTCTAGAAATATAGATTCCCAAGTAATAGAATTCTTTGAAAATTACAATTTAATTACTAGCATAAAAATATCTTTGATTTAACGGTTGTCGTCCTTTGGAGAAAATTTAAAAAAGTTACGCTTCTATCTATTGGGCATCGTATAGTTTATTAGACAAGTAATGATAAAATAAATTAACCTCTGACCTTTAGCATATCAGAAATACTAATTATCACAGGAATAAAAATACAACTTACATATGTTGGGACACATTTTTAAAGTGACTGGTTTGAAAATTGATAATTTTAATATGATTTTAGGCTTTGAAAGTGGGGTTACTTGGTCTTAAATAACGTTTTTATGTGTTGTGTTGTTATCGTTGGTGTACACCAAATTGAGTTAACAATACCTCTTATAGTAGAACAGGCTATGCACTTGTGTTACTCACTTTTGTTTACTTACGTCATTTCCGACAGAACTTCATATTTCAGGCCCCTGTAAATATGAGATCCGTCTCTATCATATTTTATCGTAAGGTTGAAAAAATGTACCCGTTGCTGAAGTATCATAGAGAGCCATCTGATTCACTTCCTTGGATAGAACTGTATAACATTATGTAGATTCCACTGTAAAACATCTGTGTAGCCATGTGCGCAGTATAATTTGATTAACCTTTGGCATAACATTCAAACAATCGCGTTTCTTTTAAATCGCCTTAATATGTTTTGTTCTGAGTAATTGGACCAATTTCCAACAGTATTCTCCGACAGTTCCATGTAAAATAAAACAAATGTAAATGTAAAAGTAAAAATTCTTACCAAACTTTGCATTTTTAAAGCTAAATGAACGCAGAGCTTACAAAAATAATAAATCTGAATGATACATTTGTAGCTTGATATTTCGTAAGATATGTGGTCGATATGAATTTTCGAAAAATAAAGTTCTATCGGTTTCTAAACGAACTTATTTTAACCTCTATTATGTTTCCGTTGATTCCAGTGTTAAGACAAACTAACATGGTTCGTCCAGTTTGTTGTATCACAGTTCACCTTGTTCTTGATACATATTAAAACGATTCAAGTTTGGCGAGATATTTGTATTACTGGTGTGTGTGTACAAATGTCTATTTAGTTCGAACAAAACTATTTCAATAAAGTTATATTTAAACTGACAGATCAATATCGATAGTCCATTTAATCTTAATGACGAAGTTTAGAGCAGTAGATGACGATTGTTTGATCAACGGTGAAAATGGCCCGATTTGTTGGTAAATGGATTGGTGATAGCAGTACTTATAACAACTATGATGCTTTTGCTAAAGAATCTGGTGAGCATAAATTATCATCTGAGAGAGCGTAATCATGGGAAACACGGTTCTAGTGGGAATCAAAAGAATGTAATCCAGGGACAAAGACCCGACATGCTTTTCTAGAATCACCTACCGAGTTGTTCATCAAAAGTCAAGTCCAGGATAGGCGTATGAGGAGAAAAAAACTATGACACGTTGAACAAATCAATTTTCATGCTGCGGATGGATACACCGTAAAGATCTACGCGTTCTTGATGACGACCATGCAACTTCTGTAGTGATGAATTCAATATTGAATCAACATATCCTGTTCCAGAAGCCTAATTGTAAGAAGTCTAGCGCGATACAAACAGTCTGCATAGTTACGGCAAGCTCTGACATAACGTAAGAGTTGTGATATGAAAACTCCATACGCATGTGATGAAGGGATGTTGCCACAGATGAAAAGAAAGTTGACAATATGGAATGAAAAGTCATCGCGTTTGTCGTATAGTTTGGTCAATAGTTTTGCTTTAACATTGATCTTCACGTATAGGTGAAGATATTAGGCTAACTTCACAGTGACTGGGATTGTTTAATAATACGTCATTTATATAGCGAAAACTGAAATTAAAGGATCTACCTAAATAACGTTGCTTCTTTTGGAACCGATCAGCTAAAAAGCCAGCCTCAGAAGACTGAAACGAATGTATCAGCAAGAAGAGGAGGACAATTTGTTCCCACTGGAATGCCGACCGTTTGTTAAAAAAATTGTCCAATGTTGTCCACTGTGAAAATATTTTAATTCGTGGATACCAATTTTCATGGATTAGGGAAGAGGTTTTGAGGTTTTCACTATACACGTCAATGAAAATCACCTTTTCGTTGGGAACCAAATTTTGTGGTTCGGTCTACCCACGAAAACCATGAAAATTGGTACCCCACGAACAATAGTACTTTCACAGGATCAAACATTCCAGCATGTATGTATTTTTTTCATAAAATGATTTACATGTGTACATTTGTATGTCATACTTCTAGGTTAAAAAAGAAGGATCGTGATCTCGTTAATTGGTTATAACCGAATTATCTCGAAGATGTTTGTTCTTTTGTGTTTTGAGGATTTGGGAATGAAATATCTTTAATGTGTAAGATATGGCTTCATAATGTTCACCATGCAGTCAATGGAATACATAAAATGAAATAGCGGGATTAATTTTTCTCACCTTCTCTCAACTTTAAAACAAGAGCATGCCAAATGATTTCAGGAAAATGTGAATTTGAATTTGCCGGTGTTAGAAATTGGGAAGGTTTTCTTATTAAATCAATGATAAAGCAGAGTACTTTTCTAAAACGTTGTACTTGCAATTATTTCTTTGTTTGAGCTTTTAATGTACGAAGAGTCATTGGTATTTTGTTTTGTAAATAAATGTGTATTTAGCTCACTACTTTGATCACTACTTTAAAAAGCCTTTGATGATGCAGGACGTAGTTGAGTTTGATCCATTTAAAGCCTTTGATGATGCAGGACAGAGTAGAGAGAGTCAAACATTGTTATTATTTAGCTCACTACTGTGATCCATTAAAAGCCTTTGATGATGAAGGACAGGGTAGAGTTAGATTCATCAAAAGCCTTTGATGATGCAGACCAGAGATAGTCAAACATTGTTATTATTTAGCTCACTACTGTGATCCATTGAAAGCCTTTGATGACGGACGCAGGACAGAGTAGAATTTGATCCATTTAAAGATTTTGATGATGCAGGACAAAGTAGAGTTTGATCCATTAAAAGCCTTTGATGATGCAGGACAAAGTAGAGTTTGATCCATTTAAAGCCTTTGATGATGCAGGACAGAGTAGAGTTTGATCCATTAAAAGCCTTTGATGATGCAGGACAGAGTAGACAGAGAGTCAAACATTGTTATTATACACCATGTCAATTTACTGTATTAGGTCAATACGAGTGTAATATTCTGCTCTATTACATGTCACAGAGGTTGATATTTGTTTTATCTATCACACTCTTGTGAAAATGGATTAGTCATGAATCAGGTACTGAACATAAATGACGCTCTTCTTTGGAAGTATCAACTTTGTTGAATACAACAATAACAATAAACAATTATAACAACCTCTGTGAAAATAATGATAATTATTATTATGCATTTTATGAATGATATACGATTATACCCCTTGAAAATACATTGTTATCCTCGACATCGCCTCGGAGTGACGATTTTATCGGGTAACAAACTGCTATATTACCATCTTAGCTAGATGCTTTCATATAGTTCTTTAAAGCTGTATATAATATCTTCATCTGAAAAGGCGTAAAAAAGTTATCAGATCTTGACTAATCAACTCCCTCACAACAGCTTTGCCGTCTGTCTGATTCTGCAATCTTTAAATGAAAAAAAAAGTTGTGTTTGTAGAATTATATTAGACAAATTTGCATTCTTATAACGAACCTTTAAACTTGGAAATCAGGAATAATCTGGCACAGCAGGTATGTAAGGTCTGTGTTTATTTTGAACTGCAGGGATGACAGAAGAACTAATAGAAAACTTACGTCATGCTGTTAATGAAATAGAATATAGTCGTGACGGAGAGAAGTGGATATGTAAAATGCATAGCACTGCTGCACCAGAACATGGTAAAACCTACAATTTCAAGTCTGGGGTGGAAGAAACAACGGTGGATCCCTGGGGAGGTGGATTGAAGGTAGGGTATCATAGCAAAAATAGTCATTAAAACTGAAAGACTGGAACTTTTTATCATATTTAAAAATATGCCGATTTGATGTAACTTTTCCTTTATGTGCACCTGCCCTGTAATCTTATCCATTTGTGGTCCGAGATCAATTTCCCGTGTTAAGGAGTAATCAAGAGAACCAAGATTCTAGCGGAATTGAAAAGAATGTAACCCAGTGGCAAAAATAGATATTCACAACAAAGTACATAAAATATCAAAAAATACGTACGAAGAAACTAAAGTAACTGAGCAATTCGGACTCCACCAAAAATTGCCATGGACAGTGCACCGGTAGCGTTCTCTCCTTTTCTAGTGACACTCTCGTATTTGTCATATTAAAGTACTGTTGTTTGTGGTGGTTCGTCACCGTAACGTGCTTTGTGTCTTTTGTCTTTAACTTGCAAATGTGTAAAAAGTTCAATTTCGTATTTCTGCACCCTGGATTAATTCAAATAAAAATGGTAGTTAACTGCTCTCCTAAAGCATTTATGGCCGCATCAAAATGAAATATGTATAATTAAATTTTTCCATGGATTATTTTTTTATTGTTTTAGTGTTACTGAATAAAATTTGATACTTCAAAAGAAAAGCATCATTTATTTACAGTACCTGATTATATTCGAGTCCGACATGAAAATGACAGAGGTTGAGAAGGCTGAAATGACTGGTTGGAAGCCAGTATATATAACGCGGGAAATTATCGGACCAAATAAACTGAGAGAGGTAATACCATATGTCTGTTATTCGCAAACTTTAATCGACGTGTTTTTGGTCTATATGGTTATATGGTTATTTAGATATATATGAATCAGGCGAGAGATGATTGTAATATATAAATCGGCTATGATGAATATATATATAGAAAGGTCTGAAAATTTCCTTATTGCGATGCAAATTTTTGGTCGTTCCCTCCGCGGGACTCGAACTCGTACCGCTGTGACATCTATGGCAACACCGCCTGCACAAAGTGCAGCGCCCTAGACCACTAATGACATGCATCATTAATTTGATCCTCTATCCTAATAATAACATCTAAATGAACTGTCCCGTACTACCATACATCGTGTACTAAGTTACAGTCGTAGATTAATCCTGCGAGGAGGAATGACCCGTCCAGCGAAAGCTATATTTTTATATAGCTTAGCTGGCCGAGTGGTCTTGGGCGCTGGACTTTGTGCCGGCGGTGTTGCCATAGATGTCACAGCGGTACGAGTTCGAGTCTCGCGGAGGGAACGCCCAAAAATTTGCATCGCAAATTTGACAGTTCTAACATCGATGCAAATGTTTGGTCGTTCCCTCCGGACTCGAACTCGTACCGCTGTGACATATATGGCAACACTGCCTGCACAAAGTCCAGCACACTAGACCTATATTACAATCATATAGTTGATAATCATGTGACTATCATAATTATGTAAATTATCTGAATCCAGCAACATGTGATTCTCTTTTGTTGCATTATTTATTTGTACCACATCAAACATAACAATAAGTATTGATTTAGGGATGAACACATGTTAGTCAATCTGTTTCGTTTGAATTTCAATATTTGAGCAATTGCTAAAAGGACAAATAACAGTGTTAACGATTTGAAAAGCTCTACAGAGCTTATTTTTATTGTTTGATTTATCGACTTTAAATAAAGTTTACTTGACTTGGCTTGGCCTAAACAAACCGACCAATACGCTGAAGAATCAAGACTTTGTCTTGACAACTTGGAGATATCAGAATACAAAGACACGGTTAAAACGTGACAACAGAGACGATCGACATTTACAATGTAAACAACAGAATAAACGATAACAATTGATGATAAGTAAAAAAAAAAAACCTAAAAAAAACTGATGAACTTGAAATATGAGCTAAATTCCCATCACACATATTTGAAATAAAAAGAGAGGAGTCGTGCAGGTAACTCATTACTAGCACAACCTTCTTAATAATATAAAGTGATGAAAAACAGAAAGAAATTTGAATATGGCAATAGAAAAAAATACTGAAAAGGGTTTAGATGAGGAAATTAAAGTATAACAAGGGCAAGCTACACAGACAGGGAATAATGCGTCTTTAGCTACAAAGCAAAGGCATTGGCCCTTATTCATAACGAATCTCAAATTAAGATTTTTCTCAAATCCTTCCTCAAATCAAATCTCCATCAATCAAATCATTAGAAATTGACGGAAAACTCGAAGATTTGATTGAAGATTTGATGAAAAACTCGAGGATTTTAGGAAAATCTCAATTTGAAATTTGAAATATTCAAATTAAAAATATTCAATTGAATAATAAGACAACTGCTCAAATGGAAAATTGTTCATCTGAACAGTGCTTATAGAAACGTAGGCAGCCTTTGCTTTCCATTAAAATATTGGTTTTTTCTTTCAGACATGTAAATTAGAGAGTGGCACTACAATGACATGTGAAATGAACCGAGTGCAAACATAAGACAAAAATCTCAACATCTTATTATACGATTTAACTCTTGAGTTTAAAGGCGTATTTTATCGTTTTTTTAATTCCTTGATGATCTCTTAGCAAATATTGTTATGATTTCATAAGAGACCTCGAATATTACTAAATAGAAGAATACCTAAATTAAACATAAATGGAAGGATAATTCGAATAGACCTATATTGTAAATTGCATAGAATATCTAATAATTCAATATTTAAAAAAATCCCCAATATCTCAAATAGTGCTAAATAGATAAGAATATTGAACAGTACTAGATAGAAAGGAACAATGAATAGTGGTAGTAGGAAAATCTCGAACGGTCATGAAGAGAATAAAGAAAGCACTAAAAAGAAAACTACCAAACAGCACTATTCATAAGAAAATATCAAATATAAAATGAAAATCCGGGTAAAATTTTTGTTCCGCAAGTTTCTCCCTGGTCGCATATATTATCGTCCAGAGACCCAGATTAACATCAAATAGTGCTGAAAAAAAGAATATAGAATATCAAACAGAAGATACTACATACTAGCCACAAAAAGAAAGAAACTCATAGAGCATTCGATGCTCTTATATATATACATTAATATTTTGCAGAGTTATTTAGCTACAAATTTATAAACAATAAGTTGAATCTTGACAGACATGAAAAAGGAAACATAGACGATCTACATAGAGCATGTAGGTAACCGAATAACATACAATAACATTTAAAAAATTAAGAGGAGGAAATCAAATAACACACAGAAAAAAACTACTTTATGAAAGAAAGCACTTGCAATATAAACGCCCTAAAAACAGGAAGTGACATCAGGTGCTTCGGTGGGTGCGAATGTTCTGCTCTTGCAAACTTAAGAAGGAACAAAATCTTTCATAGAAAATCCGACATTTTGTTTTAATTTGACATTTTGGTCGAACAAACATTGATAAATTGTACTAGATCCCGTGGGATGTGGTTTCGTTGTTAATACTTAGAATTTGATATGTCCTTTTTACAGTGGATTGCATAGAAAGGTACCACAGAATTTCCAAAAAAAATTACGCTGTGAAAAGTCTGCAAATGGAAATCTTTTATATTTTGTGAAATTGAAAGAAAATCGATTAATCACAAATTGACATAGAAAATAAAGGGTTTCTAATCTACATATTTTATTTACGAATTTATATCAAGGAACTTTGTGATTTTCAAACGAAGTAAATCCTTATCCCATTTCAATGTAAAAATAAGTTGGACATTTAGAGAAAAAATCAGATGGTGTTGAATCTTAGTATAAAAGCATCAAAACAACTCGACGAACATGTGTACATTAAAATTTTGATGCTTTTTCAAATGTATTTTAGTCAATGAATAACAAATGACTACTGCTCTTCATCTTCCTGTCCCAGTTTAAACGAATACTTACCCACTGCAAGCAATGAATGCACTTGGATGAAGTTAATATCATAATTCATCAAATAAAAAGACCTAATAGTTACCGGGCCAAACGGTCAATGTGATTATAGCTCTCGAGGGCTGATAAATAAATAGTATAATCTAGTATAACCATGGAAATTTAATTGTTAGAAGTCCAGTGCGATACAAAAAGTCCACGCAGTTTCAGCAAGCTCTGACATAACGAATGAAGCATTGGATGAATTCTCTTTCCATTCATCATCGTAATAATAATAAAAGGAACCAAGGTTATAGCGGTAATCAAAAGAATGTAATCCAGGGACAAAGACCAGACATGGAAAACAGATACACACAACAAAGAACATGAAGTACCTAAAATCATACATCCAAAGTAACAAAAGCAAATGAGCGACTCGGACTCCACTAAAAACTTGGAGCATGGACCATGTGCACCGGTAGGGTAAGCGTCCTCTGCTTTTCTAGAAACACCCACCGAGTTGCTCATAGAAAGTCAAGTCCGGGGTAGACGAAAGAGGAAAGGAAAACTATGACACGTTGAATAAATCAGTTTTCATGGTGCAGATGGATACACCGTAACGATCTACGAGTTCATGATGACGACTATAAAACTTCTGTAGTGATGACTTCAATCTTTTAGCAACATAACCCTGTTCCAGATGCCTATTTGTTAGAAATCTAGCGCGATACAAGAAGTCTGCGTAGTTTCGGCAACCTCTGGTATAACGTAAAAGTTGTGATTTGATACGGAGGTGCTGAAGGGATGTTGCCACAAATGAAAGGAAAGTTGACAATTTTGAATGAATGATTTTTTTATAACTGCTGTTATATGCTTAGTTTTCTTGTTGTCCGTTTCATGTCGAATTTCTTTAATCTTAACAAACGAAATATGTTCAAGGTTATTTGTTAGGATGTATGAAAACACTTTAAAAACACATCTTTCTTATTTGTATTTATAGATAACTCTATGTGTAAATAAAGTTATGATTATTTTGTTTATCGATGTTTTTCAATATATTAATGTCCCTTAGGCATGAAAAAGACCATTGAAAACCATATGATACTTTTTTTCGTTTCAATGTGAAGCATTAAAATTGTATCAATATTGATCTTTTTCAAGTACGAGGTCGGTATATTGGACTTACCTTTGTCTAATATAGGATTTGAAAGGGGGAAAAAGTGCTGTTTGACATACAATGTAAATGCCTTTTATCAAAGAAAAGTTTAATTTGAGTAGGACCGTGTGGAGAATTGAAGGCATACGATCAATAAGACATTTAAAAATGGGAAGGAGATATGACTTTTTATTACGATGAATTCTGTGAAGTTTCAATTAAAATTAATTTTACTGGCAAAATTTGAAAAATATGTTTTTTTTTCTGCATTTACCTTACTGGAGTATTCCATCTTTTCTGCCTTTTACATTGATAAAGAAAGTTTTTTTTCTTTATTTTGACTGAGCTTCATTATTTCGGGCATGGAGTCTTTTGTATCTTAAATCTAACAAACAGTATGTATCAAATTAGTTCTGACGAGAACTAATGAAGTATTTAAAGGTAAGAAGCTTAAGTGAATCATATGAAATTAAGTTTACTTAAGTTTTACATATTGGTTCGTTCTTTTATAGAGAAAGAAAATAAAAAAAAGTATTAACTTGAGAGAATAATCTTACAGTATTTATACTTAGCATGAAAACATTAAAGGGTCACAAAAAGTTAAACTCTCCTTTGAAATTAAAGGTCAAGATAAAATCGTCAGTTGTTTCAATATAGTTAGAAAGAGAAACTTCTGTTTCACTGCACTAGAATTCCGAGCCAAAATAAGTTGCTGACAGATGCTGTAGCTACATTTGCTTTTTACAAATATATTTTGCCATTCTTGTTCATCTATCTGTCAGAAATGCTGTTATTTGACTGACTTAAAACTTATTCCATAATATACTCAACTTGCTGACTGCTTATTATTTTATGATGATATGAGCCAAATGCTTCATTCCTATCAATATTGAAAAGAGGAAAGAACATTATAGACGACATGTATGACATTCGGCAAAGTATTTGTTTCATAACATTAGTCATTATTTTATAAGGTTATCATGCCCTTACTATGTAATCTCTTAAATAAAGTTCATATGAATCTTCAACTTGGCACTGTACCCCTACAGTTTTTCTTAAAAATTACCTAGAATGAACAAATTATAATTGTACATTTAAAAACATTGTCAACAAATTATTATGAGATATTTGAGCCTTAAAATAGGCATTTTTATATGATTTTATATCACTGAATTGTACATTTTCTCAATTTCACAAAAATAAAAAAAATAAAAACTCGTCCATAGAATTTCTTTAAAAATTATGTAAACAGCACTTCTTTAATACATTATGAAGAAAATTGGGGGTAACCGACTTTTTAACTCGTAATATTCAAATAACTAAAATTTCCATTACTTTCTATCGAACATTTTCCCGCCAGTTATCGTATCTTGAAAAAGTTTTTGGTTTAAAAATGAATATTTATAAGTTACTATACATAGCATGCATGTCAAAATTCGTTTAGACAATTTTCAGATATAATTCGGACATATTGTTTTTACAACTTATCAAATAGGTCAAGTGTTCTACTACACAAGGACACTGAATACCTGTTCACGTATAGGGGATGACCCGGAAAGACCTACCAATCAAGTCAATGAGATACCCGAATACATCACTACTACATGTTAATTACAATTTACTTTCACGTGTTTTAAAATAATTTTAAGTACATTTTTAATTGATATCTCCGCCTAACAAATTAAAGTACTGCCTATAGTAATATTTCCATGATTAGATTGACTGCCAGTGCATAAATAAGTTTATAACAAGCCTTGGAAGTAAGCGTGCACCTCCGTAGAAAATATTTTATCAGGTAATTTCTTGAAAGCAAAATACTTATGGCGAGATCAAATTTTCATATTTTACTCTTGTGAACATGGAATCGATAGAATATCATATAAAACCGATTTGTTATCGAAAATAAATTGGAATCGACACTAATACATAACCGGAAACAGAGTTTCATTATAATTTCCACGTAAGCAACTGTCAATACAACTCTAGTAGTGGACTATAGTAATTGAAAGAATAATCAAGGGAACCAAGATTACAGCGGTAATCAAAAGAATGTAATCCAGGGACAAAGACCAGACATGGAAAACAGACATACACAACAAAGAACATTAAGTAACTAAAATCATACACACCTGGTCCATGCTCCCAGTTTTTTAGTGGAGTCCGAGTTGCTTATTTGCTTTTGTTACTTTGTATGTATCATTTTAGTTACTTTATGTTCTTTGTTGTACATGTCTGTTTTCAATGTTTGGTCTATGTCCCTGGATTACATTCTTTTGATTATCGCTATAATATTGGTTGCCTTGATTACTCTTACATATTATAAAGATACATGTCAACTTGTAGCCTTCAATCTTATAAATCAATTCTACATAGATTTAAAACAAAGCAAAAGCAATATACACGATCACAAATGATAAAACTTTATCCAAAAGAGGTCAACATCAAATATTATATACGAAATCTTACAATCTTAGAATAAAACAGCACTTATAAAAATCCTAGCTCCAGATCTCAGTTGATTTGTTAGAAAAGTTTTGTCTCACTATTTATCACACAGGGTATCAGATACGGAATAAGATACTGAAGAAATTCAAGCATTCTGAAATATTCAAACGTCAAACAAAGAATTGAGACGGCAATTAACACAAAGAAAGGAAATGTTATCAGACTATATATTTATTGTATTTTAAACCATACAAATGAAATATACATCAGAAAGAATTAAACATAAGGATACATGCAAACGTGTATCTTATTTTTTAGGAATCATCGGGGAACTCATTGAGAAATTCAGAAACTCCATTTTTCGATCCATTTTAGGACATGTGACTCTGTCATGGATTCAAAGATATACGAGTTTACATCTGGAGTTGAGGTAAAGACAACTGATCCAATGTGTAAAGAACTCAAGGTATTTTACCAGCACTGTCAAGCGGCAGTCTTCAAGTATCACACGCTATTATAAACAGGACAATTTACGATCATGAACCGCGAAACAAAGCATTCATGAACAAGCAGAAAAGTTGGTTATGCAGGCATAAGTTTCCAAAACGTTATTTAGTTTTTTTATTGATTCGATGTTAATGACCTCACTGTACTATAATAGTTAAAATAAAATAATCTATATTGGTCAAAGTGAACCAACCAATCATTGGGCTTAATACAAATCAAATTAAATCAAGTTTTGTAAACACGACGTTCTTGAAACACTTAATCAAAATAATCTATGGTCGACTTTACAAAACATCGTCAGTTATGACATTATACATTACGACCTTTTATCAAATGACTGCTTACTCGAAAAAAAAATATTACAGCGCGTTCGGGTCATTCTAATAGCTGAATCTTACTACTGCATTTTTTATATGCCAGGACCTTCATGGATGGAATCCACTAGTACATATTGAGTCTCATTTTGGTTTTGTTAAATTATTTATGTATGGTCGATGTTCTTGTTGAAGTCAGTGATTATCACTACAAGTTTGCATTTTAATAAAGCGTTAAAGGTATAGTTTTCAATCAAGCTTTCAAATATAAAACCGAATTGGAACCGACTTAAAATTGACTGTATTTACACTTTAATACTTAATTCGTTTTAGTTTGGTTTGTTGTTGCATGGACATTGTATTTATTTTTAGAATATACCTACGTCTTGAAGTCTGGTCCCACTCATACTCTTTTGACAATTAATATCATCATTTTTTTAAAATAAATTTCTATTTAAATTTGACGACAACCTAGAAGGTGGAGTATCAATGACGTCATTTATGACGAAATTTAGTCTAATTATCTGTATGCAAAATTTTGCTTGTGCATATCAATTTTTAACAGTGCTGGTTCGGGCAAAGAATTACGTTGTTAATTGGCAAAAACTGTAATACTACATTCTTCATGAGAATTATCTATGTCAATGCATTCTGATTTATCTTAGCAATTAAGACATTTAAGCAACTACTTAAAGCTCGTAGGACTAAGTTTGAATGCGTCCCCTTGTTGCTTACATGGATTTAAAATATTCCTCAATCCATTGGTGACGAACACTTTGAAGCAGAATACATGTTCTATGTTCATATGAAGCGAATTATTAAATACTACAACTTTTAGGCACAACGAGTCAAAAAGCTCATGTGAACTATTGCCGATACATAGCGTCCGCCGTTGTCGCCGTGGTCCGTTAACATCTTTTTTCAGAACTATCTACTCTGACACTACTTGCCAGAGTTCGATGAAAACATGTATGGTTGTTCCGTAAGGTAATATGAACAAAAGTTAATTTTATTCATTTTTTTTTCATTATTATTTTTTCATGTTTATAAAAAAGCCACTGTTTGTACATATATAACATAGAGGTAAAGCCACTTATTTCAAGATTAATCTCAAAACAACGAAGAAAGAGAAAATAAAGATGCCATTCTTTCTCCAGTTTGGAGAGCTGTACAAAAGTCTTAATGTAGTTATTGTTGTTCGACGACAGCTTATTAAGGTTACTGTTCTTAAAAGACGAGAAGTGACTTTTTTTGTTGTGTTTAAGACAATATCGTGAAAACTAACCTACAATAGAAAGGAAGAAACTTCCATAATGATCAGCCCTAGAAAAAAATTAATCTGAGTCGTGATATGAAAATACTCCTATAAGGAATTACTGTCACCCGTGCTCGACTTATTACAATTATGCTTCTGGAACAAGGTTATGTTGCTACAGAATTGAACTCATCACTACAAAAGCTTTATGGTCGTCATCGTGAAGTTGTGGATCGTTACGGTGTATCCATCTGCATCATGAGAACCGATTTGTTCACCGTGTCATAGTTTTCTCTTCTTCTTCGTCTACCCCGGAATTAACATTTTATAAGCAACTTAACGGCGTGTGTTTTCAGGAAAGCAGAGGACAGTTCCCCTGTCGATGTACCTGGTTCATGTAACCAGCTTTTGGTTGTGTCCGAGTTGTACAATTGCTTTTGTTCCTTTGTTTCTTTGTACGTGTTATTTTGGTTATTTCGTGTTTTTGTTGTGTGTGTTTGTTTACCTATCTGGTCTTGATCTTTGGAATATGTTTCCTTGATTGCAGGTCGAATCTTGGTATCGTTAATTAGTCTTAAATTGGCGCTTTATTTGGAAAATTCAACTTCATTGATAGACAGTTAACAGTTTACGCTTATGCTTGAATAGCTTTTGATTATGATGATCCAAACCTTAAAATTTGCCATCTTCCAACATAATTGACGCTATTAAAACTTCAAAGACAGTGTCCAAAAGATCACATAGGTGTTCTTTGGTAGTTAAATAGGGCACATTTTAATAATGTTGGGCAGATTTTTACCGAGAGAGCTATTTAAATTACTCCTAAGCCTACCTAGACTTGAATTGAAATTGGAATTGGTCTGTTTCAACTAGATGTAAATAGTTGTCATAGTCATAAGCGAAGTGAAGATCAGGTAAAAAGGTAAACAATTGTATATTGTACAAAAGGGGACTTTTAGAGAGTATGCAAATGACTGGTATCTAATTTCATCGAATTTGAACGACTCGTATCGGACCCGTATTGAATAACTGTACATGGAACATAAATGTCAATGTTCTTTAATTTTTCAGTTCAAATAATGAATGTTTATTAAAAACAATTTGAATCATATTTATTGAAAATAAACACCATCGAAGGAAAACTTCACTGATATCACTATATTGGATCTAGTGCAATATAAGAACAGTATGTAAACCACACTTCAGCTAAAAAAATAATTATTCAGGAACACTTGAAAATGTATTACTTTATAATGAGAGGGTTGCATGAATCTTGGTGAATATAGACCATGACTATCATATTGCACTAGCACGCTCATCCAATATAATATCTGCTCGGGCCAATATTTACCAATATTCTTACAATAACACTTTGAAATTGCGTATTTACTTTACCTTACTTTATAAGGAAATAATGCTAACTTGCAATCATATGCGACATTTAAAACAAATTAATATAACATTTTTTTTTTCAAGTCGGATCGAGATTTGAAAAACTCCAGATTAAAACCCCTTCATACACACATACACAATTTTGAAACATATATATCCCAACCAAATTCGAGTCCTTTTGTGTCTACGTTATTATTAATCCAAAATACATTCAATAACACACAATGTTAGTAAATGGAACTCTTCTATGTCGACTTAAAAATCAATTGATAGGATTAACAGGCTCGTTTAAATGGCTCAGACATAAAATTACACAACATATAGTAGGATAGCAGAGGTTTAAAAAGTCTTCAAATACCGTTTAATGCACCGAAATATAATACGGCTAAATTTGGTATCATATTTTAGGAAAATTATTCTACTTTAAAATTAAAATTTTTGTACAAACGTATTGTAGTCACAGCTTGTAAAATTTTGCGTTTTCTAAAGCACCCTGTTTACCTTTACAAGTACTGGCTGATAAAAAGTCAATATCGATTCTGAAAACATGAAAAATATTGTTAATGATCTAAGTATGTTTCAAAGAGTAATCAAGGGAACTAAGGTTATAGCGGTAATCAAAAGAATGTAATCCAGGCACAAAGACTGACATGGAAAACAGACATACACAACAAAGAACATAAAGTAACTAATATCATACATACAAAATAACAAAAGCAAATGAGCAGCTCGGACTCCACTAAAACTGGGAGCATGGACCA
Organism: Perna viridis; assembly: GCA_037379345.1. Lineage (NCBI taxonomy): Eukaryota > Metazoa > Mollusca > Bivalvia > Mytilida > Mytilidae > Perna > Perna viridis. Next base: position 11,528,842 of record CM074518.1, read on the forward strand.
GGTGCAGCGGTAGGGTACGCGTACTCTGCTTTTTCAGAAACACAAGCCGAGTTGCTCATAAAAAGTTAAGTCCGGGGTAGACAAACGAGGAAAGGAAAACTATGACCCGTTGAATAAATCAGTTTTCATGGTGCAGGAGTTCATGATGTCGACCATCAAACTACTGTAGTGATGAATTCAATATTGTAGCAAAATAACCCTTTTTGTTAGAGTTATACAAAAAGTCTGCGTAGTTTCGGCAAGCTCTGGCATAACGTATGAGTTGTAATATGAACACTCCATACGCCGGTGCTGAAGGAATGTTGCCAAAGATGAAAGAAAGTTGACAATTATGAATGAAAAGTCATCACTTGGTCAATAGTTTTCCTTTACCGTCGATCTCAAAGTGTAGGTCAAGATATGAGGCTGACTTCAGAGTGTCTGTCATATCTTTTATCTCAAGTTCTTTGGGGTAGATGCGATGTATCAAAGCCCCGAAATTAGGATTGTTTAAGATAATACGTCATCTATATAGCGGAAACCGAGATTAAAGGATCTAGCCAAACGATATTCTTTCTTTTGGATCAGATCAGTTTTAAAGTCATCCTCATAAGAGTGAAGGAGCACAAGTTGTTCCCATTGGAATGCCGACCGTTTGTTGAAAAACGTCCACCACACTCATTATGAAATCTATAAACAAAGAAACAAGGCAATTCAAAAATTCTCTGCCGCTTATACATGCAGTAATTACAGGGGCTTGCCCCCACTATCTAATATGCAGCCCCACTAGTATATATCCATGTTATATATACTAGTTGGGCTGCATATATTTGATAGTCGGAGTAAGCTCTCTGTGCAATAACCGATCGTGAATCGGGCTGCTAAAATTTGAAAATTTTGGGCATGTTTACCAAAAACTGCTCCGGACAGCACTATTTACTAGTTTACTTAAAAATAGATATTGATTTTTGTAAGGGGGAAATTGAGAGGATCTAGTGTAAAAAAGTTTGGCACCAGCAAAGGGAAGTAAGCCATACAAATATGATACATTTTTTCATGATTGACCTCTGACCCCAATTTGTTAGAGACGTGACCACAATCTATATGTACGACATCGCTATTTCGATAGATCTTGAAATACGTTTTGCATCGATATATAATTTAGCCATACCACATGTATATTCCGGTACATTAAATGCTCAAAAATCGATAGCCTGCTATCTTACTAATAAGTGCCTTTAAATTCATACCTAAAACTTATTCTAAGTGGGGTTGTCTAGAGGACAAATAAAGCAAGGAAAAGTATCAAAAATGGCAGCATTCATTGGAAAATGGAAGGGAGATATGACAACTTCTACTAATTATGATAATTTCTGTAAAGCTTCCGGTAAGACAAAACAGCGCACTGTCATTTGATTTCGAAAAAAATATATACTTCTTCAGGTTTATGTCAGTTTTAAATATGTCTTGCTTTGCTTACTATGATGTTTTGCCAAATGGTAGTTTTAAATGATTTACCAATATTTTAATATTGAAGGTTTTAAATAACTCGTACAGTATCGATAACACACATTTAAATGATTCACAAACATATTCACTCACAGTGTATTTACTGAAATGAGGGATTTCCAATGAATTTGACTTTCTTTATTTAGTAACCGTATGCAACTGGTTGAGGAATGGTGAATCCACAGATTTACAGAAGTGGGTGATTCCCGGGTGGTGGGTAACCAAGAGCCCCATTTTTACTCAAGAATATGTATAAATCTAAATACTGTCTTGTGTTTATAATACAAATAACTAATTTGCTTGATTTTTCATTGATCTATATTGTCTTCTGAATATTTTTGCAATATTTACCATAACAAATGTAAAATTTAAAATAAATTTCGTAAGGGGTGGGTTAATTTTACCTTTTGAATCTGCCTGAAAGGTAAAATACGAATTTTCTCAAATTGAACAAAAAATGATAATTACACATTTTATGGTAGTGTAGTTAATAGTATTTCTTGTCAACTTTGTCAAATTTATTCAGTGTGTCATATTAATCATTCGAAATGTGAGTAATTAGAAAAGTGGAAAGAATAAACTGTTTTATATTGTTCTTTATAGAATAAATTTGACTGCAAAACTTTTTGTTTTAAATTAAAATGAAATACCGTATAACACTTAGTTTTCTCAAAAGTGACTTTCAGAAAGATTGAAAGATGTCTAGGCAAAAGTTTATCTCATTAGACTTCGTTTGTATAATTTTTAGTTGAACATGTGTTTAAGTATACCTTGACATACTTTGTTCTTATCATAAATCTTCAGACCACATTGTCCTTTAGAAAAATTAAATTAGTCATTGAAGGTTATTGTGTGGTCTCAGATATATATAGCATGGTATACTTTATATTGGATCTGGAAAAATGTAACCCTGTACACTTGATTATGTGCGTTTTAGCTGGTTTCGTAAATATAATGGTCTGAAAAATTCCCAACGATGTTAGAACTGTAAAATTTGCGGCGCAGATCTAACATCGTTGGGAATTTTTCAGGCCATTCCCAAGTTGTCGTTTCTCTGTAAATAGTCGGTCTAGAAACGACAACTTTCAATACGACAAGGGAAAAAAAAATTGAAAACATACCGCAAAATAGGATAAAAGGGGGGATTTAGCTATATTTGGATGGAAAAAGGAACGGGTAACAGAAGACAAAATCAGACAAGATCATTGCAACTTAAAAAAAAACAATAAAAAATAAAACAAAAACCTGTCGAGGGTAAAGTTTTTGGACAACTATGATGAGAGAATTATTTATACGCCTTTACTTATTTTATCCACCTCTATGAATGGTTATTGTGTTTTTACAATGTTCAAAGAGCAATAAAATGAAAAAGAAGGTACTTTTTTTGTTTATATTTTATAACATTGAAACAAAATTGAGTAATGAAGCTCAATCGACAAAGATGCCAAAGCTGGTGTGAGAGAACCAAAAAATAAGTTTACCTCAAAACCGTGAAAAAAAACTAAAATCCACCTTTACAATTGTAATACACAAACTGTAATAATGCCTGAAATTAGATAACAAATCAGATATTATATTTTAGGAATCGACGGAGAGCTCGTTGATAAGTTTAGAAACTCCACTTTCGATTTAGAATTTACCCGTGATGGCGACAATTGGACATGTGCATTTAACAGCTCTGTCTGGGGTTCAAAGACTTACGAGTTTAAACCTGGAGTTGAGATGACCACAACTGATCCAATGGGTAAAGGAATGAAGGTATTGTTCTACATGCGGCAGGGTGAAAATCAAGCATAAATGGTATATGCTAACCGAGAGGCAATTTTAGCGTTTACATCGAAAGAGTGCGTTAATGTACATAGTACCATTCACATGCGTTTCCTAAAAGTCTTACTGTATTCTTGATTGCTTTTCTCGCGTAGACTTATTGCAGTGTGGTTTGTTTTCCTCGTAGTCTTAATGCATTCTGGTTTGTTTCCTCTTAGTCTTATTGTATTCAGGTTAATTTTCTTCCTAGTCTTAATGCACTCTGGTTCGTCCCAGTGTGGTGATATTGCATTATGGTTTTTTTCCCTTGTATAGTCTTAATGCATCCTATAACGAGAATGTGTATGGTGAATATGTCTGAGAGACAACAACGCCACCGGGATAAAAATGTCAGCTTAAGGCCACCCATTTGTCTTTAATGAACGACGAGGGAGCCCTAACACCACAAATCAGTGCGAAGCTGGCTAGTTTGTTTCCCTTGTAGTCTTGATGCCTTCTGGTTTATTTCTATTTAGTATTATTGCATTATGGTTGGTTTCATCGTAGTCATAGACTTATCGTATTCTGGTTTATTTTCATCGTAGTCCTAATGTACTCGGGTTCGTCCCCTCGTAGTCTTATTACATTGAGATTGTATATCTCCTTGTCTTAATGCATTCCGGTTTGTTTCCTTTCAGTATAATTGTGTTCTGGTTGGTTTCCTCGCTGTATTCTGGTTTGGTTTCCTCGTTGTATTCTGGTTTGTTTTCCTCGTAGTCTTAACACATTTTGATTCCTTTCCTTCTAGTCATGTTGCATTATGGTTGGTTTTCCTCGTAGTTTTAATGCGTCCTAGTGTTTTCATCGTGGTATTAATGCATTCTGGTATATTTCTACTTAATTATATTGCATTGTATTTGTTTTTCGAAGTCTTATTGCATTTATTGTTTGTTCCCGTCGTAGTCTCATTACTGTTCTTTTATGTTGTCGTAGTTGTATTGCATTCTGGTTTGTTTCATTGTAGCCTCATTGCAATATATCGTGGCCTTAATTCTTTCTGGTGTGTTACTTGTAGTCTAATTGCATTGTGGTTTGTTTCCCTCGTTGTCTTAATGCAGTCGCGTTTGTTTCCTTTCAGTATTATTGCATTCCGGTTTGTATCATCGTAATCGTAGTCTTTTTGTATACTGGTTTGTTTTCATCGTAGTCTTATCACGCTCTGATTTTTTCACTTCTACTCATTTTGTATTATGGTTTGATTCCCTCGTAGTCTTAATCCATCCTTGCTTTTTTTTTATTCTAGTATGTTTCTACTTAATTCTATTGCAATGTGTCCTTTTCCCTCATTGCATTGTGTTTTTCTAGTAGACTTATTGCATTTTTTTTTGTTACATCGTATTCTGATTGCATTACTGTTTGTAAAATTTGATTGCATTCTTGATTGTTTCAGCACACCATAAATTTTGAATCTGATACAATAATGAGAGAAACACAAAAATCGGAAATGGCAAATTGGGTTCCGATGACGGTAGTACGGGAAGTTAAAGATGGTAAAATACACGAGGTATGTGTAATGGTAATAACGAAATCGACTGATTCTTCCTTAGTTAAAGAGTAATCAAGGGAACCAAGGTTATAGCGGTAATCAAAAGAATGTTATCCAGGGACAAAGACTGACATTGAAAACAGACATTCACAACAAAGAACATAAATTAACTAAAATCATACATAGAAAGCAGCAAAAGTAAATGAGCAACTCGGACTCCACTAAAAACTGGGAGCATGGAACAGATGCACCGGTAGGGTAAGCGACCTCTGCTTTTCTAGAAACAGCCGCCGAGTTGCTCATAAAAAGTCAAGTCCGGGGTAGACGAATGAGGAAGTTATTTAGTATAATACCGTAGATTTGTTATTTGAATTTACAGAACAGAAAGTAGTTATTAGCAAAAGCCTCAAACAAAGTAGCAATAATAATTTTATTCAACAATCAAATATAAGATTCGTGGTTCAGGAAAGCCAAACCGCACAAGCAATATTTTTTTCATCTACATACGACTTTAATTTAGTCCTTTCTGTCTGAAACAAGTTACAGCATGTTTGGATCAAATCTTGCATACCATTTGGATATAGTAGGATGTCACACGGCTATCGGATTTTTAAGTGTGTGATATTTGTTGGTTTTGTTTCTGCACTTGTCCCTTAGTATCTTTTTAGAATGACGCTCTGATGACTTACGTTTCACTAAATTTCACAGGAAACTATTACTGAGCTGTCGTTGACTTTTTATACAATCAGTTTATGTGTTTTCTTTCAAAATTGGGTCGCACTGAAACAGCGATGCGAAATTGAGTATAAATTATTTTCATTATCTCTCCTAAAGTTAATCAGCTTTTACTTGATTGTAGACAACAACTATTGAAAGTGGAGTTTCAATGACGTCATTTATGACGAAAGCCTAATTGATGATGTTATTAATGCACTCTTTTGTTAGTGTTCATCGACTGTCTGCAACTGATGCTGTTTCGGATAAAGACAATTGATAGAGATAAAACAGTAGCTCAAAAAAAAACTAGTATCATCAACAATTCTGATATCGTAGTTCAATATGCACATGGTTCTTCTGACTCTTGGAACTTTTTTAAAGGATAGATTGCCGTATTTCGCTAAATAAATCAATAATAAAAACATTTGAAAGCTCAATCAAGGGAAACAATCCAGTGACAAAGACCAGACAGGGAAAACAAACATACACAACACAGAACATATGATAACCAAAATAAAACATACAAAGAAAGTGGGAGAATGAACCAGGTGCATCGGTAGGGTAAGTATGCTCTGCTTTTCTAGAACAATCCACCGTGTTGCTCGTAAAAGTAGGATGTCAATGTGTCAGAGTATTTGAAAAAAAACTTTCTCGTCAGCCCTTGGTCTATTAAAAACAGAGATAATACGACGCAGAGTTGCAACTACTTAGTACACGAAACAAAACAAAAAAACAAGAACTACTTGACTGTCATTGCCGTTATGGTAAATGGTGTTTTGAGACAATATGAAAACAATTGTTTTTTCTTCTTATTTCCTGATTGATCGTGCAAATCAATTATTTGAAAATCCCTCTGAAGTTTAATATGTAAAACAAACACAAAGGTATTCTCCAAATCTAACTCACCTTATAAATGAACTTTCCTATGACCGATGCATTCTGGATAATATGGAAATTACGCAAGTCAATTAGGTCTTAAATGAAAGTACAAATGTCAAAGCATTTTTTCGACTAAACACTGCCCTAAAAGTATTTTTTTGAAAATTGTAGGCTAAAAAACTAATTTATTTACAAAAAAAAATAAGATCAACACAGTATTTTATTTCAATGATCCATTAAGCTTTCAATTTACATTTATTTCTCAATCGACAATTCAACTTTGGAATAAGCAATATCTATAACAAAACGCTGTTACATGTATCTAAACGCTGTTACATGTATTTTAACTTTAAAGATTAAATGTATGTGAGAGGCATGGACTCACAATAGCAAATGTTATGCCCGTATAAGGCAGTAGCTTTTGTAAGAGACGAGTATCTCAACGATATTTTTGCAGAAATGCCGATAAAGGGGGCGCTGACTAGCATAATGGACCTACTCCAGCGATTGTCTACGGTAAATAACATCCATAAATATTCCAGCAGAATGACGAAGACTTCTCCCCCCCCCCCCGCAAATTATTTTGGTGCGAGATTTTTTTCTGTTGCTCTTTGGGTTTCTTTTGGATTTTCTGTGTTAGAATATTTATACCATGTGATTGTTTTTTTCCACTGTCGGCAAATGTCAGTCGAGGAATCAATTAAACGTCAGCATTTTAAATATATTTCTCTTTAAGGCTGTGTCAACGAATGTTTCAGCTTAACCTTTAACTATATCATTCAATTATACTAAAAATATTTTTATAACTCGGGTAAATTCACCTTCAAATCCCCTGTATTGAATAAGTAAATTTAAATGACCTCCAAAACGTATCCAAATATCATGATTTAGGACAAATACATATACACGCATTTGTCATATTTGTAGAATAAAATTCAAGTCCATACTAGATAATACCGAAGGTAAATGTTTCATTATAAAGGACTGAAGTGCATAAAATCAATAGATTTACCGATTTCATGTAGGTTTTCAGAAATGGCAGTCGAAGATGTCAAAAGCCGATAATTATTTTGGCATTCGCGAAAATGGGACATTGCAGTGTTGAATTCAGGAGAGGAAGGAAAATTGACAACGGCAGATAGATTCAACGCCAAACGAGCGGCATACTGGATTGTTGAATCGCAGCCTGAAACTGTGTGTGTCAAAATTGGTATTAGCTAGCGGAAAATGTCTTCATGCTAGTATAAAGATCTTGCTTAGAATAAATAAAGCATTTTGTACGATTAATCCAATTTTCATGTGCTGAAATCTTTGTTATTTCTGCCAATTGACAGAAGTGAATCATGCAATTAATTTTAAGGCATTTAAAGACATAAATAATTTGCCGATTTCGGTTACTGAATATAGATATGACATATTGACACTAAGCGAATTCACGAACAAAACACACACACATACACACTAACAAACATACGCACACTGAAACAAAATAAATTCGATGAGCAAGAAGAATGTACTGTTTATATACACCATATAGAAAAAAAGATTGATTAAATTCCCCAACCCTACCCATCCCTCCTTTTTATCTTGTGGTCATCAAAATTTGTCGACCTTAGTATCCTAGTGTCCCATCCCTTTTTTTATTTCGTCATCTCCATTTCATGTTCATTTTGTCATACTTTCATGTTCATCGCCTGAATATAGCTGAAGTATTTCTGCTCGGGCGTTAAACCTCAATCAATCATTCAATCATATAGAAAAAAAGAATGTTCAAAGTCACTGAAAGCTGTCTCAGAACAAATCAAAAAGTGACAAAAGGATCAAAACTACGAGCATTAGAAATCACCAGTAACTAAAATTACAAAGGACTAGATATGGTGTAGTTACGTTAAATCCGCCAGGGGTAAATGTAAATTGCAATACCACAAAAAATGATCATGTTTTGCGTGGGTATGTAGTTAGTGGTCGTATATCTCTGAAAAAAAAAGGACTCGAGGAATTCTGAGACGTTTATATATATATAAGTCTCAGAATGTGACGACTATTCGCCACACTGCTCCATCGGATCAAATTGATACAGAGAAGATATATAAATAGCCTAGCTAGTTGAGTGATCTAGGGCGCTGGACTTTGTGCAGGCGGTGTTGCCATAGATGTCACAGCGGTACGAGTTCGAGTCCAACGGAGGGAACGACCAAAAATTTGCATTGCAAATTTGACAGTTCTAACATCGTTGGGAATTTTTCAGACCTTTATATATATATATATACAAAAAACCTTTGGAAGAGTAATCGAGGAAACGAAGGTTATAGCGGTATTCAAAAGAATGTAATTCAGGAACAAAGACCAGACATGGAAAACAGAAACCTTAATATAAAGCTTTCTAAGACGTGGAACAACAACTTAGTAGCAATTGAGCAATACAGCATACAAAGATTCCACATCTGTCTACTGATACCCATGCCATTTAGTTTATACAGTAGTATGTCTTGTCTCACTCGATCAACACTTCCTAGTTGTCTAAAAATAATATTTAACTGTTTCTTTAAGAGTATGAATTGCACGAAAAGCCCCATGGTCTTTTACAAACAATATGAATCATTACGTATTCACGAAAGAGTGTTTTATTATGTTATAGAGCAGTTCTTGATATATATTGATACCCAACAAACATAATAAGCGCCATCTATAGGAAGTAAGTACTTTGTCTCAGGGACCGTTCAATCTCCAGCAAGGGAGATTGTCTTTATTCTGCATTGGGTTACACTAAAAAATTTGCTTTGGATTAGCGCAAATGACGAGTTGTATTGATTCATTTGAGACAATCACATAAATCACACTCTATCACAAAACTACTATCACCCGATTCGATTTTTTCAATAAAATGTTTTCTATACTGCTTAAAAGAAAAAAATCTTTAAACAATGTATAGTACCCTATCGGTATTAGCTTTAGAATTAAATACATACAATGTCGTGATTGAAATATTGATCATCTACATTATTTCACATATAGAATATACCAAGATATTATATAAATCGGTCATTTAAGATCGGCAATATACTTAAACATCTAACACAGTAACACATTAATATTTCAATTCGCCATAATATTTAGACCGTCATATGGAGACTGATGACACCAAAAGTATACATAGAACTGATCGGACACCACAACGTTAAACTATATATAGCAAAATATTTACAAGAAGTGCCCATATCAAGACTGATTCCAGTAAAATTTATAACATGTAGTACTGCCAAAATTGGGTAGGCTAAAAAGAATATCATATCATTGCACAGATCATATATCAAATCTATAAATAGCCTTTGATGGGTCAGTGTAAATATTATGCAATCATTTTGATCAAGTTGACATGTAAGGTGTTTTTACAGTAACACAGGAATTGTAAATTAAAAAACATAGAATGTAAGGTCTAGTTATGCATGCCCAAAAATCACTTACTACAATATTTGGTCTTTTTCTAGTCATGTGAAGCCACACAAAAGAATGTGAACAACATTTTCAGTGCAAAATATGTCGATCTGTAACATACAATAGCGGTCACATTGAAAAATTCTACCATTTTGAATTTTAAGGTGAGTCAAAAGTAGATATTTGATACTGTCTGTTCGTGGTGCCCAACACTAATTCCAAGCCACAAATGGTACTTCCATTATCAAACCAATTTTTTTTCTCATACCAACATTGCGTCCTCTAATTTCTAAGTTCCTTTCGGATTTCTCAGATATAAACTGCCTATTCATTTCCGTTTGTTTTTGTTTTTGTTTTTTTTACATTTCTGCAACATGTAGATCAATAATATCACATTTCAGGTATAAAAAAATCAGTACTTATAGTGTATCCATCAGCACCATGAAAACTGATGTATTCAACGGGTCATAGTTTTCCTTTCCTCGTTTGTCTACCCTGGACTTGACTTTTCATGAGCAACTCGGCGGGTGTTTCTAGAAAAGCAAAGGACGCTTACCCTACCGGTGCACCTGGTCCATGCTCCCAGTTTTTAGTGGAGTCCGAGTTGCTCATTTGCTTTTGTTACTTTGTATGTATGATTTTAGTTACTTTGTGTTCTTTGTTGTGTGTGTCTGTTTGCCATGTCCGGTCTTTGTCCCTGGATTGCATTCTTTTGATTACTGCTATAACCTTGGTTCCCTTGATTACTCTTTATACCTTAAAAGAAAATCTTATCGCCTCTAAAACGTTAGAGAAGGATTGAATCTACTTTGAACGCGTTTTGTGCTTACTCATGACATGTTGGTGATATTGAATATCAGTGTCTTAAGTTTTGTCTCGTTTCATATCTTCTTGTGCAGATTGAAATCCTTTGATCAACTTTGCCATTCCATGATTTCACCCAGTGTCTTATTTGTAGCATTTCACCGCCGAACCAATAAATATCCCTATCATCTCCTTTGACAGTTTGACGTTCGAGTAAAACGAGAGCTTGCTGTGAGATTTTGGTATCACAACTTTTTCATTGTCAAACATGCTACATATAGCTGAATTTGTCAGAGCTTGAGTGGTAAAATGCAAAACATCATTAAATTAAAATTTTCTATTACTAGTGCAATGGAATCTTGAACGAATTGAGTTTAAAGCCTCAAGTTATCGATTTGAACCGCAATGTGACATACTGGTAGTGAAAAAAAGGTGGATGTAATTGTCACTATGTTGTTGTGCCATTACTCGAAGGATACCAGACTCTATTCTGGTTCTTCGTAAAAAATAAAAGTCTTATTTGTCCTTTCCTCGTATTTCTGTAATTTCATGGACTTCGAGATCGTTATACATGTGACGCTTTCAAAAATAAATCTTTGGATTTTGATGAATTACTGTTATCTTGAAGCAATGCACTCTTTCATTCACTGTTTTCTTAACAGTAATGGTGCGATTACTTCTGTTTGAAGACCAACGGACAAGACAACTTTGTGATATTCTAAAGAAAAGATTCACCAAAAGGTACGCCACGTGTCATTGCAAGTATTGGACTATGATTTAGAATTATAATTTTCTCTATTTTGCTTAAAGTCCCTTTGATTTTGCTTTACGTTCATTTTCAAGCTTATGCCAGTCGAGTGAGAATGAAAATTATCGTTTAGCTGCGCAACATACCTGACGTCACGTAGCACTCCGCCGAAAAATAGTTCCGAAAGGAAACTTTGCAGCGATTATAAAACTTACATTTTAGGTTAGGAAAACTGAAAATAAAAGAAAACTACACTTCAGCAACACAGGGATAAACAGATTATTCATTTTTTTTTAAAACTCGCGTTGAAAAAATATTGAAGAGACTAATAATTTTATGTGTTTTATTCTACTCTCTACTCTCATTGTGCCATATATTTGATCTCTTTCTAATCCTGAGTAGCCAAATATAAAAAAAAACATATTCAGTGCAAAATGGTATTTTTATGTTCAGTGAAAGCCATCATTAAAAGTTTGCCATTATGATTCTTCAAGGTGGGTCCATAGCTGATATTGGATGTTGCTTTTGGGCTCCTACACTACAATCTTGCCTATTATGATGCTTTCATCACTAAATCCCTTTTTTGCCTAAGCAAACTCTTAGGTATTTTGACTACAAACAAAACGTCTGAAAGGTCGGTCAAAAATTGAGTTTTACAATATCATAAATTTCAATATGCTTAAATAAAGCGGTAGACATTTCTACACAATAGTGTATTCAATTTACAACCCTTTTGTGTCTGTATATGAGGTAATCTTTAAATACCTGTAATATAAACTGCTTTCAAACATGAGTGCATAACACAGTAAATACAGGTTTCTAAATTTGTATTATAATCTCATTTGACGCAGGTTCTTCTAGAAGGTTTGAAACATCAGTTTAACATGGCAGCATTCATTGGGAAATGGAAGGGGGATATGACTACTGCTACTAATTACGATGAGTTCTGTAAAGCCTCAGGTAGGACTGTCATATAGTTGCGAATTTTATATCTGCTTCTTTCTCATTTTTCGCGTAATAAAATGAGATTATGACCAGCATTCGCTTTCAAAGAAAGTTCTGGGTCGAATACATGAGGATTTTACACAATTTTCGGGATATATTTCACTCAAGCAATTTTAATTCATTCCATATTTAAAAGTATGTCCATTGCTAGCACAGTTTTCAATTGTTTTACATTGGTGGCAGTGATAAAAAGTTCGATCGAAATCCGTGATTTGTAAGCAAAAAATTTGCCTATTTCGATTTTTGTTTTAAATTTCATCGATTCCTTATAAAAAGTTCCTGTCTGCATTATTCAATCAGTTTTCAGATTTCTCTCTGTGGTTCCGATTTACAAGGGGCCAAAGGGATCACTTGTTAAAAATTGACTTTTTTATATTTTGTCCTATATTTAAATTTTCAATTTAAGGAAATGTTTTTTTCTGTATTGTGTCCATAATGAACTGTAAGTATATGGGCCATTCGAAGAGTTTTAATTGTATGACAAATGTTGTGCTGCATTTGTACCCAAACCAGTTGTCGACTGTAAGTCTTTATTCTTAAGTGTGTAAAAATCTAGTATTGTGTCCACTCTTGCCCTAAGTGAACAGAGTTCGATATGCTGTGGTCATATTTTCATTTGCTCGGCGAAGCTCTTTATTTTTTAAAAGGAATTCCTCGTCACGGTAATGAATACGAATGCAACAAACATTAAAATACCAAAATACACAATATCATTGACTAACGTTCGAATATTGGCCCATATATGGTCAAAACTGCAAATACAATACAAAATACAAAAGTGCGCCAATACGAGATATAGCCTCAATATTCGTGAAGATGATGATGATAATTCAACTAGATTGCAAACTCTGAATAGAGTTAATCATCAACTATGTCTGATTGATAGTTTGAGAATCAATACATAGGAAAACCTGCACGACATGTTTTGACAACAAAAGAAAAACATTTAATTTTCATATGTTTTTTCATATTATTTAGGATTACCATGAGTCACATATGAAAAACAATTAAATAAATATCATATGGAATTTATAAGTTTGTCATTAAGATTCAAATATGAAAATAATAAGGTTTTCATATGATGATCGTAAAAAAATATCCTTTATTTATTTTTAATATTACTAAAACATTTTTTACCATACCGGTCATAAACTTGTTTAATATGTTTTAAAACATATGAATAATGTATTTTTTCCCTTTGTAAATGTAAACAAAAGAAGTCGGGAAAGTGAAGAAATAGGACGACTGGGTGTTTTATTATCTTTTTCACACTTTTCATCTTTTTTTTTAGTGTAAACGATTCATAGTAGAACGTGTATATAAGTAGCACTCCAGCTAAGAATCACGCAAAATCTGCAGCATCTTTGGAAATACCTACATATTTTTTAATTTTGATATGTTGTTTGAAATGTTTAAATAAACAGAAATTTTCTTAGAAATCTTGTTCTTAAAGATATATATTATATAGAATGTTCCGTAGAATTCAATATTAAGGGAGATAACACTGTAAATGACACTAAAATACAGTAGAAACCATTGCATTTTCAATGTGACTTATCTTTGAGCAGACTTGTTGGAATGAATGATTATACATTTCATCATATAGACATATACAGCTACTTATTTACAATAATAAAAATGTGTATCACATGTTGCAGAATTTTCATGATTGTTACAAAGACTGATACTTAAGTATACCTTAATAAATTTTGATCTTATAATAAATCTTCTGGGTGTATATTTCAAACAGCAAAATAAAATAAGTAATTGAAGTTAATTGTTTGGTTTCCCATTGTAGTATGCTAGACGTTCTACGGGACCTGGAAACCATGTCCATGTAAACTAGATTTCGTGCGTTTAAGTGGTCTTTGAGTTTTATTTGTTAGTCATTCTATAATGCTGAGACCGATAAACTGTCTATTGATTGTATTTAATGGTTATGACTCCATTTTTTATGATTAAACATCATCGCAAGAAAATATTTCAACAAAGATATAGAAAGATACAGCAAAACGACAAATTTTTCGGTTGGCGTATGAAACGTTCTTTTTATAACTTTGGTCCACTGGCATTTCTCAACGAGAGCATCAAAAGGGAAGAATAGTGGCTACTAGATCTGGCATCCCTAAAAACCGACTCTGAATGTTAAGATCCAAAGACTGAAGTAGGTGGTATATAAAGGACAAACCCGGGCCATTTTGTCTAGGATTCTGGTCATAAGTTTAGGACCAATTTATACAAGTCTAACTGTTTGAAATTTTCAATAAACTCTATGTAAAAAGCTTTCTTCCTGAACATACAGTTTTGATAAAATCAGATAGAGGAAGATACAAAATATGGCAAAATACAATAATCATTCATTATTTAACGCTTTGATTGGTTATAAAGCATCTTCGAAACCATTACATTGTATGTGTTTTGTTTTGTTTAGTTTATTCATATATTAATTCTGTTTTAATTTTTGTGTTTAATTGTGTGATTTGAGAAGAAAAAATTTCAAAAGTGCGCTTTGTTAAAAATGTAATTTTTGGGGTTGAAAAGATAAAATACAGGAACAGTACACCTCGCGCAGCTTATTACGACACATTTGGCTTGTAGTTTTATTCTTACAAATCCATTTGGTAAATTGTATACATAGAACTGTGTGAGATCGTTGTAGGAAACGGAGCCAATTATTTAGAATAAAGAACCTTACAATTATTTAGAAAAAACGGAATTATTTAAATGCTAGGCACGAATTTACTGAATTACATTACGCACACGTCTACCCGGCTATTATAGTTGTGCCTTATGTTTTCTTTCCGTTGTTAATGGTTAAGAAAAAGTAGCACGTGCGTTTAATTGATTGTAACGCAATGCCTATGCTTCTAAATCTTGTATGTTTAACACACACACACCGGTGTCTTCTAATCAGCCAAGTATCAAAGGAGTACTATAGGATTAATCACATTGGCTATTGTATGTTCTTTGTTGTGTGTGTCTGTTTTCGGTGTGTGGTCTTTGTCCCTGAATTGAATTCTTTTTATTTTCGCTAGAGTCTTGTTTCCCTTGATTGCTATTGATGTATAAACGATGGCGATGCACTTACAAACTTAACAAAAAAGTCCAAAGCTTCTGAGTGTATTACACCGCTTGAACATCATTAAAATCTGAGATAATGTGTGTTTAATCATTGTGATATTTTTTAAATGTGTTGTGATTCCCGTTTATGCCCATAACGAGCTTCATAAAAATAAGTGTGGTTTGAATGTCTTGAGAAAAGGCAATATTCTGTAGATAATACTATTTTTCTGAAACAAATTTAAAAGTTACTTTTGAAAATTCAAAATATGATTTCTTTAATTTTCCGACACACGTAAATAGGTGGATATCTCTCACAGGAGTGCTTTTTAACCAATCAAGTATAGTATTTCTAGATATGCAAATAAGATATAAATTATTTGTAAAAAGCCTATATAGCTAATTATAGCTTACCCCATGAGTACTTAATACCCGGAAAGTAGGCCCAATTTGGAATAAATGTCGTCTCGTTCGTCATATTTTTTGTTTTGAGATTACTACTGATATCGAATGTTGAATGGCAGTCTGAATTGATGCGGGGAAGCTTTATAGTTCTGTCTAATATATGAAGCCATTCTCCAAATTTAGGAAAGCTAAAAGAGAGAACATCGTCAAAAAATGAAATGTGAAAGGATTTAGCTTCTTTAAGCTTCTTGTCTTTCACTAGAAGTTGAAGAAACTCCTGTTAAAATGAAATAAGTAACAGTGGTCCATTAAAAAATCGTAAGCGTATATTTAGTAGTAAGTTATGATGCCATAATAAATCAGAGTCTTGTGACGTCATAACTTACGACTAATTTTACTAATTTTTTTTTGTGAAAAGTGCTGCAGATATTTTAAAGAGGCACATTAAGAATACATTTAGGATTGATGAAACAGGTTACAGATCGGGAAATTATATCGATTATCGTTGAACTGAAACAAAAAATACCAGTCAATGATACTTTTCTTTAAATTAATTGTACATATTAAAATTACAATTCAAAGTTAATTTCTTTCTTCTCACGTTTCTTTTAATGAAAATCAAAGAGGATTCGACTTTATTTCACTTTTTCAAATCGCCTATAAAGTGTTTTGGGTACATTATGCAGAGAAATGATTGGGCATGTGCTTTCTGTTATATTGTATCAATATAGGTATTAGGTAGTAAATGGGGCACATTCCAAAGATATATGGCTTTATAAATCCATGTTGTTATATTCAAATTGGTTTTAGGAATCGACGGAGATCTCGTTGAGCAGTTTAGGAATTCCACTTACGAAATAGAATTTAAACTTGATGGTGATCAGTGGACATGTGACACCAACAGCTCAGTCTGGGGTTCTAAGGTGTACGGGTTTAAATCTGGAGAGGAGGTGACCACAACTGACCCAATGGGCAAAGGACTCAAGGTATTTTAATACCCACACCTTTGTTAGAATTTCGCAGAAGAAATGATCCCTAAAACTTTATCACTGCTGACAGTTAATTTTTTTATCAATTTGAAAATGTAGTTGATTTGCTGTACTTTCAATGCTCTTGAATGACAATAAATCAAATAGATAGACGTTTACTGAAGCATTTTAATGAACAAGTAATGTTGTAAATTCAGGATGTATGGTAGTCTTGTCGGGCCACTTTCAGGGTTTATATATCACCAGGTTTGTATTAACATGCTTTAATAGAAATGGGTTTTCACATATTGTTATTATATTCCTATTTGTTACAGTACACAGTCACTATCGAATCCGACACAAAAATGGTAGAGATAAATAAATCTGAAATGGCAAATTGGATTCCGATGTCAGTAGTACGGGAAGTTAAAGATGGTAAAATATGCGAGGTATGTTTATCCATTTATCAAAGGACCAGCGACGCTTCCTAGATAGAAGTTGAAGGACATATATCTGAAGTTAAAGTTTTTAACTCCAAGAAAATAATGATGATACAATTAATAGATTCGTAGGTTTACAACTTATGACGAGTTCAGATCAGGGCTATTTATGTTTGCGCCGATTACGTCTTAGAGCATATATTTTTTGCCATCTCCTCGGTGTTCAAATATTTAAGTCAGCAAAAATTTGTCGATTAAATTGCGCAAATTTCCAGTCATTTATAGGAGAACTAAAATAATCGTGTAGTTATCATGAAATCATGATGATGTCTATCTATTGAACTGACAGTGAAATCATACTTCTCATTTGTGAAATTTCCGCTCAGTTGAAGGAGAAGAAATATTTAACGATATTGCGTTATTAGGTTTTTCGAAGTACTTTCTACAGAAATAAGCCTCTCATGTCTTGAAGTAATCAATTCTCCATCAGTTTATGTCTTCTAGTGATTCCTGGGCTGTTGAAGAAAAGTTTCACCGTACAAGATTCAAACTATTATTATTCGTTAAATTTTGCTTTGGAACATGACGTCAACTGCAATGTTGTTACCAACCTGCCAACATATGTTTGGTTAGATATCACGGTACACATACGGTTTTTAATATTTTCCTGGTTTTATTTTTTCCTCACCAAAATTTGTGATGTAGTGCGGATTCAGTATTGGATTGGTGCGATGATCTGGAACTGGATACCACAAGTTCCGAAACAGCGTTCACTCTAGACACTGCAGCCGGCACTCTCAGAAAATGCAAAATCTTGCTAATTCGGAAAAATAATAAATGATTATACGCGACGTTATCCTATTCTCATACGACGTTTCATTTGAAAAGTGTCTGGAAATTTCGAGAGGCCTGTCTGCAGTGGTTAGTAAAAGATGGAACGAACGTCTGACGCTGCTTGGGGCTTGTGGAATACCAGGCTTTAACGAAAACATCAGAGACCGATCTACATTTTATTGCTTAATTCCGGAATCTCGAAACTCTGCGTTTAAATGCAAAATCTTCTATCTGCTGGTTTCTAAACACTTGTATCATGTAGAAATAGATAAATCGATATTGTTGGGTGTTTTTCATGTCTGTAACAGCTGCTTATTTATTGTAGACAACAACTCTAGAAAGCGGAGTATCAATGACAACAATAAGTACGAAAGCCTAAATATGATGTCGCTAATGACTTCTCTTGTTCATCAGTGAATGCTTATCGTTCTATAAAAGTGCTGTCTCTGGTAAAGGCAATGAGTAGTTCGGAATTTAAGGAAACATCCAGAGTTCGAGTTAGGGTTACTCATATTCCGCTTTTCACTCTTTTCTTTGCGTTTGTTTTACCTTTTCATTAAAGAAGTATGAACAATTATTTTCTATTTTGCACGTATATATTTTAGTCTTAATGCAATTGGTAAAAGTGTACTCCCTTTAATTTTGAATATGTAATTAAAATGTCCACTCAGAATTCTTTTAGGTGGTAAGATCCCCGAGTTCTATTTTAGAAATAAAGAAAAAATAAATCCTGACCTTGAAGAGCATTAAATAAATGATCTCCGTCTTGTTGGCTTTCACGTGAAGAAAAAAGTCAATCTTTTCCAGCCGTCTTGTTTATTACCCGATATAAATACCACGTCATATCTGCACAAATAAATATACCGGTAAAAAAGACGAAACAACTACCTAACAAATTGCCTCTTTAGTTCATGTTACCTTTAAATAAAAAAAAGAATTAACCTTTTTTTCAAATCGACATGGTAGATACTGCTATTCTACGGAAATTAGATGTTTCTTGAGATTGCTTTTGACGTATATGAATTTCATTTTTATATTAAAGAATAAACTTAGAAAGGCAGAGATAATTCAATTGTTAGTAAAAAAAAAACCATTATTCGTGTCGAAAACGCTAGAAATTAAACTTGTGCACAAACAAGGATCACTTTCGGTCCATTCACTTTTTCCAGTTTCTCCGATGGTACGTTTGTGCGTCTGGTTTGTCTATTCATAAGGTTCAATGTCTGAACGAACAAGCAAACGCGTCCTATCCGTTCATTAAACGTCGATGAAAAAAAACCAACAAAATCTGCTTTTATCGATTATTTACTTTACAATTGCCATCTAGCAGTGTATTTCCTAACATCTCAAAGACACGTTAATAAATCTTTCTTTAAGTTTGATCAATATTCGCTTAGAAAAGTATGTGTCGTAGTATCTTCTGATAAAGAGTGGTCAAGACTATGAGGGTGAGTCGACACTCGTCACTAATTAGGTAGAACAACATTTAAAAAAAGATCCACAACACGAACAGATGGGCGCAGCGCACGGACCGGAAAGGAAGTATACATTGTATTTATTCCCATAAAAAATAATGAAATGATTGTAGAGCACTGACCAATAAAAGGATATTTATATATTTCAAATATACAGTTAAAAAAATCAAATAAAGAGAATATCCAAAAATGAACCACATCTATAGTGTTTTATAAATTCGAAAACGGCCAAGCAAATTTTGGACAAATTTATTTTGTTTTTGTTTTTGTTTTGTCTTTGTTTATTTTGTGTTCAATGTTCAATTTTAAACGAAAAAGACCTATTACTTTTGTTTTCGTGATATTCCATGAACAGTATTTTTTATTTGCTGTTTACTTATTTATACAACTAAATTAAGAAAGAGAATAGTGAATAAGTGAAGAATAGCTGCGTTTAAAAGGTAAAAAGGAGAACGGAACTTTGAATGGCACCATGCCGCTGTGGTGTGGGCAGGCAGTCTTCTTTTCAATAATTTTTGCCACTGACGAAGAGCATAAGGCCAAAAATTTGAGCCCATGTACATTTTATTGTTTGCGTTTTATTTGTATTTATTTGTATGTAGTTCCTTTTAGCCTTTTTAATGTTGATATTGTATACTTAATCATTACTCTTATTACTCTTATGTTCTACCAAAGTCTTCTTGAGTCAAAATTGTTTGAAAATTTCTTGTTAAATTTATCGCCTTTGTAAGGCAAAATTCAAGAGATTCAGGCCCCTGGGAACCTCTTGTTTCTTTACATTATATCTTACACTTGCGTTGCATAATTATGTGGCGTGTGTTGTGTATGTCTGTTTATCATGTGTGTTGCATTAATTTTATGAATTAATCAATTCAGTCTGCATTCATTTTTGTCAAAATGTTTACTCCGGCTTTTTTATATAAGAAACGTACCTTATATCTCATTTGGTTTTAAATTGTACAACATTGTTCTAATTCATTCTTTATAAAATGTTGTAAAATAGTAATCAAGGGAACCAAGATTCTAGAGGAAATCAAAAGAATGACATCAAGGTACAAAGACCAGACAAATGGAAAACAAATACACACAACAAAGAACATGAAATAACCTAAAATAATACATACAAAACAACAAAGGTAAATTAGCATATCGGACTCCACAACATATTTGGAGCATGGACTAGGTGCACCGGTAGGGTAAGCATCCTCCGTTTTTCTACGAACACCCGCCGAGTTAAAGTGTGATATACTTTATGTTCATGAAGTCATTATGTTCTTAGCAAGTGTTTTGTAATTTATTGGATTTAGACTTAGTTGTAAGTTGTAAGTTGTGAATGTTGGTCTATATGACTGTGCTCAACAATAATTACTATCCCATTCATAGTCGCGTTTTACCATCATAATAAATATAACATATTTGCTTTCTTCTAGTGCGGCCGCTGAAATTGTTCTTCCTAAATATACTGTTTGATCAAAAGTTTTAATCAATAATTAAAATTGCATGTCATTCAAATAGTTCAGTTGCATGTATACAGAAATTCTGTATGACACATACATACAACTGCATTTAAATTCCCTTAAAGCTCATTCTTAATAGTTTTGTCTATACGACGGTAAGCATCAGATAACATCGAAAATGGCAGCATTCATTGGAAAATGGAAGGGAGATATGACTTCTTCTACTAATTACGACGAATTTTGTAAAGCGTCAGGTAAGACAAATTTGGATGGCAAAATTTATAAAAAAAAAAAAAACTTTATTGTCAGTCTCTGGTTTCAAGTTCCTCTTTTCTACTGAAATTCAGCAAAAACAGTCATACCTGCTACTCTAAGACTAAGGTAGCATTAGTTACTGGTGTCATATTATAAATATTGTAAGTTTATTTATTTATAACAAAGATTATATATCAAGAAATTATAATATGCCATGTATTATTCTACTTTTGTTTTCTTTAAAATTACAGGATTCTTTTCTCTTAAATTTGAGTTAAGACTTAATTTTAATTCAATTAAAAACTTAATTTAATTTTGTTGAGTTCAGGTTTGGAAAGGGAACTTTTAACCTTACAGCAGCTTTTTATGTGATTCATCTCATTAATACGCCTATGAAATAGAAAAGGAGTTTCTAGATTATTTTTTAAGTTTCTAGATCGACCGTTGAAGTTTCCATATAAAAAATCCGGATATCTGGAGAAAGGAGGGAGGGCATATATACGAGAGAATATTTATAAATTTATGAAAGCGTTACACCTAGAAAACCTATTTTGGTCTACTAGTATGAACAAACAAAGGTCACAGATGTCCAACGTCGTGCTAAAAGATCACCAATCGTTTCAGTTGAGATACTCAAACATTTTAGAAATTGTAGCAGAGTAGCGACCTCATTATTATTTCGACAGCAATGTAGATAAAAAATGTATATGACTAAATGCTTTATAAATGACCCAAAAACAAGCAAGCCTCTGTTTAAGAAGGACTTTAACTGAATTTGATGGGTTCGAAGAGGAATATAATTGTACCCAAATATATCATTTTATCAGCTATTTTACGGTATTGTTGATTAAACATGAAACACGTGTATTTGACAGTTGGTTGGGTAGTTATCAACAGTACAATATGATTCATTGGTGTAAAAAGATTTTAACAAACTATTATGCAATTTGACAAATTGTGTGCAGGGGAGTTGTTAATATTGAAAATCTTTAGGCTACATATTCACTAAGCAAAAGTATAGGGAAATTAAAGTGTTGAAGTACATATACAAGTCCTGGATAAATCGTGATATGATAACATTGGTTACGTGCGTTTACGATCGTTTGGGCTCTAAACATTTTCTGAGACATTGTTTATATCTAATGATTTTTGTCAAACATTAATATAATAGGTAATATATACTTTAAAAGGTTGCGGCGAAAATCCATAACATAATTAAATGAGAAAGAAACAAGGGTGGAGCAAGAAACGAGTAACAGAAGATCAGATTAGATCATTATCATCAAATATTAACTTGTCGATGGTAATTTATTAAGCACATTTAAAAAAAAGTTGACTGAATGCCAGAACTAATGAATTCATTTAGATGGTCTGAAACACGTGTGAACTTGAAGAAATGATAATTCCCATTTTTTTTTTAACTTTCAGGGTTGTCTGGAGATCTCGTTGAGAAATTTAGAAACTCCTCTTTTGATATAGAATTTAAACTTGATGGCGACCAGTGGACATGTGATTTTAACAGCTCGGTCATGGGTTCTAAGAAATATGAGTTTAAATCTGGAGAAGAGGTGACCACAACCGACCCTATGGGTAAAGGACTAAAGGTACTCTAATACCCGCGCCTGTGTAACAGGCAATAGATAAAACAGTGTAACCTGATCACTGTGAAGTAAATGTTTGATTACATAAAAAAGTGAGTTAAAAAATTATTTGCGAATGAACAAATTAAATACAGTTACGTGTAACTTTTTTGTACTAACGCATACTGAAAAATCTCCAATTTATAGCGTTGTATATAATAAATCACGATGGTCATTCCTAGTGTATGAGGTAATTTTAAGTGTACAATTCGCCTGGCTTGGAAATATTACACGCTTTACTAAATGTAATACATGTGATTGTTTATTGTATCCCTATAAGTTGCATTCTAAACTGTTGCAGTACACAATCAATGTCGAATCCGACACAAAAATGGTAGAGTCACAAACATCTGAAATGGCAAATTGGGTTCCAATGACGGTAGTACGGGAAGTTAAAGACGGTAAAATACATGAGGTATGTTTATAGGTCAAAGAAGAACCGATATTTTCTGGATTGGGAATACGTGTTTATTAAACCATACATGTCTGCTTATTTTAAGTTACTGTAATTGATAATAACATGAAAATAACCATGTCGTTTAGCACATATGTAAAAAAATCGATTCTAAGAGAAACGAGTTACAAAATATTCGGACAATGTCTGTATATGTTGGGATCCGGCGTACTCATGTAATATCAGTTTTGTGATGTTTTATTTATTTCATTTCGAATTCCTTTACTGTATTTGTCACTTTTAAATATTCAAGTATTTAAATTACGTTGAATTTACTTTAATTGATTTCACTTGATTTGTTTGAGTTACCATAGTAATGAAATGCTGTTGTTGGTGCACTTAATAATTATGTATTCGTTCCTGTCCTTGTTTTGTTGACCATATTTGCCATTCTGTATAATCAAGCAATGGGTGGCACGTAATTTTTCTCATTTTTTTCTTTTTTTCTTTTTTTTTTTTTTTTTTTTTTGCCTCAAGTATATTCAATACATCTAGAGAACAATCGAAAAGCTGTATAAACTTATCCTGTGGCATATCAGCATAGATATTTTGGTTGCTTATATAGGAAAAACGAACACGCAAAATTCCCCGTAATTTTGTCATAGTGCATTTCAATTAAATTTGACCCATCAAAATCTTAAAAAGGCAAACTAAGCAAATACTTAGATGGTTCTTTGTTAAGGTCATGGGATATAAATGTTTGAAAATGAATTATAATTGTTGCATTTTTTAATTTTTTGTGCAACACTTTGTACACATTAAAGATTTTAGATAGAGAAGTACTAAATATTATTTCTTGTGTTACTTTGCTTTCTGAGCTGGTATTAAATTAGTTCGAAGTACCGTTAATCTACCTTCTAACGTGTACATTTACAAAATACTTCTTCATTGTAGACAACAACTCTAGAAAACGGAGTATCAATGACGTCATTTATGACGAAAGCCTAAAAAGGGACCTCCTAACGACTCGTTTTTTTTTTATTTCTACTGTACAATGGTGTCTGGGGCAAAGGCAGTGGATATGATTCATGACTAAAAAAAACAACAAAAACAACAGTATCGCTTACATACTGGATTTTTTTTTCTTTTTCATGTGCTTCAACACCCTTTCAATAAAGACGCTTTAGCAATATTTTTTATTTATCGTGTCCCCCCCCTCCCCAACAAAAAAAGCAAATGTTATTATTTTGGCTGAGTTTCATTTTTTATCACACTTCCTCATAGCGCATATATGCCGGAATGATTTCTCGGAGAGCACTCGTCAGATAATGGAAATAATAAACAGATACATTTTAAATATTAACAAATAAAGACTTTTCATTTCAAGTAGACAAAAAAGGTACAAGTAAAACATAAGTTGAACTTTATGCTACTGGAGATGATTTAATTTATTGCCAAGCAAGTTTAAGAATTTTCCATATATAAGGCACGTATCTTTAGACATTATTCTCTATGGAGATAAAAACCTGATAAATGCATTATCAATCATTATCATACAAATCAGTTAACCTGGTAATACGTGGGGTATTGTCTATGACATATTTAAGGTGCATCACGGCAACAGCAAAATATCAGGGCTCTAAAATAAAACGCAGTTAAAAACTACTTGTATCAGGAAAAGAAAAACAAGACATGGTATTATTGCAATAAAACATAAAACAATCGTACCTTTTTTCTTGCTCATTTTTCATAACTGACAATTATTCAAGTACACACGAAATAATACATGATTGAAAATTAACCTGCTGGTTCAGACAAGAGAACACAATTCGGATGGAACCTGTATCTTTTCGGATAAGTTTGAAATAGCATTTTACAACTTTGCGCCTACACAAATATTGCATTTATCTATAAAGACAAAAGTGAAAACAAATGTCTCGAAAAGACAACAGCCATACCAAGATTTGAAAAAAGGAACAAAGAAAAACAAAACTGAACAAAAAACAAACAGATACCTATTCACTTAATGCATGTGGTGAAAATTTTCCAACACCCAGAGTCTGCCTTCGACTGACAATTGAAACCACAAATCTATAAATACTTGCTCTGTTGCCTAAAATCATTATTTACACGAAGTTTTACCTTTCAATTCTAAAACTAACTAAATCAAACTGGGTCAGTTTAGAATATAAAACAGTGTTGTATAGTTAAATTGGTTTGGAGTTTTCCATTTCCTTCGATCTTTAAGTGTAGGTCAAAATATGAGGCTGACTTCACAATGTACGTAGTGTCCTTTATTTCTTCGGGAGTAGATGCGATGCATAAAATCCCTGAAATTAGGATTGTTGAAAGATAATATATCTTCTATATAGCGGAAACTAAGATCAAAGGTGTTCCTCCTTTGGATCAGATCAGCTGTAAAGTCGGCATTGTGAAAGTGGAGGAATAGCTAGTCAGCAAGTAGGGGACTTAATTTTGGGATATCGACACGCCCACCACTCTGAATAAATAAGTTGTTGGTAAAAAATGCCAGCATTTTGACATCTTCTCAAGTATATTAATTTAAAAGATTATATGTTTTTTATTATTATTTCTTCGTTTTTACTAAGTATTGAGTATCTCTACCAAGTACTACGTATTTGTATTTAGGTGTTCCATCTTTTTTTAAAGTAAAAACGATGTGTGTAACGGTTTTGAGTTGGGATTTCAATTGAGGATAAAGGGCTAAAAAATCATAGGTCTTTATTCGATCGTATTCCGCGAATAATCCAGCATTGAGAGTGTCCAGAAAATATTTCCAATTTTTCAGGATTCACATTGAACTGATACCACTACGGGAGTAACAAGTGTTGTGGTTCTACTCATGATCCTCTATGGCAGCTGTACTTTACTTTGAAGGTAAATAGTTTCGAAAGAGACTTTGTAGTACATTAGGCAGATTTAGCTATAAATTGTTGTTTGTATGGATTCTTGCTAAGTTTTTGGATATAATAAATGGACGGAAGGTTACAAGCATCGTTTTCTAAGTAAAGAGACCACAAAAAAGGATAGAACGATTTATGGTTTTCAACTATCTCTTCTTTGGGAAGTGTGGTAATAGTATAGGTCTTGTTTACTGTTATTATTTCTACATCTAACCACAGTCGAAATTTCGGCGGTTTCAGTAGAGAAATTAACTTTTAAAACGCCCACATGCAACATAATATTTCTTTTTTAGCAGTCTCATCGACGTTTTAGGCAAAATTATCATTTAGATAATTTTCAACTGAATCAATCATTAGAACTCATTTTGATGACTTGGGTAACTCCTGTACCGAATAAGTACATTTAAATGACACTTAACAACAAATTTAAAGATCATGATTTAGGGCAAATAAATAGACGCATTTGTTCTATTTGTAGAATAAAGTATGAGTCCATATCAAATGTTTGTCGAAGTTTAAAGATTCAATACAAGGGACTGAGGTTATTTTACGTAGCATTACAGAAATGGCCGGAACACAATTCATTGGGAAATGGAAATCAGATATGTCAAAAGCCGATAATTTCTTGGAATTTGCTAAAGTTTCAGGTAGGCATTTGCAGTGTATATAGCGCGGGAGATCAGATACGCACGAGGTATGAACATTTGTAAAAACTGCGTCTCCGTCAATTTCGTTAATTGTTGAGTCGGTATAAGTGGACGTATGTCTTTGCGCCAGAACGAATAAAATCCTGCTTAGGCACTGACCATTTATGTATTGAGGGGGGTGGAATAATTTGAATATATATATATATTAATTTCACTTTGAAGAAAAATTAAAAAAAATGTTTTTGCTGTAGCAAGATAAAAATAAATGAAGTTGCTTAATGATGAAAATTAATAATAATGTTGTATTCTGTTTTTCATTAAAAAAAAGTTTAGGTAGAAAAAAAGGAAAGGACAGGAGAGGACAGGTATCGCATGTACATATAGTGAATGTACCATAAACTGACATTCAACATGTTAAATTATGTATGAAGGAGTATGTAACAAATGTCTTTAATATTAACATTTATAGTCGAAAAATTCATAATGTTATAATGAGCAACTAAATGGATATCAATATCCAGAGACTTTTGTGTTATATTAATCCAGTTTGTTAAACAAACTATCAGAAAGATGCAAAAAATACACGAACTACCACTAAACATTATAACCAATTTAGATGTTATCTCCAATAGAGAAAAGATAAGAATACCAAGCCGTCCGAGATTATTCCCTATTGTGGACTTCTTGACTATTTTTGCTACCTATAGTTAAAGACCAAGGAACTTACATACGCATGTATGCAAGCATGTTCAGTAATGAACTAATTAATGCAGCTGAAAACATTCACTTTGAAATGAAAAAAAAGAAGACCATGCTATATTTTTGAGCAATGAGAACTTACTTCTAATATTATAATGTTCTATAAGAATAAGTTCTTAATGCGATGTGCAATGAGGACAGTCCCTAGCCGTGACATATGTGACATACAAGAGTAAGAACTTATTAACTATATGGTTGAAAAATTCCCAAACAAGCACAACATAATTAGTTCTGAGATGATGGCTTTATTGTCTTTAATGGGTCTTTTGATCAACTTCAAATGTTATTTAACATGGCTAATAAGAACCTGAACTACTCTAATTTACTTATTTAAGTCCTCAGTAAATTTCTTAGAGAAAGTGCAGTTAAATGGAATAGGGTGAAACCTTACAACACTTAAGATTTAATAGTAGTCCAATGTGCCTAATGCACAATCTCAACAGTTTTAATTCATTAAAAAGTTACCCGGCTTTAAAATATGCAGCTTTTTCTGACCACTAGCAGAGCGTGTGGTCTCCGACTTAAAGTCAATAAAAAGTAATAAAAAGTTATTTAAGAATTAGCTATAATGAAAATTTTGTCTATTGAAAAATAACATAAATTTTCCATTTGCATATTGTTTATCGCGCCAAGTGCAATAAACAAAATATGCACATGGAAAATTTATGTTATTTTTCAACAATTTTTATCATGGCCAATTCTTATAAATTAATTTTAAAACGCATTTTTATCTTTTAACATGTTAAAAGTAACTCTGAATTTAACTGAATAGGGGCGTGTCAGTATTTTTTTATCCATTGAGATATAACAAAATTATTTTAACCAATCAGATTACATTATTTATCTCAAACTAATTTATTAACATTCGTAACAAACTGCGATCCAACATTACATACAATCTCGTATTTGTTACGAAAGCACTGGTCTAATATAATTAATGACCCTGAATGCTCTCAACTATTAAAACCACCACTAAAGCAGACCCTTATCAAACCTTTATAATGAACGTCTTTCGTGAACAATTAAATATTACTCAATAGCACATTATATCTGTAGAAGATAAACTCATCACATGTATACACCGTTCTTTATATATGCATCTTTTACATAGTACATTTAATTACGAAACTAATAAATATTTCCACTATATGATCTGAAGCCAATGCAACATTCCTGAAATATACTTGTGATATGTGTATATGTATTACACAATACATTCAATTTCCCTTAACTATAATTTTTCATCCGCCTTTGAAACTTTTCTCCCTTAAGACTGCCTCAATGAGACATTATACGAAACCGGAAAAGCTGTCCAGGCTGCAATAGAAATGGAGCACTACTACCTTGATATTTTGGGACGAAGTTAGATGGACATCATCTGGAGCGGTCATGCTATCTTCTGGGCAAATTTTACTGTACTCTGATCACAAAACGAGGATGGCAACCATCAACATGGAGTAGAAATCTCACTCAACATGAAGGCCAAATTATCATTCATCGGATGGAATCCTGTGAGTGAAAGATTTATTGTGGCAAGATTTATGTCAAAGATACAAAAAGTAACAGTCATTCAATGCAACGCTCCTACCAACGTAGCAGAGGAAGAAGACGAAGAGTTTTACAACCAGCTCCAAGCTACCCAATATTGAACAAGACTTGGGGCATCTTGATTGTAATCCGTGACAAGACTGCCAAAGATTGAAAAGATAACACAGGGAGAGAACTCATCACGGGGAAGGAATGAATTGGTAACATCAACGGAAATGGAGAACTTAGAATGCAGATTTTTGCTCCCAGAACGATCTGGTCATAGAAGATACGACATTCCAACTCCCTCACAAGGATATACACAAAACTATCCGCGTGTCTCCAGAGATGAAAACTAGAAACTAGATAGACCAGATTACAGTCGCCAGGAGATGAAGAAGGAACATGACAGCCGTTAGAGCTTATCGAGGTGCTGATATAGCATCCGATCATCAACTTGTGTTGGCTAAATTAAAGATCAAGATAGCCATGGCAACCAGACAAGATCAGATTAGAACGCCAAAGTATAACATAAAGACGAGGTGCAGTAGTCAAACAATTGGAAAGAGTAAAATCCACATATAACACCACATGCCAAGAAGAACTTGGATTCTCAAAGAAGGAATACAAGCCATGGTAATCTGACGATACAATCGAGACAACTGAGAAATGTAGGTCAGTTAAGGTATTACTTGACCAGGTCAAGACAAGACTGCTGAAAGAATGTTTGACGAGCGTATAAGCATTAGGAAAGAAGTAAAGAGAAAACAACAGACAGGGTAAAAGAACATACATCAACGAGCTCGCTTCAAAAGGAAAAAGAATGCAATGGACAGAAATGACACAAAAACTGAGTACAACATCACTCGCAAACTGACAGGTAGAAAGACCAACACATCCAAACCAGTGAAAGACAAGATGACAATGTGATAACAAACCTAGATCGACCACTTTTAAATGGAGAAAATATATCAGAAGCTCCTGATCTACCTCCTGGAAAAGACCTTGATGTTGATACTGGCCATTCAGAAATTCAGCTACTCTCCAGATTCTGATGCGGTCGATCATGTATTGACCAAATTGCCACATTACAGGTCATCATCGAGGAGTAAATAGAATGGCAATCAGCCCTCTACATAAACTTCGTGGACTTCAAGACGGCCTTAGCATAGTTAACAGAAATGCACTTTGGAAGGTACTAAGACACCATGGAATCCCTGTCAAATTGTAAAGATTATCCAAGGACTCTACAAACAGACCAAATGCCAAGTCATCCACAATTCAACACTCTCATCATCCTTTAATGAACATACAAGAAATACTCCAAGGCTGTCTCCTGTAACCCCTTATTTTCTATTTAAGTGTGCAAAAATTTAGTTAGATATAATATACAATCATGAATTTTCTTATAGATTGCTTCTTGCCTAATTGATATTTTTTGGTGCTAAAGGGCTATAGACTCTAGATTGGCCATGCACACTTGATTGTGACGTGGGCTACTTCCCTGCACAAGTCCCAGACTTTATCGTGCTCTGTATGGTTTAGAAAAAAAGAAGCATCTCATCATCAATTCCTGGCTACAGACAAAACCATGTCTTGTTTAGGCCAAGTAAATTTCACCCATCCTTCACTAAAAATGTGGGGTGGTTGGGAGGAGTTTATTGTTTTTATTTTTTACTCCTTACCAGATATTTGCTGGCCTGATTTTATCTTTTTGGTGTATGGACATGTTCTAAACCCATAGCCACATCAGAAAAGAATTTTGGTAACCAAGAATTGAAAGATTTGTATATTGTTGTGCCTAAATACAAGAAATTGAAGTGAAAAAAATCCTAATTTTGAAATTCCCGTCCCATTTTAAAAAATAATGCCATTTTTTAGGAGCGGGAGCGTCCAACTACAAGGCTGAAGAAGAAGCACTCATCCATGCGGCAAATTACATCAAGGAAACCGCAGAAAATATGCAGGTAGTATTCCAGATGCCCTCTCCGTAATACAAGCACTGACCAACAACAAACTACTACAACTTGAAAGAGCTATTTATTCCATCGAGAGCCTTAAAACTGCCATACAGTGGATACCTTCACATTGTGGAATCAATGAAAATGAAAATGAAAAAGCAGATAAGCTAGCAAAGGAAGGCCTCAACAACAGCAAGATGAAAATCCTATCTGCTACACAGAGATGAAGACCATCATCAAGTCTTTGCACAATATACCTCAGAAGCAAGATAGCTACCATCAACTAAAAAGATTTGAGCAAACTACAATCTTCATGCTCAGGACAGGACACAACAGATTCAACCAACATCTGTACAGAGTTTTGAATGTCATGCCATCACCTATGTGTCCCTGTGGAGAAGCAGAGCAGAATACAGAACACTTTCTGCAGACGTGCAAGTTACACCAGGCACAGAGAGAGAAAATATGGGATAAACCAACCCCCATTACAGAGAAACTGTATGGGCCTGTGGAAATCCTACAGAAGACGCCAGATTTGTTGAGGAGACTGGCATTCAAGTGTTATGGCGAACGACAAGAAGAAGAAGGAGTGGGAGGGGATGTAAACCTATTAATTAATTTTATTTGGTCTTAACAAGAATACAATATCTGATTATCTGAGTCTTTATTTTCATATGTCCTCCTTTGATATTTATATAATATTTTACATTTATTGTTTATTGTAAAATTGACTAGCAAAAGAAAAAAACGTGCCATATTCCTGAAAAATAAAATTATAATTCATTTGCTATTGAAAAAAATTTAAGAAGAGCAGAAAAGAATTATTTAGCAACATTGAAAATCCTTAGTATTTTTGTCATCTAATATCATGTTAACAAACATTTGAACTTCGTCCTGTGCTGGTTGCAAAAATCAAGAAGTAAAAGTAAACAATGTAACTCGTGTTAATTACTCTACAAAATGTTCTACTGTTTAAACCAGGTATACCTGAAGAATATATTGAGCCTTGGAGAACCTCAGTCAATATAATTACTTTCCAACGTGAAGGAGACAGTTTACAGAACTATAAATGGAAGCTCGTCCATGATAGCTCTATCATGGGGATGAGAACATACGAATTCACATCAGGTGTCGAAGTAACAACTACTGACCCGGAAGGAGGACCCTTGAAGGTAAGTTTAGACCCATACATCAATTGCAGGTTTGAACTTGCAATTGATTCTAGTAACTAAATAGAGTAAAGCTGATTAACAAATATTACTTTAGAAGACATTGGTTATAATAACGGTTTAATTAGTCATATATCTTTGCATAACCTATTGAAAGTAATCAACTAGTCCTTCAGAAAAACATGTAACATCAATACAGACTTTCATTTTTTTAACTTTTTATTTCATATCAGAAAACTGATGCGAGAAAGCGGTCATTAGAATCATGAAGGAGAAATGGTAGCATACTTGGTGATGTAACTTTCATGGAATATTGTTTTGTAGTACTGTATAACGTTTGAATCTGACACAGCAATGATAGAAACAGAGGCATCGGAAGGTTCAAAGTGGGTGGTCATGACTGTAAAACGTCAAGTCGTAGGCAACAAAATTGTCGAGGTTCGTAATAATTGCTAAGGTCAAAGGTTGACCCAAATAATGTATTGCAACTCAGCCCAAGATTAACAGTAATGTGATTGCAAACAGTTCATGAGACATCTGTAGCTCTGCATCCAAGGGTGAAATCCGATTCTCCTAACAAAATAGTAACTTCAATTTAAAGTAAAGCTTGGAACCCTTAGAAACAAGAAAATAGAAATGGAAGTGATAACAAAATCTAAAAGAAATACATCGACAGTCGATTCTAAAACATCCTCCAAATTACTTTGAATTATATATATCATCAGACAGGATAGATAACCATGACTTACAAATAAAAAAAGAGAATCTTCTTGGGATGTTAAGAAGCTGAAATAAATGACATTTAATACAAGACAGAAACAAACAAAGTTTTTAAACTGTGTAAGATTAAAAATTATGTTGGACATAAAGTGATTATGGTTCAATTGTAAGTTATAACTGGTATAGTCTTGTGTTTACTTTTATTGCAAGTATTTTCAATTTACATCTGCATTTTTTTTATTTTAAGAAAACAGAAAGCAATGGAGTGGTGATGACTAATCATTATGAGAGAATATCCTAACAGAATTTTACTCTTCATTTCCATGGAATTGTTATCTTCTGTTTTTGCTAAAGTTGAATAAAAGGATTTTATCTATTTTACATATTACCTTTAAACAATCCTAATTTCTGGGATTTGATACATCGCATCTACCTAAAAGAACTGGAGATAAAGGATACTACAGACACTGTGAAGTCAGCCTCATATCTTGACCTACACTTAGAAATCGATGGTAAAGGAAAACTATTGACCAAACTTTACGACAAACATGATAACTTTTCATTCAGAATTGCCAACTTTCCGTTCATCTGTGGCAACATCCCTTCGGCTCCTGTGTATGGAGTGTTCATATCACAACTCGTACATTATGACAGAGCTTGCCGGAACTACGCAGACTTTTTGTATCGCCCTAGAACTCTCACAAATAGGCTTCTGGAACAGGGTTATGTTGCTACAAGATTCAAGTCATCACTACAGAAGTTTTATGGTCATCATCATGAACTTGTGGATCGTTATGGTGTATCCATCAGCACCATGAAAACTGATTTATTCAACGGGTCCTAGTTTTCCTTTCCTTGTTTGTCTACCCCGGACTTGACTTTTTGTGAGCAACTCGGCGGGTGTTTCTAGAAAAGCAGAGGACGCTTACCCTACCGGTGCACCTGGTCCATGCTCCCAGTTTTTAGTGGAGTCCGAGATGCTCATTTACTTTTGTTACTTTGTATGTATGATTTTAGTTACTTTATGTTCTTTGTTGTGTATGTCTGTTTTCCATGTCCGGTCTTTGTCCCTGGATTACATTCTTTTGATTACCGCTATAACCTTGGTTTCCTTGATTACTCTTACAAACCAAGTGACTAAAATACTTTTTTTAAAAAAACTTGATGTTGGTTTTTGATTTGATATTATAGAAGAATGTAATAGCAATAATGAAATGTTTCACATAATACAGCTTGATATGATAAAAAAAGTTGAAATCTGAACAGTTCAGGACAAGGATGGACAAAACATTAAAACTTGATACAATGCTAATTTAATTGTAATCAAAGGTGATAGCATAAAATTAAGGCCAGAGTGAAAGTGGTGAAAGAATTTTATAATTTGTAGTTAGACACAAGAAATAAACAATTCCAAATTTCCCTGTCCTATAAAAAGCCAAAAAAGGAAGAAAAGTACATTCCAATAATGACTGACAAAAAAATCTGTTTATCATGTCATTCAAAAGGACCAGAATTCCACATGACAGAGCAAAGGAATATCTTCTACAAGTTTTAAGTATAATGTAAATCAGTATTGAAGTCTAAATGTCCATGGTTTCTTTAATTACCTTTGAGGGACAAACTTTACCTTTCAACTTGCATCCAACATACATGTAACTTGATTTACAAACAAGAGTCTCCCAGGACCCTGAATCCCTCACCTGGTTAAACTATACCTTTCAACTTGCATCTAACATACATGTAACTTGATTTACAAACAAGAGTCTCCCAGGTGCCTGAATCTCTCATCTGGTTAAACTTTACCTTTCAACTAGCATCCAACATACATGTAACTTGATTTACAAACGAGAGTCTCCCAGGACCCTGAATCTTTCACCTGGTTAAACTATACCTTTCAGCTTGCATCTAACATACATGTAACTTGATTTACAAACAAGAGTCTCCCAGGTGCCTGAATCTCTCATCTGGTTAAACTTTACCTTTCAACTTGCATCCAACATACATGTAACTTGATTTACAAACAAGAGTCTCCCAGGATCCTGAATCTCTCGCCTGGTTAAACTTGACCTTGTATCCAATATACATGTAATTGGATTTACCAAAAAACCTTTTTTAGCTAAATGATTTCAGAACCTTATTATAAAACTTTCTTAGACTTAAAACAACATTTTTGTGGTGAATCAGAAATTCAACACAACAAAATGTCAACTAGATCAGAATAAATTATTTACATACAGTATCATTTTTTCTCATCCAACACCCTATCCACTATGGCGAATGACGACAAAAATAAAGACAAAATATTTTAATTCTATGAGCTATATACATGTACAAGCACTGACTTTTGTAATGTTCCACCATAAAAAAACCTAATATTGTTACCCTTATTTATAACAAAGATAACTCCACATATTTATTTATCATAACTGTTTTTACAAAAAAACATTTTATAATTCACTTAACTTACAAAATGTAGAAACCAGTAACACAAATTTCAAAAGAGAAATCCAAGGTGGATGGATGGCCATGTACATGAAGCCTGGCCTGAATGGAGTTTACAAATGTATCAAGAAATTCAAAATTTAGCATTGTAATACTAACACAAGTGAATATTAAGGGTCTTGGGGGGGGATTTAGCCCAACATTAGGGCCTTTTGTAATTCGTTGGATTTGCCAATGATTTTCTAATGCTGTATTAACATGAAATAAGTTACGTCTTCGTACAAAAAAGGAATTACACTGAGAACAACATTCATATCTACACTATATCATTTATATATATATATATATGTATGTCCAAGGACAATTCATCAGATCCAGGACATACAATGTACATATGGTCTATAAAGAGGGAAACACATATCTTAAACATTAAAAATTGGTCATTAAAAACCTATTGTTAGTATCTTCCTATTTCTAACTCAATGTTAACATGTTGTTTTATTAACAATATAAATTAAAATGGTAAAATACTTTTTAATATATTTCTGTATTATTTGAACAGGAAATTATAAATCTAAAGTTCATATCCCTATAATTGTGCTTCTTTTAACCAATAAAGAAAAATATTTTTAGAATGTCACAATGAACTGATTAACTCTATAATGAATTGCTAAGAAAAATAATGCACAGAAAGCTGTTATATAAATCAGGTAACTGTACTCAAATTGAAATAAACTGGTTAATAATTGCTATGAGTTAACAGAATTTTAGCAAACCACGAGAAAATTCCTACTCGGTAACAAACCGAAACTCTGATTATTGAAAAGAGATAAGCACATCCTTGTCAATTTATTTATATCTTCCTGAATACAAATAACAGCTGTTAGGACCAATGACTGTTATATAAGCAAGATAAGTAAAAATAATAAGGAAAAAGACCTTCACATTCAGACCTAACAAATAACAACTACAGTCTTTAAAAAAAAGATAGCCGATGCAGTAAAATTTTCTTCTTTTTATTTTTAAGTTTCTACATTTCTTTCAAGAAAATAACAAGATACACAATTACCAATTTTCAATACAGGTTTTTCGAACGCTACTAAGTTATCAGTATATGGCCAATTGGGAAACAGAATTCCAATCAGATGACTTGTGTTTCCATAGAATAGTGTTCTTATGGTCAAAAGGTAAAAAGCAAAACTATACCGACTGCGTCGAAAAAAATAAAAAAAAAACCCAAAATTTCATAAAAATAGTGATAAAAGTAAAACTTCACATGTACATGTTACTTATTTACATAATTATCAAAGTTCAGTACAAAGAAGTAATGGCATCTATGTACAGCCTGTCAAAATCCTGAGTTAATTTACATGTCCACACAAAATGTCAGGATCAGGTCAATTCAAAG
Source organism: Perna viridis (assembly GCA_037379345.1). Lineage (NCBI taxonomy): Eukaryota > Metazoa > Mollusca > Bivalvia > Mytilida > Mytilidae > Perna > Perna viridis. The sequence goes on from CM074518.1 coordinate 11,565,695, forward strand.
AATATAACGTTTAATTTTTTTTCATAGGTGCCATCACTGCTACTAATTATAAATGAACTTTTTTAAGTCATTACAAGCAATTGGCTGCTTCATGAGATTACAAAAATGAAATCACTTTTACTAATGACATAACATATAATGAATTTACAAAGAAAATGTTTTTCATGATTTTAATAACCATATATACTAGTATAAAACTGATACGAAGGTTAATGGAACTTAGTTCTGGGAAGATTCTATGAGGTCAACAAACAAAGTGGAAATTGGCAAATCGGAAGTGAATATACAATAAAAAGAATCGTAACAGTAAAATCCGGATTTGAAATAGCAGAAATCCGCTAAAAAATGGAAGAAAATCATCCCTGTTAGTTAAGGAAGTCATAGAATGTGTTTAACATTTTAACTACATAGTTTAGAATGGATGGTTAATCATGATATCATAAAAAATGTCCTTTATTCCAACACTGTCTGAAACTGCTAGGAATTGCTGTCATATTGGAAAATGAAACAGTATTATTTGACAGACAATAATAACCCTTAATTATTTTGATCCATAGGACATAGGCCTATAATTACTCTACTTTCGACAATGAGATCTTGGTCATGGAGTTTGACAGAAACAATGTCATCATCTTTCCTCCATAGTCTAATATCAATAATTGGTGGTACATTTATTCAGTAATACAAGTATTTTACTAATGAATGAACAGTACAAAAATGTATAGTTTAGTTACTATTATCATATTAAATTACATGATATGATGTTTACATTTTCTGTCAAAACGTCCATTCACACTTTCCAACTGAATTTATGGTTTCCTGATATAAAAAATTGTAACCTGGTGTCTTTCATTTAAGTATTTTTTCTTGTTTTTGAACACATCAGGAATATTAATAAACAGTATGAGACTCTTTCATTATATACATGTTTCCTGTCACACAATGAATGAGTTAGACTCTAAGAATTTCTAAGAAATTGTTGTAGCAGATAGCAATCCAGTCTGGTTGTGTTGAGGACCACTGAATCTGATTTATCTCCCCTGCTGCTGTGTAAGCCAAGATTGGATCTTCAATGGCTCGAGGCATTGACTGTATATCCCAAATAAGTGCTTGGTGGTCATCAGCTGAAAATTCATTAAGTATAAATGTGGGAAATCACGTACAAGGATATTAAACCTTATAGTAATAATAAATTGCAAGTATAGCTAGTGTCCAAAAATATATAGTTGAGTTGACCATGCTATATGTATGCTTTAATACAGAAAATAATGAATTTCATCTACTATACAGAGTTAGTAATTAAACTTACAAATATAGAAGCAACTATTAGTACTAAGACATTAGTTGTTTTTAAATCTATCAACCTGAATGTCGTATTAGAACTTTAGAATCTGTTCCAAACATTAATATAACTTGTTCTCATTTCATCTTAAACCTTGGTTCAATACAGCTGATTAATAGCTGACATTCAATTTGTTTACAATTTCCTGGCAAGGTAACAAGTTGTTCATTATGAAGTACATAAAACCTTTTACAAGACATTAACAGATGGGATGGACAAACAAAAAAAGAACAGACTGAAATGGGGCAAAAATTATATTAAAGGTGAAATGACAAGTTACTTGTATATAACATACCAGCAGTACATATGTGACAACTTGAGTGAGGAGCCCAGGCAATACTGTTGACACAGGCTCTATGGTTGTTCAGTCTGGCTACAGGCGTACAGGGAACTCTAACATCTAATATTACAACCTGTTAAGAAATAAAGCATACAACTAAATTGTGAACTAGTGGCTCAAGTTGGTATACTACAAATTACTTGTCTTGAATATAAACATTAAATAAAGAAAGCATAGATTAACTCAATCATATAAATTGTGAAATTTACTAAGATACTGATGCATGCTTCATATGAGGATACATGTGATTACTATTACAACCTGATATGATTTCTCTATCTCACAAATATCAAAAAAAAAAAAATCTTATTCTTATGTCATGTAAGAATACAAAAAAGCAAAGTTTTTTTTTCAGTAGGAACACTAACCACAAAACTGCTTTTCAAAGTGGGAAAAAAAATCAAACACAATAACATTTGAGAGACAACTCGGAAAACTTAGACACTCTTTAGGTACAATTTAATTGTTCTTGTTGCTGAAATTGATATCTTGTTGATGGGGGTCTAAGATTTCTTCGTTTGCTCTTCCATCATTATAAGATTCTCAATATGTTATGTAAAAAAAAACACACACACACAAATAAATTGCTGTGAATAAGACCCTTTATCGTGGACTACATGTTTGGGAGAGTGTTTGTCCTCATAATGAAAATAAATTGCCATGAAATTGAATTATAGTATACTTCAATAACTGTAAATAAAGTTTTACCTCTAGTGCATCCATGGCCATAGTTGCGAGATAGTTAGGATCCTGTTTGTTCCATCCGAGTCTCAGAAGAGGATGATGTTGGGGATCTTCATAAATAATTGTAGAATGTTCTAAATGACGCAGGTCAAACATACGCACAGACCCATCAGCACCTTCAAGTAAAAAAATTGGCATTTAGATTTCACATTACAGAATCATCCATTGACAAGAACTTATTTGAAAAATCAGTGATTTAGTTTAAAATATAATGAAGCATTAAGCAATACCTTTTGAGTTACAGATTACACAAAGTGGGTACCCTGAAAGCATGACAGACCAGTGGGTGGAGTAAAATGGCTAGAAAACCTGCTTTTACAATTGGCAATGCAGGTTAAATTGACATATTAACTAATTTTTGCCATAATGTTAACTACATAACCAGTGATAAGTTTACACACCTATCTGCTTTTTAATGTGTCACTTTGAATTAAAAAAAAATTAATGTCTGCATCCATTATTGCATTTTGTCATTTAATCCAAAAATGTGATTTTAATTTTTACAATTTGAGGAAAAATTCAGCATCTGGTATAAATGCTAAATATCTCATAATAAGCGTTTTTATCATTGAAATTTAAAGTCAGTTACATTTTAAAATTTCTGAAATTGCACTGTCTGTCTGCTTCCACCTGCTCTATACTGTGATTTTATTTATTTTCCTGATTATCAATATTAATGTTAAGAGAGGAAAAAGACTTGAAAACAGTAACTGGTTTATGGGTAAATAAAATAAATAAAAATGCTTTGCAGGGTACAGCTTGATATGCCTGCAGAGGACCCCTCCATTTTGTGGAATGGCACTTTGGTATACAAATTTCAGAGATCCAGTTTTTGTCTGTGCATAATAAAAATGCTTCCCTTTTGTGGTTTGGAACCTAGTTATAAAAATAAGATTAACCAACTAATAGTTATCTCACAAAAACCAAGTGTCTACAGACGAAGATGACAACAAGGATGACAGCGCCATACTATAATATGTCACAAATTTGTGGTTATATAATAAAAAAAAAATTATAAGGGTATCTGCATTTCAGGCAATTCATGAAGTTGAAGGTGTTGTTGTGTTATGTATACCCTCACTGGTACTGAAGTTGATAATGGATAGCAACCAAAATTGCTTACAACATATGCCTAATCTATATGAAGCCACACACTAAATTTGAAATTAATCCATCCATTGGGAACCAAAATTTCTAGGAAGAAAATTCTGACAGAATTAGGAACAGATAGAATGACAAACAAGGTGTTCCTTGGTGCTAGGTAATTTTAATCATGAATTGAATTTACATATGTGATACATCTGTCAGGGAATAAAGAATCCTATTATCATTTACCTATAACACGTAAAAGTTCTAGTAAATAAGAAATAAGAATTAATTGAATGAAAAATTCAGTCATCATTTCTACTTCTATGATAAACAGAGAGCAGTGAAACCCTGAGTTTTCCTTACACCACATGTATGACAATTGTTATCAAAGGAGAAATGGAGGGAAAATTGGAGGTCACTTTTTATTAATGGTTCACACTGACACAAGACTATTTGACTGCTAAAAAGTTAGTTTGCTGTTTAATTAAACAGTTATGAGATGACAGGATGTCAACTGCTCAATAAGACTATGCCCTCCATGTCTCTTGAATGATACCAAGAGTCAATCAATCTGAATTATCAGTCATCCATCGAGAAAACTGTACACTGGATTTTCAAAGTTCAACATTACCCACGGAAACCATGGAAATCAGTGCTACACTAATAAATGAAACCAAAGTATGTTCTGTTCCTAACTTACCCACACTGGCAAACATGTCTCTGCCTCCACCTGCTCTACTGAAGGCAATGTCATATACTTCCTTGTCATGAGCTATCAACTGTGTTTTAACATGACCTGATACTAAGTTGACTCTTCCTAATACCTGCCCTGTCTGAAATTATAAAAAAGACTAAAATTAAACTGACAGAGAGTTAATGTCTCTACCAGTAACACTATTGATACATTGAATAACTTAGTTGGTGATACCTTAAAATATCAAGTAAATACCCATTCACAACTTATAAGCTTAATCATTGTCATGATGGAGTAAATGATCCACTTATACTTGTAAGCTGTATCATTTGCAATATGCATTACCAATGTACATGAATATATACAACATGCTTTCTCAACCATAACAAAAAATAAGTCACAAGGATAGTAATGCTCTACTCAACTATCATGACAACATTAAAGGCATTCATATCACTGAACAGCTATTAACATATAATACACAAAAAGTAATATAAATAAATGTTCAAGTCCCCAGATTGCACATACTGGATATGACATACTGAAGGAGGTTTACATGTACTTACATGTACCTAAGCCCCCAGATTGTACATGTAGTATCTATAGGTGATGTTAGCTATGATATACTAGAGGAGGTTTACATGTACTTACCTCAAGTCCCCAGATTGTACATGTAGTATCTATACTTAATGTTAGATATGACATACTAGAGGAGGTTTACATGTACTTACCTCAAGTCCCCAGATTGTACATGTAGTATCTATACTTGATGTCCCCAGCAAATTGGGATCAACTTCATTCCAGTCAAAAGAAGTCAGTGGTGCACAAAAATCAGAATTCTTATTCTTAAAAAGAAAGGTAATATATAGAATTAATGGTGTCCATCTCTGAAAAAATAAAGTACTTAAAAAGTCAACTTGTTTAATTTTTGTGGAAAATAAATTTATCATATATTTACATAGTACATGTATTCATTTGCAGAACCATACATTTGTAGTTTTGTACATCATTGTTTTCAAATTTAAACAAGAAAATCTTCAAAATTGGCTCACAATCTAAGTACTTTTTTAAAACAGCAAAATGATCAACCTAAAAGTGAGGGACTTAAAATAAAGTATTGAATCTAGAATTATCTATATTATATCCGACATCACAAACAGTAATTTTAATTAAACTAGATCATTTATGAAGTTTTTCAGCCGACATTTTCAATTTTCTGACAGAGTATAAGTCTAGAAAACCATCTTGCTAAGTAAAATACTGTAAAAGTATTATTGTTCGTGGGGTACCAATTTTTTTTTCAGTTTTCGTGGGTCTGGTAAACCACGAAAGCTTGTTTCTAATGAAAAGGAAATTTCCCATTCATTGTATAATGGAGTTGCAAAACCCAAGATTTCAAGAATCTAACAACCATGAAAATTGGTACCCACAAATAAAAGTACATGCCCTTTCACAGTAAACGGATTTCCTTACATTATTAAGAAGACATTCTTGTCTTGTATCATTATCACTGACTCTCCACACTCTCAGATAGTCACCACTGGTTGCTAATAAGTCAGGGAAAACACCTTTCTGAAAAATTAACAAAACTTTATAGATATCTATGCTAATAGACCATGTAAAGCAGAAAAATGTGCTCCCACAGGAAACAAGAAATAATGACTAGAGATATCCTTGATTTGGTGATCACAGATACCCCCAGTATTTATCACGATATTGGTGATGAGTACCATTATGTAATGATATGTAAATTTTTCAAAGAAGACAGAAAACAATTCTTGCCAGTTTATTGGCATTCAAAGGCAATACTTTGAAATTTTCAGAACTTTTTTCCTCACAGGATATTGATGTACTTGGAAATATAGCTAAATTTGTGAAGATAATTTTAACGAAGGTCGTACCTCCAGGTTAATTTCATTACATAAACAATGGTTTACACATGCACTTTATGTAATATTATCAATGTTTGTATATTTTCTCTGTAACTGTTTATAGTTTAGGAGAATAAAGTAAAGTAATCAATCTTCCTAGTTGATTTTGTGATCACAGATACCCCCTGTATACCAATCTACCTACTTGATTTGGTAATTATAGATAACCCTTGTATACCTATCTTTCTAAGTGAGCTCCTGAGCAGTAATTAACAGTTGGACTTGACCTGTATATATAGTCCACAACATAATCTTGTACACATAGTTTAATTTGCTTAGGTTCAGCATATCATTAAATGTCATCCAAAAATCAAAGTGTAATGGATGAACTGACAAGAGGATCCTTATAATATATTGTCAATACTCTGTAAACACCCTGACTTGTCTATCGTTTATATTAAAACAACAAAATATATCCTAAATTGTTCACCTTTCACAATATCTATGATCACCATTCACTTATAGTAAAAAGCCTACTCCTTACTAAGTTATACTCCAAAACCAAACTTCACATGGATAGATTCTAGGAAATAATAGGGAAAATAACTACTGGTATATTAATATTAACTTACAGCATCAGGAATCCACATTATCTTAGTGGTAGGATAAGGATGATCAAATGTACTTTTAGCAGTGAATTCTGAAGTATCTTCATCAAGAGAAACAATCTGAACCTGTTAAAAAACATAATATATCGAGTTCTATCATAAAGATGTGTGGGGAAAATGATAAATAAGAAGCCATCAGTTAAATTGTCACTGAAAGTAATACTTCATACTTTAGTGTGGGTCTTTCTTGGAAAAGTACATAAGGCTGGTAGTTTGTATTCTAGAAGCATGATGAAACTAAACCTGTAAAAGACTTCATTACAGTTTAGTAATAACAAGAGTAATTTCCCAAAACAAAAAATAATAATAAAATAAAATAAAATAAAAAAATAATAATAATAAATTCAAATCTTCAATTTTTTATACAAAGGGAACATGTTTTTCATTTATTATATCAAGAGTAGATCCAGAAAATACATGTATTACCTCCAAATTACAAAGTTAATTTTTATTAGGAGCTTTCCTGTGAAAAAACAAAAACTTTCAAGAATTCTTGACACTAGACATTGATGGGATGCAATGCAACAAAGAGAGATTGTTGGCTCATACCAAAATAACTGTCAAATATAAACAAGAAAGCAGACAATTATTATCATTAGCTACAAAATGTTTATGTACATGTAGCCATAAGTCTCCCTCAGTGCCAGTATTAGTTAATGAAATATAACTAAAGAAGATGCTTGTTGTTAAGTGGAAAAAATAAAAGGTGTAAATTTAGAAGTAATTGATAAATGATTATAATGATATACAGTGTATGGTTTAGATTTAGCCATTAAAATGTAAGTTTTAGGAAAGTTGCATCTTCTACTCTTGAAACATGCTGAATTAATCAAAGTCCCAGGTAAATACAAGCAACATAAAAACATTATTCACATTCATCAATTTACTCAATAAGTATGACGGGTCTGGGATGGATGGACACATGAACACTATATCTCCTCAAAGATACAGCAGAGGAACAATAAACAGAGGGAAATGTTAAACAGGAAGAACTTTGTTTTAAACCTGAAGGCAGGAATAAAGAATCAACATGCACAGAATGTGAAAAAAAAACATGGAGATCATCACTGCATGCATACTTTGCACTCACTTTGTTGTTATATTCCTCAACAAAACTGCCAAGAGCAAGACGAAACCTTTTATCTGGTCGTATACTCCAGTTCATACTGTACACTGTCCATGGTGCATCATACTTGTAGATCTCCTTCCTCTTCCCCGGAGGTGGGGCTGGTGGTGCTGGAAGCGCACACATTCTTAACCCTGAAATTATCATAAATGCATATACATATACTTAAAGATTTAGCTGTACATGTATGTTTGTGTTGGTGTCACTTTCTTATTGTAAGCCATACATGTCTTTGTGTTGTTACTGTATATTACTTTTTATTTTGGATTTGAAGAATTATCATTGTTCTGTTACCAATGTACATGTACCATGCATTTATTACTTTTTTTGTTAGGACCTTTCACAGCTTTTACAACTATCGAAGACCTTTTGGTGATCTCTGAAAGTATTTTGCTATTTCATATTTAGGTTATACATGTACATGTAAGATGGTGATACATTTTACTAAATTCTCTTTAGTATTATTGAAATTAAACTACATGTACATGTATGTAACCCATCTTCCTTAACATAAAAATCAGCAAGGTGAGCTTTTCTATGTATATTTGTATACATTGACATTTTCATCCTGGTGGGATTGTTCTCTCTTTGACATATTTACCATACCTAATGTTATGATATGTATAGACATTGTCAATTAAAATGTGTACTGTATATGGAAAACTTTAAAAGTTTCCCCAGATTATGTCTATATCATGGTGACCCTCAATGTATTATAAAAAAATAAAAACACATTGATATCATGGACTTTATAGTACACGGACTAGTCACTCCTAAAAAAGTCTTTATAATGTGTAAAAATACATGTAACTGTGCCTCCCTGGTCCTTATTATGTTTAAATTTTGTCTGTAATATTTACATTTGACATATGCATACTGGGGGAGAGAAATCATTCAGAATTTTAGTTATATAAGTTATAAAATTGACAAACTGATAATGACAAAGTTATGATAAAAAGACCTAATTTTGTGCGTATTAATTTGGCTATTTTATGTTCTTTGTTGTGTTGTCTGTTTTCCATGTCTGGTCTTTGTCCCTAGATTACATTCTGTTGATTTCCACTAGAATCTTGGTTCCTTTGATTACTCTTTGAAATAGAAAATATTTATATTCCTCTCATTTTAAATTAAAAAAAATATAGATATATTGCCATTTTCCAATGTTTAATTTGGGGCATCACTCACCAAAATCCATCCAGTGGTTTCTACAAAAACCCTTAGAAATTTAAAAAAATTGGCTAATATTAATAAACAGCCAAATAGCAAAGGCAGTATTCTATATAGATTATAACAAGTGATCTCTCCCTCTAATATAAACTCCTTGATAACACCAAGTGTTTGAAAGATTTTTAAAAAAATGTAGAACTACAAATGTAAATTAATGAGGTCAAAGACAAATTCATTTCTGAACTGAAAATAAATAATAATAATAATAATAATATTATTTATTGGCACAAACACAATTACAATAATTGGCAAAGGCCCATATAATTGATATATAAAAGAGTAACATATATAGTAGCGGTATACATGTAAATAGAATATTAATCAAATGTTATGAGAAGAGATATTTGATATGAAATAAATTTTTTTCTGATAGAAAAGATAATATCTAAAAAATTTGTGATAATCTTTAGTATAGTATATGAATCACTGAATATACATTGTTTCAGTGTGTAGTAATTAACTGAATCAATATCTTTTTTGAGGATATTTGATAATTTGGACATAATAAAAAATGAAAGAAAAATACATAAATGGTTGAATACATATAATTTAAGCCTTAAGCTGAGTTGGGGAACAAGTAAAGTGTCCTTTTGTTTCTTCAGACCATCAGAAGTGTTGGCTTACTTGTACATTGTACATGTACACACAGGTAAAATTTTATTAACACAGGGTATGATTCTAAAATCTAAAATTCTTTCTCAGTCATCCGATAAAGATAAAACTTAACTTACCGGTAAAGTTCCTCACATAAACACTTGCTGTGAATGTATCATATAAATATAAATTGAAAACCAGAAAGAGGAAAAATGCTAAAATTTTGTTGTTTACAAAATCAATACATTTTTTTTTACTTTACAACAACCGGAAATTGGACAATTTTGGGGGTATTTTTTTTTTTAAAGATATTTCATTTTTGAAATATCACAAAAATCTTGTGTTGTATATTACAAGCTTATTATTTTGAATAATTAAATAATCAGATAGTGAGATATTGCTTTTTAAAATTTCATGTATTTTACGACAATTTAATGCAGTTCGTATTCAGATCTTTGTTAGTTCGATGCTTTAGAATACTCAAAGTTTTCATTAGGTTTTTAAACGCAGTTCCGATAACATTATTGATTTATGCAAGGCCAGAAGAAACAGCGGGAATGAAAAAACAATAAGAAAATTCTCTGAAAATGGATGATAAAAGTAGCCAGAAAGTGCCTGATAACCTGTTTGAAAAAGTGAAATATTATGTCGTTGGTGACATACCTCAAAAGGTCTCATTTTCAACCACCTCTTGGCCCATTTCATCTCCAATTAAATTTTCTAAAGCCGGCGCTACTTGCTTTGAATCCTACAAAAATAGAACATAAATATGTTAATGTTATAATAAGTTTATCTTCACCTGCTTATATTATGAGGAAGGCACTAACTATAAGTGCAAGTGAAGTATAAAGTGTTACGTGTACTGAGCATTTATTCTAAAACATACTGTTTCACATTTCTAAATTTCTCAATGTTTAGGGATCTTCATTCACTCTTAAGTTAAACTGTCCTCGAGGTCAGAACAGTAAAACTTATTTATATAAACACAATGATATATCTATTTTATATACTCAAAATTAATTTAACTAAATCAAAATCAACTCAATACGTTTTACATTAACCCTTAATAGAAACTGCCCATTGAGTATGCTCAATGAGTTACTCAACTGAACATTTATTGAAACAAAATGAGCAAAGTATCATATGTAACTCTATTTTTTAATTAATCCTTATACTTGTAAAACACAATTAACTTAATGGTACCTAGACAATGTCTATCGCTTAGCGTGAGACTCTCGCCAAAAGATTACTAAATGCTAAATACTACTGCTCTTTAGAAGTATCCTTAATAAAACACAATAAACTTTACATCGCAATTTAGACGATGTCAATCGCTATGCAAGACTTCTGTCTAAGATCTGTGACCACCAGATCTAAAAAAGAGCGAATTACAGATTGCAACGGCTTTTATATGCCCGGTCACATGACTGGATCAATTAATTAACGCCAAAGGGGTGTTTACAAATTGTTGACCATACCATTGTATTGAAAATGACGGGTTTATCCCCATGTCTAATAAACCAGTCCAAATTATCGTATGCAAACAATATAACTAAATACCAATTGAAATTGCCAAATACAAACGCACATACTTTAATAATTTCATCTAATCAACCATGTACATCGTAATGTATCAGTGGACTAACCTCAGAATTGTCCACTATCTGTCCCAATGACTATATTAAGAATGAACTATATTTAAACCACGCATGATGGTCAACATAATTGTTTAGTTACCAGATTACAGGGATTCAACTGATGTATTTTGCTGATAAAAGCATCATATTTTGTCTAACTTTGAACACAATTAATGACAGTATAATTGGCAGCTGACCATAAATCAATTTCATTACAGAAGTACAAAATATATTATGAAATTTGGGTTACCCCACTTAGTGAGTATTCAAGATCACCAGACACACCCTCTCTATCAGAAGATCTTAAATTCTTGCTGTACACATGCCTCTATGAATTTGGGCACTAACCTTCATATGGTGGTTTTTTTTACGTATTATGAAATAATAGATTTCATGTCAATCTGTCCCCTTGTGGTTCCATCCCTAGTAGATCCATCCCCAATCATAAACTTGATGCCTTATACATTAAGAATTCATACAATGAAAATATTAAACATTAATTATTGAAAATAAATGATCTTATCCTTCTTTTCCTTAAATTTTACAAGATACATGTAAATGAATAGATTATAGTTCATAAAGTATTATTAGTATTAGACCAGTGTATTAGACCTTATTTTATGAGTAAAGTCTATGTTAGTTAAGTATTTAAAATTTTTATAATTTGAATTACAAGGCAATTCTCATAAAAAAGTGACGACAGAAACACCGAAAGTCAGTATTTTTTTTTACACCATAAAAAAATTAGGGTCAGCAGGGTAAAAATAGGGAAGGTCAGGTTACCAGAAACACAGTTTTTTTTTTTTAGGCCTCATACAACCGATTGTGCTGTTGGAATGGAATAAATGTTATCCCTCTCAGTTAGTCAGGCTAACCGATTTACAGGTCCCAAAAGAACAATGCTTTACCATTGTTCCACAGTTACAAAAATGCTAAAGCTTTTGCTGTGGTAAATAATAGATTGGTAACCATTTTACCGGGTGATAGTTAAATTGGCACTTATGTAAATAGTTAGAATGGCACCTATATAAATAGTTAAAATATAGACCTAACCAATGACAGAATGAATGTTTATTTTCCTTAAACATACCAATGTGGAGTCACACACAGACATGCACACACACACACCGACACACACATATTTAGTCATAAATTATTATTTATTTTGAAGAGCTAATTTCATTAAGAAAAGGAAATATTGTTCAATTTTTGATAGCAAATTCATTAAGTTAATCAGTTTGGGGTTAAGGTTTATGACTTTGCTAATTACCTATGATTTATGGCTTTGTTTATTTGGTAGGTGATATAGGTATTATTATAATTATTTAATTAGATTATTTCACCACTTCAATTACCATCTTGATATGTCCTGATATCCACATTACTTTTATAAAAGTTTTATAAGATTATTTACTAAGTCATAAATGTGATTTTTACTTCTGTATTTTAATCTAGTTTTTATTTGTGATAAATTTCACACCTTATTTTTTTGGTATTTCATTTAATTTTGCAAAGTATTTTTATTGTGTTATATAATTTCCCATTTTTATAAATAAGTCAATGAAAATAATAAAATATGTGAACAGAATATTGTAAATGAAAGAACAAAATGAAATTTATTCAGGTGAAATTATAAAACAATTATTTTATTTTTCCAAATCATTTGACAATGAGTTTATAGGGAAATAATCTAGATATTTACAAAACTTGAGCCAAAATATCCGTGAAATGTTTTGGGTAGGCAGAGTAACAGGATACAAATATATTATTGTTTTATATTGCCTGACAGAAAAGCAATTATATTGTGTGACTGAAATCTAGTAGTCCTAGACTGTAAAATTGCATGCAGAAGCCAAAAGTTACCAAAATGATTTGTCTACATGAATGCATGTGTATGTTTGATTAAATTGATTTCAGGTTTTGGATTTGTTGAATTCGGGAGGTGCTAAACAGGACACATATCTCAGTGAAATGGTTAGCCATGTGATTTCAGATGATCCAACTCTAGATGAGTACTCTGAGGCAAAGGAACTCTTTGAACTTCCTGTTGTCAAGGTAATTTTCCATGATATCAAATACTGATATGCTGAAAATTGGTACTTTTTTTAACATTCTTGCAATTTTTTTTGTGCCTCTGCCAACTTGACCAAAAATATTGTTTATAAAGAGTCCAAATATGTACAGATATCCCTTGGTCACTTTGGCAGAAACCCTTGAAAATTTCAAAATTAACATTAAAAATTGATATTTTTACCAATTTTTATTGGTTTGTTTTGCAGATGATAGGCTTATGTACTACTGAAAATCGAAAATGGTGATAATTTAAGAGCACATAAAGAGAATTTAATCATCCATTTGACTGTGCATATGGCATTTTGGTCATTAATTTCGAGCATTTTTTTTTTGTATAATATTTTCTGGTTAACTGCTTCCTACTCTAAGAATGAATCCTTATGACTAATCATCTGGTTAAACTTGACCAAAGTGAGATGAAAAAGTACTGTATATACACTAAATTCAAAGTCCAGTGGATGCTTGGATGTCAAACATTAAGTAACATGTACTTAGAGTGAAGTGTATTAGAGACTTTAAAATCTATGGAATCCTTGACAGAAAGATGGATAAAATATCTAATATATACTCAAAGGAATTATTTTAGAAGCAACTAATTAGTGGAAAAATGAATCAGACTTTGTCATTCAATATTTCAAATGGAATGTCCCTGGTGTATTCCTGTTGATTTGAATGGTCCTTTATATCCAGAATGATATGTCATTGTAGTCCAAGCTACAACCAAAAATGTCAGGAAAAAATGTATGGAACCATATAGAATCAATGATTATATGCATGCTTCTGTTGCCATCTGCAAAAGTTTAGCAAATTTTGTTGGACTGGCAGTAATTGGATTTGTAAGTACTATGTCTGACCAAAAATTTGTGATATATGCTAACTGTAATAAGACATGTTAGTATTAGAAGCTCTGATTCTATGAATATCAATTTTTATCAGAGTTAATAGACTTTAATGTATTTCTGCATTCAACACATAGAAACATAAACAAATGCAACTTATCCGATACCACAGATAAGATCTTATCTAAAGTTGGTGGGATTGTTTCAGTGTTTTCATTAGGAACAGGCTGGAGGCCAATTTGCATGCTTCAAACTCCTGTCTGGCCGGTTCAAGTGGAAAAAGTCACATATTATTCAACTCTGAATAAGTTGATTTGTTCTGTTCAAAATTTTATCTGATCTTTTAGGAGAAAAAGTAATGGACACACTGTTGTTTTTCACCATATGGACTTGATTCTGTTGCGCTGACATTTTAATTTTACAAGGTTTACAGGAGTTGTAGGACTGTTTAGAGTATTTTGATATTGCATATTGGATTTCATCCAAACTTGTTAGGATTGTTTAACACGACATTTACCTGAAACTATTGTCCATAGATTTGCCAATAGTTCTCTCAGATTAGATTATTTTTGTGGATTTACCTAGTTTGACCAAGATTATAGTTTACACACATTATTCCCTTTCACAGTAGCAGTTTAGGCATATTACAGCTAGTTGAAATGGACCAGTTCCAATTTCAATACAAATCTGGCTAGGTTAGCAAGTAATTTAAATAGCTCTCTAGGTAGAAATCTGCCCTACATTATACCAATGTGTCCTACTTAACTCCTACAGAACACCTGTGTTAGCTTTTGGACACTGCCTTTTTAAGTTTGAATAGTGTCAATTATGATGGTAGATGGTAAATTTAAAGGTTAAAGTAATCATAATTGACAGCTATTCAAAATTAAAAGAGATTGTCTAAAAGATCACACAGGTGTTCTATGGTAGTCAAGTAGGACACATTGGTATAATGTAGTGCAGATTTCTACTTAGAGAGCTATTTGAATTGTTCATTAGCCTAGTTAGATTTGTATTGAAATTGGAACTTTTCCATTTCAACTAGCTGTAACTATGCTTCTATTTTATTGCCACACATTTTGTATATATTTGTGGACAAGAACATATGGAAATGTGTATCAATCTTTTTTATGTCATGCCTCATGTAATCTGATACAATTTTATTTTTCAGTCTAGCTGGGTGATCATGTCAGTGAAATGCAAGAAACAGTTACCGTATCTTTTTAAATTCAAGCTTTCATTTTTTTCAGCCATAGTCAAACTAAGTTTTTTACAGACTGGATACTTAAATAAAGTTTTTCTTTTATTCATTTTTCCATTATGACAAATATCTTGAAAGAAACAAACCGTAGCTTTTTTTTAAATCTTTTGTTTTTTTTTAATTTTAATCCTATTGTAAGTTTGAAACACATACCCGTATTCAGTATGGGTGAAACTCGTGTAAGGTAAAAATAAAAATACATGTGCATTCAGTGTTGGAAACCACCACTCGCCAGCTCACCAAATACGAGTATATGTGTAATTTGGTGAGTTCTCATTAGCTTACAGTCGTCAATTTGGCGACAGTCATTTGATTGGCAAGTTTCAAGGAAAGTTAACCAGCCAACAGGTTATTTAGTTAAACATCCCTTAACAACATACATTAAAACATGTTCCCTACATTTTAAGAAATTTAGCTTCAGATCTAATGTGTCAAGTGAATTTTGGCATGATATGTACAGTTTTATTGATGTAAAGCATTGTTCACGATCTGCCATTTTAATTTCTGGTAAATGGGATGTGCCAAAACCTATGCGATGGTCCCAATCTCGAATTAGTTTTCAAACAAAATTATCTTGGTAATTTATGATACATGTATGTTACCTTAAATTACTTGTTTATTGTCAAAATAAAAATGAACTAGAATGATAATGATAATGATGAATCTGTTGAGATATAATTTAATGTTTAAAATATGAGTTCAGAAATAGAGTACAAAATATACTTATTACACATGAAAAACTTCAATGAGAGTGAATATTCAAAAATGGTAAAGTTTTTGATAAATTTAAAAACAAAAGAAAAGATAGTTGAAGAAAGAAAAAGAAAGGTAGAAGATAGTCAAATCCAAGAGAAAACAGATGATAGTACAGACAAAAAAAACCCCAAAAAATTTTACTAGTCGAATTTCTATTTGGCTAGCAAGATCAATATTCCACTAGCCAGAATTGCAAGTTGGGAAAAAATTGGTTTCCCACACTGGCATTTCATTTTTGTGGACCCTTGTGTATTATTGCCAAATATGATATACTTAGGGTATCTACTTTGAAAATTTTGTCCTATATATATATAGATAAAGTGTTAAACATGTTTCTCTTTTAAGACCACAGGGGTCAAGTCACCAGTTATGTATCTCTAAAACTAAGAGATATTGGAAAACAAATGCGACTGTCCTTCTTTAGCTCAAAGAGCTCTACTAATGTCTTCATTAGGTTGAAGTTGTAGAATGTCCTTGAAAGGCGAAAAACAAGATTTTTTGCAGTTTTTAGGCATTACCTTGAAAACTTTCATAGATGGGAAAAAAAACTTTCAGATGTGATACAACTCCTTATTAAAGTTATTGCCCTTGAACAGCGAAAAATGACTTTTTTGCAGTATTTAGCCAATGTCTTAAAAACTATGATAGATAGAAACAAACTTCCAATTAATTTAATGATTCTTATGAAAAGGCCTACGAAAGTTTTCATGTATAAAAGTTGTAGGATGAATCCCTACTTGAGTTAATGCCCATGAAATAGAAAAAGGAACCAGCTGAGCAATTCAGGCTCCTTAGAGCCTGTAGTTTTTTATCCAGGTTTTCATAATGAAAGATCTTCAACTGTCTCAATTTTATGTATGAATAAATTAAAATAGTTTGCGTGTTTAACTTAACCAATTATTTGAATTTAAAGTTTTCATTACTCAATCATCCCCAGTAAAACCTACATATTTACTCTTTTAAATACCTACAAATAAAAATGAAAATTTAGCTTGACTCATGAATTAACACTTGCATATCATGGTGAAGTATTTTTGTAGCCTTAATAGTATAAAGTATACCAGTGTTCTCACCTGCTGATCTGCTGTTTTCTGGCATTGTGGCTTGTCCCTCACAGGTAAGTTTAGTTCTTTGGCAGAATGGGCTGCCTATCACAAGTAAATTTAGGGTGGGTGGCCATGCACTGGAAAATTGGTCTGTTTCCTGAAAATGGTCATTTTTTGGCAGGCGTGGGGCTCACCAGGGCAAGACTGTGACCAAAATGTAATTTATTGAAAATCTGTGTCCACTGATGCTCATTTAAGCCAAATAAGATTCATTACAGTTATAAGTGGGAGGTTAGAAGTCCCTAGAGGGGTCACTCATGATAATAAATGATTTTGTGGAAATTTTTGGCTTCAGATTCAGTTAAAACTGGGAGTGGTTAGTATAAGGGGTTGACATCGTGGGAGTGGTGAGAGACATCATTATTCTATAGAAACCAGGTGAAATGAAGCAGTAAGGGTCAATTTTGCTGTTGTTTGAAGCAGAGAAATGAGCTCCACCCTTAAAAAAATCAACTTTTTGTGGCCACCCCAACTCATGACCTCTTGCATTTTAAGTTTCTTCTTTTAACTGATTAAAGGCAGACAATGAAGAAAAACCAATACATAGGATCCCTGTCATTTAGTCATGTCAACTGGCCATGATAAAAAAGGAGGGATATCTTAATATACAAAGATGACAGCTTTAACAATTGAAAACTTATTATCTTATGTTTGCTTAAATTTTGTTGTATTATAGCTGGAGCCAGAAGACTGCTTAGCATTATGGGGCATGATAACCTATAATGGAGGGAGTTGTCAACAGAAATTGGATGAAAAATGTACTCATTTGATCACCATGGCAACAGACGGGGTAGGATTTAAAACTTTAACAGTGATAATACACAAACATAAACATTTTATTTTACAAGTTTTGCAGAATATAATTGTTTCTAAAGTGCAGTTAGCTTTTACAGTTTCTTACATGGGATTAGAATTTTGAGAATGTACCAATTTTGATCATCTTTAGAATTTCCATCATTCTTAGTAAAAAAAGTCCTGATTTCAGCAGAAAAAAAATGATAAAAGATAAAAGAATGCATAGCACTCTTTTATCCCAATCACTGCATGTTATAATATAAAATTAAGGTAAGAAACAGGGATGTTGCTGGGATTCACCAATGTCATGATTCATGATTTGTTTTATATGATCTAGGTACTGAAATAACCAGTTGGTCATTTTTTGGGGGCTAGATTTTGTATAAATGAATGAAATTGGTAGGAAGTTTGTCATCAACAATCATTCAGACTGATCAATATGTAAATATGTACATGTATTAAGCCCATTTTGTCAAAGGAAAAAAATGTGGTCTTATTCACATAACTAAATGCAAGCTTGACAGCCCTGTTAAATCGGTATTTACATTCAGAAATTTATTACTTCATAATATAATACATTCATTCAGTTAACAATTAACTTTATGAAATTTATACTACAAGGCACCATTGCTCAAAAGGAAGGCTGGGATTGATTTTGGGATTGTCACTTGAACTGCTTAGGAAATAGGGTCTAAATAGGGGCTGGAAACAATCATCTTCATTATTTCTGGACGAAAGCCTGACTATAAATGAATGGATCTCTTTGAAATTGTACCACACTGTACCATACTACAAAAGGAAGACTGGCATTGATTTTGGTGCTGTGACAGAGATTGATTACAGGGGTTGTAACCATTATGGGTCAAATAGAGGCTACTTTGATTCTGGTCAAATTTTTGCCCTGTCTTAAATTCTTAAATAGAATTAAAATTAAGAACAGTAACAAGCTTGAATGGTGTGTTCATATTTGCCCCAACTGTTCAAGGTTTAACATCTTGGGTCGTATCAAGCTGTGCCCAGTGAAGCATTTAATTCATAGACTCTCTCTTACTCCATTTGATCCGTTTGTTTAGGTGTAATGTAATCATTTTTTTTATTTAATTTAGAGGAACTCAACAAAATTGTAATAACCTTAGTATGTCTCCGTAGTAATTGTACATTGGTCCATTGCTTTATTTTGAATTAAATCTGGTTATACAATTGAAGGACACGAAGGATATTAATAATTAGGGGTTTTTTTTATTCTTCAAATCCTGATATTAATATACAAGAATGGAATTTTTTTTACTGTATGTTTACTTCCAATTTATTCCCTGAATATATGATGTAAAAAAATGCGTTTCTAGTAGCCCGACCAACCGGTCATTTTATTTATTCATTGCCAACTTAATTTTTTTCAGCAAATTATTTTTTTTCCAACAGTTAGTCTTCTTACAAATGTTTTGATTTGTTTAACTATACTAATGTGTTCTTGGATCTGCCAAAAAATGGCCTCCTACTGACCAATTTTTATTTATTTATTTATTTTTTTTTTTTTTGGAACATTACTGAAACACACATTTTTTAAGACCTAAGGATTTTTAATTGAACCGTATCCACCAGTACTTATAATTTTGCCAATTTCAGCATTTACCTCATTCCTTTTTTCTCTTGCTGGACCATCCTCTTTAATGAACTATTATTACAAGCATGAAATTTTAAATTTCTTTTGATAGGCCAAGTATGAAAAGGCAATGAAGCATGAAGGCCAAATCAAGATAGTGACACCTGACTGGATAAATGACAGTATAGAAAAGGGTAGCCCACTGGAAGAAGAGATATACCATCCAACACTAATAGTCTATCCTCCACCTGACCCTCCAACTCCACCTACTCCTCCCCCAATCAGAGTCCCTACTCCACTTCCTCCCTTACAACCTATGGAAACAATAGAATCTGCACCACCTGTCCTTGAAAAGTCTAATGTTGGTTTACCTAAACCAATTTTTACAGAGGTCCAAGAGAAAGCTCCCAGACCAAGGACTCAGAAGTCACCCAAAAGATCACCAAGCCATCAGGAGTTCATTGCTAGGAGCATGCCTAATCAGGTGATTTCTCAGCAGCTAGCTGCTGCAGTTCTAGATCGACGTTTGTCCAATGAAGATAAAGGATACCTTGATTCACCCAGTAGTACAGCACGCCCCGGCACTCCGAGTGGCACTGCAAGAGAAGCACTTGCTCGTATGGTCAACAATCGTATACAGGTTTGCTTGATCGACTCTGCACGACATGCATGTCTACGATTGTTGTGTCTCTTGCATGCTCCCAAACCAGACAGAGATTTGTTTATTTTTCCCCATTGAAGTTCTTTCTTCTATATCATTCAAATTTCTGAAGCTAAACTGCTCATTGTTTAAAAAAAAAGGTCCTGTCTAAGCAGTGAATTGAGCAAAGATTTTTTTTTACTTTGCCTAATTAAACATCACTATACTCGGCGTCACATAAATAACATACTGTTAAAATTTGAATAAAAATATTTTCTACCACTTTATTGACACCTACCGTCGTTTAAATTGTCTTAAATGACTTGCTCATTCGTTTAGCCAAACGGCTTCTCCCTACATATTGAATCGTTAAATTCCGGTCAGATTTTAATTTTCGGTGCCAATATTTACATTGTAAAAAGTCGGCCATGTTTACAGTGATCGGGTTGCTAGGAGATGTTGTTTACGTTTAAATGGTTTGTCCAAAAACCGAAGAACCCAGAATGCATTTCAGCGTTATTTCGGATATCTCGGATTTATTTTACGCAAACAACGTACAATACTGAGAAGTTGATCAAGCAGACGATTGTCACTGGAGTTCGACGGGAACTTACGAAGTTCGTTTGTAAACAAATCGTCCCGTAGAAACCAACATGGCAGATATTAGTATGGGATTTTCCCGTAAGGAATTGTTACGCATGATTTAAGCTAATAAGCGACTTGTTTAGGGAGAAGCCGTTTGGCTAAACGAATGAGCAAGTCATTTAAGACAATTTAAACGACGGTAGGTGTCAATAAAGTCGTGAAAAATATTTTTATTCAAATTTTAACAGTATGTTATTTATGTGACGCCGAGTATAACCAATCTGATTATTGGAAATAGAGTTGAAAAATGGCTTTGTGACTATTGAATAAAAAAGATTTTATAACGTTGTAGGTATGAGTTGTTGAATTTCAGAAGTTGAGTTTTGAATATAGAAAGAAATGACTTTAGACTACAGCTGTTTATTGTCATCTTAATTTGAATATATTAACCAGGTGTCCTTTATTTAATCCCCTTATTTTTTAGTTGAGTGTCAACAATAGGAATGTCAAGTATTATAAGAGAATGATTTTTTAGTCTTTGTCGTTTAAATACTCTGGTTCATCTTTTTGTGTGATTTTTATGAACTATGTATTGCAGTTTACGTAGTTTTTAAGAATATTTTAGCTGTACTTGGAAATATTATGGCATGAAAATATACCAGAAATTGCAAATTTATTTTTAAGATGACGTTTTCAAAATTTACAAAGTCTCTAAAAGAGTTGACATCCCAATTTTATGATTTAAAAAATGTGATTTTAGGTAATGTCATCATGAAAATTTGAACATGTACAAATTTTTATTTAAATGATATATATACATGTATTTTGAAAATGAAATGATTAATGTACGTGAAGTACCAGTATGTCATTCAATGTTAAAAATGTGAAAATCAAATCCAATGCAGAGAGGTCTAGTCATGTAAAAAGCTATAAGATAGTTTGAATTGATTTGAAGGATGTAGTAGACCTGGTAAAGGTAGGAAAAATGCTTGTGATTTCACCCAACAAAAGGTAATTCATAGATGAACCATACTATAATTAGTAATTTGTGTGATGATGCTAAAAACAGTATGAGAAGACAGTTGCAATTTGTTCAATAACATGTTTTCCTGCAGGGTGTTGGTCCAGGAAACCGAGGCGGTAACATACCAGTACCCAGAATGCCAACCATTGGCCAGTACCCATTCCCATCACAGTTACAATTCCCTCCAGGAGGTGGCCCTCCGCTTACTCCAGAATTCCTCTCCCACATGAGGACTTTGAGAAACATTACTAATAATGCAGATCTAAGACAAGTACGCCCTCCACAGCCAAGTGATAAGGTAAGATTTTATACACCCTCCACACCTAAGTGATAAGGTAGAATTTTATACACCATCCACAGCCAAGTGATAAGATAGGATTTTAAACACCCTCCATAGCTAAATGATAAAGTAGGATTTTATTGAAGACAAGAACACCCTTCATACCCAAGTGATAAGGTAGGATTTTAATTATTTTTTTAATTTTTTTCAGAAACAATTTAACTGTGTACATATAAATTTAGAGACATTTGATAGTTTTTTGAAACTATACATCACAATGACTGGTTATTTTTATTTTTTATTTTTTTTTTAAATATGTGGTCAAATTTTTGTTTAATTTACTAAGCCATGTTAGAGTTATTGCTGTTTTTCAACATTTTTTTGCTTTTTTCAATGTTATTTCTTTCAAAAATCTTTTCCTTTGACACTACTTGACCAATTGGAACCAAACTTGGTATGAAGGTCCTTGGGGTATCCTGCATTGAACTGATCATTTGATTCGTCTAAAAACATGGCCACCTTACTAAAAAATAGAACATAGGGGTCAGACAGTATTTTTTCGCTTTAAAAAACTGCTGATATGATCCTTATTAGAAGACCTACAAGTCTCCAGGGATAAAAGTTATCAGACAACTTCTTGTAAGAGTTATTGCCCTTGAAAGGGGAAAAAATTACAGTCTTTTTTTCCAGTTTTCAGCTAATATCTTGAAAACTATGATAGATAGATAGAAACTTTCAATTGCTGAAATGATCCTTTTGACTAGCCCTACCAAAGGCTTCTTGAGTCAAAAAGTTATCAGACAACTTCTTGTTAAATTTATTGCCCTTGAAAGGCAAAATTCAATCAGGTGGGCAATTCAGGCTCCTGGGAGCCTTTTGTTTTTGTTTTTGTTTTCTGCATTTCAGTGTAGGTTTTTTTTTCCATGAGTTAATCTCCTTGACAAACTCACTACTTCCATTTGTCTTTGATAGGGAGAAGTTTTTGGAATAAATTAGGTAGACAAAAAATATCAATATTGTTATATTTCAAACAGAACTTACTCAAACTTCTCCTTTTCATTGATGTCTAGATTAGTTGAATTTTCATTTAAACTGTTGCACAGAAAAAAATCTTAAACATTTTTAATAACGTAGACCCTATGATCATAATTGGTATTTCTTATTTCCAGGTCAGCCAGATGTTAGGTTTGAACATGCAGATTCCAAGACGACAACCTCCTCCACGATACACTCCACCTAACCAACAGAGAGTTCAACAATTACACCAACCTCCAACATATATGGGACACGAGCCCACAGATAATGGTAAGTCCTATCCTTTGAAAGTATTCTGAGGGTAAAGTTCTTTGAGACATGAACCCACAGATAATGTAAGTCTTTTCCTATGACGGAATTGGGAAAGTATGTAACTGGGCATCTTGTATAAGTAATATGGAAGAAATTCAATGAAAATGACTGTCAGCTTAAAGTCTGAAAAAATACCAATCTTATTAGTTAATCATTAATCCTCATTTATTAACAGTAAACTTTTATAATATAAATTATTTTATACATGTAGTTCATCAAATGGGACTTATTTACATTGCAAATAAATGTATGAAAAACCTTAATTCAGTGCTGTTTCTTTATGAGATTTCATTGCTGTCTAAAAATGAACACTATCAATGATTTATATCGACTGTTTTCAATTTGATTTACTAAACATTAATTGCTCATCTTCTTTAATAAATATATTTGTTTGCTGTGTAATAATAAACTTATGAAATCAATGATGTTTGTTTCAGTACCATCTGATATGTGTCTTCTTGGCTGTGTGTTCTTTATTACTGACTATCAGAAACTACTGGGACAAGAACAAATTGACAACTGGAAGAAGGTAATACAATCAATACTGTGCTTTGGCTACTTGTATATTCTCAATTGAGCTGAAAATTTCAGCCAAACTAAGAAAAAGATGGTGAGTGCAGACTTTTCGATTTTTTACTACTTAATTAAAAAAAAAATCATGTGACTTTTTTTCAGTCTGTTTTACAAAGACTGAAAAAATTGAATTGAAAATCAAATCCAAAATTGATGACATTTTTAGTGTCATTTGAAATATATATAAGACATGAAATAGGCTTGCAGTAATAAAAAAAAATGTAACAAGAGAAAGAATTTTTTTCCTAATTCATTTATACAAGTGTTTTCTTCTAATTAATTACAACCAGCTTCATGGTCACTGCTTCTCCACCAAGATAGAGACAAAGGCTAAGTTTTTAGTCAGAATGGAGTGACATGCCTTCCTGAGTGCTGCTGCTTAAGTGAACTAGCACATTTTGAATCACACTTAGCCTGTCAAACTAGTACTAAATAGGGTCTGTTCGATTAGTCACTCATTGTCATCCTTAAGTTGATGGAGTATCTGCCATAAGACATGAAACAACAATCAATCTGTTAATTACAGATAATAGAACAACATGGAGGACAAGTGGATACTTCTTACTCCAACAGAATTACCCATGTCTTAGCTGCTAACCAGCACAGTGATGTATTCCATCTGGTAAGGTTATACACATTTCTACTATATAAAATAAATACATACCAAAATGTGCACACATGACAATCATTTGTAGTGCTTTGTTTGCTTACTCCATACGATTATTGTTTTTTAGATTTACATATGAGAATCATGCATGAAATAGATGATTTATCCATTTAAATTGTTTTGTGATTATGTACAATTAAAACATTGTTTCCACAACAGTTTAGTTTCATTTATTATATATGTAGCATTTCTTTTTGTAAAGGTTAACTGGTTTGTTTTCCATTATTTGGTATGAACCAATTTCTCAATTTTACTTCCAGTTTCTGTGGTTAGCTGTCTGAGACAAACCACTGTGTACAAACAAATAATGGAACACAAATCTTTGGTTGAAGTGGAACAAACCCTATAATGGGAAGCACCCCTAGTCTTTGTTTATGCTAATTAGTACTTCTTTTGTTTATATTAATTAGTACTTTCAATGATTCTAGATTGGCCATCTACTAACGGCCTGATCAGGTACAGATTTTGATGTATGGGGCTTGTGTAGAATTAGCGAATAGGTGTTGTAAATTTCTGATTAGACATTGTATATTGATATTTTAGGTTTACCAAGTAAGTATACTGAATCATATTCAGGTACCATCTCAAAATACTAAAAGACAATGTTACAGCATATGTGGCCAGAAACTTGATGGTGCATGAGATATTGAACTGCTTTAAAGTTTCTTGTAATTTACTGTCTATTCATTATAAGTTTACTGAGATGGTCCCTTTGCTTGAAGTACATATTCAGAGTGGGGCTATATAGGAAAATAGATGGTCTTGGTACCAGTAGTGCTGTGTGTTTTGTTTTCAGTCTCTTAATCTTTGGTGAAAATTTTCAGTCATCAACCACTCTCTTCTTCATTTGAAATTTGTTCAAGGTCTATGGATCCATCTTCATATTTTCTCTTTTATGACCTGGGCATGTACTTAGTTTCATGACTTAACCTCAGTCTGTCATTTTTCATTTGGTTAAATAAATTATTAACCAATGATATCAATTGAAACAAAATAGTTGATGATTTTATTTTAAGATACAAATTTACTTTCACTAATTAGGTGCCAATTATGAAATAGTGATATAATCACAACTTTTCATTGTTTAAGGACAAATAAGTTTTATAATGATGTTTAATCCTGGTGCCTTCCAGGTGTTAGTGTTTAAACAGAAGCTAGATGTAGTGAAAATGTCTTGTATGTTTTACTGATTAATTAAATGATAAATAGCTTCAGGGGTCAAAAGTTATGACCTGAAGTATATCATTAATGAAACATTTGATACACTCAGGTTTTTACCACTTTATGTAGGTACAAATTGTAAAAAAGGAAAAGATAAACTAATCAGTGGCAACAAAAAAAAAATCTGGAATTTTTGGTAAACTGGAAATGGAGATGAGACCGCTGAAAAAGGGACTTGTGACATACAAGTTGATGGAAATTTAATAAGAAATTGAAAAATGATTAATCAATAAGTATTTATTGTACAACTTAATGTATAAGAAAATTGAGGTTCAATAATTATGGTTTGTGGACAATAATAGTGTCATATGATCTTTATTATTACCCCCATCCATTTATTTTATATTACCAAATTTTAAAACAAATTCATATAATTCACAAACATGATGGGTGTAAAAATGTATTACAAAACATATATTTGTATTGCAGATGATAGGATTATGGGAGTGTTGATACAAGTTAAAGGAATATTTTATTATTTGTTATACCCCCGCTCCGAAGTAGAGGGGGTATACTGTTTTATCCTTGTCCATGTTTCTGTCAGTTTTCTCAGCAACTACTCATCACACTGGCTTGAAATTTTAAAACATGTCATATGGTGGGATCCTTTTCAGAACTTTGTGTTTACAGAGGACTTTGTTTATTTTTTTTACTTTTTATTTGTGAAAGTTGAAACTTTCATCACTCTTTACTCAGCAACTACTCATCACAGCAGCTTGAAATATAAACATATTCTTCGAGTAGGTATGCCATAAGGTGAGATCCATTTTTTGGAAAAATTCGGCAACTTCCCGTTTACAAAGGACTTTTGTTTATTTTCCCTGTATTGTGATTAAAGGTGGGTTATCACTACTCACATATTTCTTGTTTTTTGCCTTTAAAAGAATGAAAAGTGAGTCCATTTTTGTTTTCCTTTTAAGTTGTTAATAAGTTAGCAGGGAATTCTATGTACAGTGCTCTAGGATTGCAGAATTTTCTGCTTTAAATGAGCAAGTTTAATTTCAGAAACATAAAAATGTTACTTTCCCTCGGTTAATTATCACTTACTTCTTGTGTAGGGAATTTTGAACTCTTGATCCATGAAGGGTTCATGCTTATGAGGTTTGAGTCTGCATTTCACTTTTCTGTCATCTCTTAGATCTGTTGCATTGTGTGAGCCTACATAAGTTATATACTGTTGAGGCTTGTATAGGCTGGTTTGCTCTCTTTGAGCCTGTGTTTGTTATGGTAGAATTGCACCATGTCTAAAACTGGTATTGGTACAAATGTATATACATTATATTTGAAGTTAACACAGAGAACTTTTTCAGGTGTAGTTGGAAGGTGAATGATATCCTATCATCACAACATTACTAACTGTTACTAAATGTAACATTTTGTTTTTGTTAAGTAATGGTTGCACTTCATGTTTTTATGTGTTAATAAGACCTTGACAACCAGAAAGTTTCAATAAAAAAAAATACTGAATTTTCAAGTAAAATTTGCCTGTGAGTAAATACATTGCTATTCAGATAATTGAAATTACTATACAACCAAGTTAGAAATGGTAGCCTGCCCACAAGCCTGAGACTGGCTATTTTTTTGACAGAGCTAGTTAATTTTAGCAAAAATCTATATAGCCATGTAGTAAATATATTGAAAAAATGTATTCAGGAATGGCTAGAATTTGAGTGAGTTTCCTATCCTGCATACAATGAAATACTAATTGTTTGTCATAGTATGAAAAATTTATTTTCCCTTTACCATGGTCTAGAGTACACATTGTACTTGTTATTTTGTTATTTATAAAATTTTATGATCTATAGTAGACTGGTTTGTGGTTAAGGCATTGCTGGAAACCCATGGTTGATAATGCTTAGACCCTTAACATTTCTGTTAACAAAATGTACAAAGTGCAATGAATTGTGGGTTTCCATTGATGCATTTAGTACAATGTTACATTGTTTTTCTAAAAAAATTTTTAGTACAGTTCAGAATTAATGTAAAGCCAAACTTACACTCAACTGTATGCTTTCATTGTACTCATGTGAACCTCTATTGTACTGAAAATAACTAATATTTACATCTTGATTCTCCTGTAGGCATTAAGGGATCAGAGAAGAGTTGTTACAGCTTATTGGTTGAATGATGTTCTGTTGAAAAAGAAAATGGTACCTCCATGGCAGGCATTACATTTACCACTAGTGTATGGGGAGAACAAACCATGTAGTAATCAGGTTAGTTATTGGCATTTCATTTACTACAGGTGTATGGGGAGAACAAATAATGTAGTAATCAGGTTAGATATTGGCATGCATTTACCTCTAGTGTGTGGGAAGAACAAACCATGTAGTAATCAGGTTAGTTTTTAGCATCTTATTTACCACTAGTGTATGGGGAGAACAAACCTTGTATTTACCACTGGTGGTATGGGGAGAACAGACTCTGTGGTAATCAGGTGACATTTAAATATAACAAAACAAGCCAATGTATACATTGTACTGAAAATGCACACACATAAACCTGAAATTGAAGAAAAGGAGTTCATGTTCATCTAATCATTATCAGTAATCTGGTCAATTGTGTGACATTAACCACTAGTGTACAACAAGGACTAAGCATGCAATATTCAGGTTTATTACAGGCCTTACACCTTGAATAAGTATTGTAGTAAGTCTATTTTCTCTTGCATATTATGTGTTTTTATCAATGAGTTTGGTTTTTTTTTCAATTCATTTCAGATTCTGTGTATGACAAACTTCGATGGGGATGAGAGAATTAGAGTTAAACAGATGATCAATGCAATTGGTGCTCGATATACTGGCCACATGACACATCAAAACACTGCACTAATTTGTAGAAAGTGAGTAAATTGGTCATTGTACATAAAAACTTCTTTATTTCTAAACTTTCCAAAAAAAAATATGGGGATGAAAAGTATTCTTTGTAAGAATTTCTCTGATGATTGAATTTTTATAACCTTCAAAACAACAGATGTTACCAGTAATATTTTTTTTGCAGGGTGGGAAATTTTCTTCAGGGGAAACAACTTTATTAAGGTTAACAATATCACTGAGATGGGTTCGCTGATAAAGTTATTTTTGAGTAAAGTTTTCCATATTGGCTTTGCTGTTGGTCCTTGTCTAGCTAGATTGGACAGATACACAGCCTTAGTTCAATATGAGGCCTAAGACCAATGAATAAGCCAATATGGAAAATCATATTGACCATATAATGGTATACTTATATATATATTTTTAATTTACAAAAGTTTGTAAAATTAAGAAAAAGACATGTCAAGATTTAATGACATCAGGAAATATCCAGGAACAGCATTTTCAGGTCCATTTTTATGCAGTCTTAAAATTTTGCCATTGCATAGTGATATGGCACTGTTGTATATGTTTGACACTTGGTTTGCATGCTATAACTTGAGTATTGTTTTCTTTCATATACATATAGTATAAGAAAGATGCGAAATACTACATAAAATATGAGTGGTCTTAGGCTGTTATGTTTACTTGACTTGATTTGTGTTTCAGACCAGAGGGAGAGAAATATGATAAAGCCAAAGAATGGAAATTACCTGTTGTCAATGTCCAGTGGTTGAGTGACCTAGTTTTAGGACACCTAGATGCCCTTAGGTTACCTGTCCAACCAAAGTATGTACAGCTGTATCCTGACCCATTTCAAATGGATGTACAAGTAGTTCATAACCTGATGGGTAGGTCACTTTGTCTTATATTGGCAAGATAGTATGTGTCAGAGAATCCATTGTTAGTTCTAGTCACAAGATATCATGTGTAAGAGAGTCCATTTTTCTTTCTAGTCACAAGGTAGCTTGTGACAAAGAATCCATTGTTCTTTCTAGTCACAAGATAGCGTGTGACAAAGAATCCATTGTTCTTTCTAGTCACAAGATAGCTTGTGTGTCAGAGAATCCATGGCTCTTTCTAGTCACAAGAACTAAATACAGGCATCATCATTCTTAATAGGGCTTATAAGTCGTTCTAGTTTCATTTCCCTATCTGGAATTTCCAATTTAGACAGTATTGAAATCCATAGACCGATCAGCATTTAACTGTTTACTTCTGGGAAAACAGGATGCTAAAATGCATAATCTTCTATTTTATGCCTTTCTTAACATTTTTATTATGTAGAACTATATATTAGAGATTTTTATTGATATTTTTACTCCAAAAGTGTTTTGATATTGAACTCAAGGCTATGTTGATGATGAATCTCCATGCATTTGAATGGTAGAGTGCCTATTTTCATGAAACTATGTCACATATAGTGATAGGAGTGTCTGTCCTTCCTTATGTCTGTACTTTCTTTCGTCTGTTATGCAGAGGAAGACCCATCTTTTATTGTTTACTCCTCCGAACCACTTCAGGGATTTTAATGAAATTTTCACAGAATCGTTATTACATACAAATGTATTACCATTGTGCACCTTCTTTTTAGATTTTGATCCAAATGGATTTGGAGGTCAAAAGGTGAATGTTATCAAATACATACATGAGTTGGGGGGTATCACTTAAGTGAGCACTACTCACAGTTTTTCTAGTTTTTTCCATCTAAATGGGAAATCTTATTTTTTTCCTTATTTATTGCATATTCCATTTCATTAGCTCTAAGTCAATTGTAAAATAGTGTCAACAGTACAAATGCCATAAAAAATGGTTTTCAATACACTCTTAGATTTTGACCAGACATATTCTTCAAAGTGTGACTATATTGTGCATTCTTCCTAAATAGATCTTTTGGGAGATGTTAATTGTCTTACTCATTATTATAGTTGGTTGGAGGACACCATTAAAGATACAGAGGGAAACTTGGAAGGTCAGTATATATCATTATTTGGTATTAATCCGGTTTTTGGGTTATTTGATATTCTGGAAAATTATGTTGAAAAATTATGTAATTTGACCTGCTACATGTATAAGGTATGATCTACATTAATTATATAATTATACAGTGGAAGTATTATTGTTTGTGGGTTGCTGAGGTATGATCTACATTAAGTATAGAATTATACTGTGGAAGTATTATTGTTTTTGGGTTGCCAACCATAATTTCAAGTTCCCAATGAAACATGATGAAAGTAATTTCAAAGTATTGATTTTTTTATAGAAATTCTTACCACAGCAGAAGTTTAGATCAGCCCCTGCTCCAGGCCAGGAAAACAATGTGGAAAATACAGAGCCACCAGCCAAGAAGAAAAAGTATGTGGATTTTTGTTGTTAGAATTTATGTACCCTTATAGGAAGAAATTTATTTTTATAATGGTATAGAAAGAAAAGAAACATGTAGTAATTTGTGTTAGGGGAGTCAACAAGGTTTAAAGATATTTTACAGGTGTCAGAGTGATTTATGTTATGGTAATGTTCTTGATTGCACTATTTTTTTAGTGCCCATTTCACCTTCATTAATAATGCTAGACATTTTTGTCCCCCACCACAACACGGAGCGAGGACATAGAAATGCTGGTGTGCATCCAAAGCTTGTGGATGCAGATCCTCAGAAACAGCTGAAAGGAATTTGATCAAATTTTGTAGGGTTGTTTGTCACCATATGTTGTTCACCATATTTAACTGCTATTTTGATTCGACAATTTTTATGGGAATGATGGGACTTTGTTCATTTTTCATATTATTCGCAAAGGAAAACCTTGTGGATGCATTAATAATGCTAGACATTTTTGTCCCCACCGCAACACGGAGCGAGGACATAGAAATGCTTGTGTCCATCCGTGCGTCCGAAGCTTGTGTACACAAATCCTCAGAAACGGCTGAAAGGAATTTGATCAAATTTTGTAGGGTTGTTTGTCACCATATATTTTTCACCATACTTAACTGCTATTTCGATTCGACAATTTTTATGGGAATTATGGGACTTTGTTCATTTTACATATTATTCGCAAAGGAACACCTTGTGGATGCAACTCCTCAGAAATCGCTGAACAGAATTTGACCAAATTTTGTAGGATTGTTTGTCACCATATGTAGTTGATCATACGTAGCCGCTATTTTGATTTGACAATTTTTATGGGAGTTATGGGACTTTGTTCATTTTTCACATTAATCACAATAGGAACACCTTGTGGACACAACCCCTCAGAAACCGCTAAACGGAATTTGACCAAATTTTGTAGGATTGTTTGTCACCATATGTAGTTGATCATACTTAGCCGCTACTTTGATTCGACAATTTTTATGGGAGTTATGGGACTTTCTTCATTTTTCACGTTCTTTTTTTGCGAATTTTTGTTGTTGTTGTATGAAGAATTCTTAACCTAACTTAATTTGATTCATTAAGATACATTAACCTTGAATCGCCACATGGATTATTGAAAGCACATAAGTTTTGAATCTGCTATTTATACAAGTGTCAAACATTTGTAATTCAACTCTTTCTACAGTGGCTACATGTAGTATTCTTGTTTTATTTCTAGACTTCTAGTGATGGTGAAACAAGCTCTTTACTTTTGGTTTGGTTGTCTTGCTGATATCTGTCTTTAATTAAATATTTTGCTTTTTCACTGTCACGATTTATAAGGATAATATGATATCACTGCCTATGTATGGTGACTACTTTCTTTGACATTATTCCCTATGTATGGTGACTACTTTCTATGACATTATTCCCTGTGTATGGTGACTACTTTCTATGACATGATGTTAATGTATGGGATGTCTGTAGTGTATTTATTTGTTTCCTTAGTTACTGTTACCTCTTTACTAAGCGTAATGCTTCCCTATTTACTTTATTTACTATCAGCTGTGGTAAAATCATCTTCATAACTTGTTTTTCAGGCCAGAAAATGAGGAGATCAGTATACAAATCACCAATGCAAATGTTCCTCGAGTTTTATTTACTGGATTTATGAAGGGAGTTGCCAAAAAATTACAACAGGTTTGTATCACTTTTTTCTTATAACCTCTTGTTAGAAGAATGCTTTAAAATCTTTTCTCTATGATAAGTACATGTACAGTATGAATATAATTTTTGGGGACCAATATTTCAGCTGCTATTAAGATAAAATATTTAGTGTTTTGATTTGAAATTATGAGTTTCTGCTTGCCTGTGATTTACTGTTGTTTGTCAACACACCATTTGTGGAAGGGGACATTGAAATACTGTATAAGTACTTTAATTCGTGGATACAAATTTTCATGGATTACAGTAATAGCACAAGTTTGTGGATCCTTGAATTTGAGGTGAAAACCTGGATAATTGGTACCCCACGAATAATAATACTTTCACAGTATCAGTGTTCATCTGTGCGTCTGTCTGTTATATCTTGATTATTGGACTGGAAAAAGAAGGTCAATGACCCTTTACTTTACGGTATTTGTAGATTGTTATACAGCTAGGTGGCATGGTAACTGAGAATCCTAAGCTGTGTACACATGTCGTAGCACCTGCTGTTTCCCGAACTATGAAGTTCTTTATTGCTGTAAATGTGTGTAAATATGTAGTAACCAAAGATTGGTTGGAGGATAGCATAGCTAAAAATAGATTTAGTGGTATGTAAATTATTTATAATTTTATGTACATTGAATGTAATGAAATGAGTTATATATGTCTGTAAATGTCTGTAATTACCTCCTCATGATGAGTTTGTTACCAAATATGGTCAAACTGATTCTAGTTTTTTATAGCAGTTGATGAGAAAACATATTTAAGTATTCAGTAAGATTTTTACAATATTTCCAAGAAGTAGCAAGTTATTGTGAGTAATTTGACCAATGGTAAAGACAAATGACCATGCTTAAAAGTATTGGGTTTGAAATTATATTTTCGCACTGATTATTACTGTGATTATGATGCTATTTTTAGATCCAAATCAGTATCCCTTGAGAGATTTAAAGTCAGAGAAAGAGATACAGTGTAATCTACAAGAGTCTATATCCAGGGCACAGTCACGACCTTTGTTTCAGGATGTCACTGTCTACGCTACACCTAGTGTAGTTCCACCAATCAGTGATTTGACTAAGATAGTAACCACTGCAGGGGGAACCGTAGTTAAACGTCAACCATCCATGGCTTTACTACAGGAAAAAGATGAACAGGTAATTATACCTCAAGAAGCATTTGTTGTGTATGGTATCATGTCTTTATCTGTTTGTCAGTCTTTATTTCTGTGCAATTTTTATGTATGAAAAATGTTTATGAAACTTACACTAAGGAAGTACATTCTAATTAAGATGTACATGTTGTTACGTTTTTCTTTTGGATTAAATTGAATTAGTTTTTTTTTTTAGCTCACCTTGCCGAAAGCCATGTGAGCTATTGCCATCACTTGGCATCTGTCGTCGTTGTTAACAATTTTTCAAAACTCTTCTCCTCTGAAACTACTGGACCAATTGGAACCAAACTTGGTATGAATGTTCCTTGGGGTATCCTGCATAGAATTGATGCGAGGATTTTTGATCTGTCGAAAAACATTGTTGCTGTTACTAAAAATAGAACATAGGGGTCAGACAGTAGTTTTTCGCATATATCTCCAAAACCATTAGGTTAAGCCCAATTCTGACTGGGTAAAAGTGTTCAGCATGATGAGATCTATCTCTGATCAAGTTTTCATTTTGATCTATTAAGCCATGTTGGAGTTATTGCCCTTTTTCAAAGTTTTTTGCTATTTTGAATGTTGTTTCTTTCAAAAATCTTCTCCTCTAACACTGTTTTACCAATTGAAACAAAACTCAGTATAAGTGTTCCTTGGGGTATCCTGCATAGAATTGAAGTGGGTTTTTTTTTCAGACGCCTAGGTTTTTTTTTACATTTTTCAGCCAATGTCTTGAAAACTGATAGATTTTGACTTTCATTTGCTGAAATGATCCTTATGATAAGTGCTATCAAAGTTTTCTTGAGTCAAAATTGTTGGACAACTTGTTTAATTTATTGCCCTTGAAAGGCAAAATTCAACCAGGTGACCGATTCAGGCTCCTTAGAGCCTCTTGTTAAGTTGAGAATGAGCCCTTAAATAATTTTAAAAAATAAAATACATGGCATGTTACTGTGCCTACAGTAAAACAGTTCTGTTCTGCTTCATTTTGTTTGACAGTGCAAGGATGTGGGGTTTGTGATCACACTCACAAAGGTACTTAAATGCATTTGTCTGGTTGTATTCTAGAAATTCTATACAATCCAGCATTCTTAATTCAGTTTTTGGAACGAGAAACATAAATTGTAAATAAAAATCCCTTATGTAAATTCATTATTTCAGTGACGTATTACTTAAGACAAATAGGATATGTATGTTCTTTTTAATTTCTCTACCGGTGACTTTTACCAAAATGACTTAAAGTTTGCACTTTGTATGTCCATCAGTTCGTCAAATCAGTTTTCCACATTTTTTTTCATTATGCTAGCATATAATTGTTTTATATTTGGTACCTTGCTCAGACATGATTTTCTTTCACTTTAAAGCTGAAATCAGCTTTTTCAAAATCTGTAATTTACTGATACAATTATTTTTTTACCCTATGTTTACTTTGAATTTCAACAATTTTTTGCTTTTTCGGTTGGGTCCGTAAAACCATATATGCTTGCTTTGCCAGGACAAGTTACAGATTAAGTTTCAATTTTGTTTTGGTTTGTTGATTTTTTGCTGAGTTATGGCCCTTGGACTTCATGCACAAACTCAGTTTTCTGCACTTTTTTGTCATGCATGCAGATGTGTATTTGATGTTCGGTATATTGCTTTATGATGACAAGTCACAGATAAAGTTTGAACTTCAGTCCATTTTTTTTGTTTTGGAAATATTAATACAGACTCAGTTTTCCATACTTTTCTTGTTTACAAATTATAGATTATAAATAAAATTTGCATTTTTACCAGTAAGGGACTTTATATTGCAATGAAGTACTCTCAGAACACTTTTTTTCTTTTTGCCATTTGTTGATAGTCTAAAAAATGTAAACATTACAGATAAATATAACCTTTATAGGTCATGATATTTCTATAATATTTACAGGGAAACCCAACACATATAGTGATAACCTGTGAGAATGATATCCCCATGTTACGTAATGTTATCGCCAAAAAGATTCGTAAGTATTCAGTAAGGGCCATTTTCCACTTAATGGTATGATCGAGAAAATATTTGTCACAAAAAAATTTTGGCTCCCTATTAATAGATTGATTTCAAATTAGATGTGTGGTCCATTAAGATGGAGACCTCCAACATAACTTACTGTATGATTGGGGTATGCCTAGCATAAGAACACATGCCCTAGTACGACCATGTTTCACTTTGACTCTGTGAACTCTTCTGATCACTTGATTTCTGTCCTTTCTTGTCTGTGAACATTTAATCAAATATTCTCCTTTGAATGAAGACTTCATAATGCTTATTTTTTTTATGTCCAAATTATCCTTAATAATTATTCAGTTTTGACCTCAGTGAAAATAGACCTTTGATCAATGTATTAGTACTTCAGTAGATAAAATGCATTTAAAAGCATATGAGGAAAAGTGGGTTACATAGTACTTACTTTGTAATTTTTGGGGTGATGCACTATGGAATTTTTTTAAACAGATTTGTCAGCTTCTATTGGAGTGAATGCTTAGATATTTGGGATATTGCTTTGCCATGATGAGTTGTACAGTATAGATTAACAGTCATGTCATCTATTTTGACACTTAGTGTCTTTTTTTAATGTCATCTTTTAGAACGTACATGTGCTTTGGCATGAAAATATTATTAGGGATATAAACTTAACTAATCATACCCCTCATTCACCAATTAACGGATTCAAGATGGTAAAAGTTGTTGTGTTTGAATCATAAGAATTTTATTATTAGGTTTTTTATTTGATAGACTTTTTTTCTGGATCATTGCTTTACTCTTTAGTTGAATAGAACTTTTTTTATTTTCAGCTATCTACAATGCTGAATTAGTGTTAACAGGAGTATTCAGACAGACATTAGACTTTAAATCTTTTGTCATAGATGTTCACTAATGTACAGGATTTGATAACGTGGACAATCTAGTCTTCCAGAGCAGCTAACTTTTTATACTTCATTGAAGAGGATCATTTTCATTTTTAGTGAATCATTTTGTAATTCATCACAACTGCATGATCTGATGGGATATAATGTAACACAAGGGCTAATGGTAGCACAAGGGCTAATGGGTGTTCATCATGCAATGTTCCAATGAGATATTATACAGCACAAAGGCTAATGGGTATTCTTCATGCAATGATCCAATGGGATATTGTTTAGGACATGGGCTAATAGGTATTCATCACTGGAATGATCCAATGTGATATTGTAGTACATGGATAGGTATTGCATGATATGATGTCTTGAGTTGGGAGATTTATCAGTAATGAGTAGCTAACTCTATCAATAGACACACCATTTTAATACAAGGGCATTAAATACTTGTAGTTGTTCTTTTCACAGAACTTCTATTGATGTGAAGACCTTGAGTAGAACAAAACGTAGAAAGTTCTATTTCTGGCTTGTAGGTCAGTTATATTGTTTGCATAGTAACCCAAGAGTTTTATAGCAGAGTCTACAGTATTTTGTATATTTTTGTTATGGATGATCATATTTCATTTCTTATTTTATGTTAATGATGTGAGTAATAAGGTGCTCCTATTAGAGGATATATAGTTCTTCACTCAAGAGTTATTGAAGTAAGATCTGCAATATTTAACCAGTTCTCCTTAGTTGAATGTTAACAATTAGAAGTATACCTATTATTTTTGTATGAAATTTAAACCATTAGTTTTCTAGTGAAGATAACTTATTGCTAAAATGAAATGTTCATATACATGTATGTGTCAAATTTTTATGCCCCTACAGGTAAGCATGGGGCAGTGAGTTCTACTGCTGATCATACATGTGTACATTTGTCCAACAATTTTTTTTTAGCATGAAATGAAGCATTTAATGAAATGTATCAAAGATTTGAAATTTGAGCTTAATGTACTAAATGTAAGCAATGTCATTTACCGTTACATCTTTGCTGCTTTTGAAAAGAAACCATTATTTCATCAAATTAATACTAGCAACCCTTACTGGGAAGGATTTCAAATTTGACCTTATCTTCGGCAGTATACTGTGAATTTGTGGATAAAAATTTTCGTGGAATAGGGAAGAAACACAAGCTCGTTGATTCTTGAATTCATGGTTTTGAGGTTTCAATATACACCTCTATGGAAATCTCGTTTTTGTTGGAAACCAAATTTCTTGGTTTCGTCTACCCAGGAAAACCACAAAAATTGGTACCCTACAAACAATAATACTTTCACAGTAATTCTGTTTGTGAGACTTCAGATTCAGTCCAATATCTACTTGCTTTTTAATTCTCCTCTAAATTAAAGAGGTGGAGGGGGCATCTATGTCCAGTATACTTTTCTACAGTGGAACTCAGATGGCTCGAACAACCAGGGTTTTCTCTAACACAATTCAAAGTACCAAAATTTTCTCCTATATAATCAATATAAATAACCATGGATTTCTCGAACACTCAAACTGACTAGTCGATCAATTCTTTATGAATCTTAGAGAATAACCATCACTAACTCAAACTAGTCAGTCATTTTGTCAGCTTGGGTTATAAAAGGTCTGAAAAACCAAAACCCTATCATTAATCAGTGTCATTTAAGTTAATTACAGGTAATATTTTATGTTTAACTAATTAGGTAGTTTTAATCTAACATAGCACTGATTGAAGTTCGAGAATGTTCTGAAGTCGGAAAGCATGAAAGAAAATTGGATTAAAACAAATTATTGACCAAGGAACTCGAACTCTGAAAGCGAATGAAAAAGATTCACGAACTAACACAACTTTGTAGGGAATAAGCAATTTCTAACGATAGTTGAATTTGGACCAGCAACAAAAAAATCCCGAAATATATAAGAACTTCAATTTCTCAAACTCCCTATAACTCAAACACATTTTAATGGTCATCCTTCTGAGTTCGAGCTACCGAGGTTTGACAGTAGTTAATAACAAATTACCACTGTAAACCTATGTGACCTATATTTTTTGTTCCCTATCAGTGTTTTTTATGACTAGATGTATCTTTTTTATTGAGATAATGAGATATCATGCAGTAATATTTTACATGTATGTGTATGATTTGAATTTAGTACATGTACTAATTTCTTTTTCATGTTTTGTATTTTTTTTTTTACATGTATAAACCAGTCATCATTTTCATATACCATTTATTTTTTTCTGGCTTTAGAGTGACCATCTTCAGCATTTTATTAAAGGGTCTTTTAGATAAAACACATTACTAATGTTCCTGAATGAATTGAGATTATTATCAGAAGTTTTCTCTTTTTTTTGGGGGGGGGGATTCTAGCACTCAGTATATTACAGTTGATGATATATACACAGCACCAGTGCAAATAGATTTTTTCTAAATGGTCATCTTTTCACTTTAATTTAGTAGACTGTAAAATGTTGTTTCTTTTTTTTTTTTGTGGTATAATGCTTAAATAATGATAATTTCCATATTTCAAGTCTTGACACAAAGTTTTATTTTCAGTTGTCTATTGGTTGTATCTGCATTTTTTAAAAAATTGTATTAAACATTATCAGATATTAAAAGACATGTAAATCTCTTTGTTTTATATGACATAACTGTCATCTGTTATCCACAATACTAAGATAGTATATTCTCTTTATCCACTACCAAGTTACAACATGAAACTTGCAGGTTTAGTATTTTACACAACAGGACACATTTTAAACACTTATCAAGTGAAGTTAAAGCTTTGGTGCAAGGAAGTTACGGTCTTATAAACCTAAACAAAAGTTACTGTGCAAACTTACAAAAGGATTATTCTGCTCCATTTTGAGTTACCCCCTAAATGTAAAAACCGTCAGTTCAAATATCACCTTCAGTAATTATATTCCTTCAAGCACATCAACATATTATGCCCAACCCTTATAAATTTCATCAAATCTTCTAAAATATTAGTTGAACAAGGTTTTAAGATTCAGTTGAATATCACCCTTTGTAGTCCTTTGGCAGTAATTATATTCCTTCATTGCACATCTACAGATGATGCCCAACTTTCCACTAAAATTCATTGTAGTCCTTTGAAATGTTAGGAGTTGCAGTAACAACAAATGTGGAAAAAAGACGATCAGACAGACAGGATGATTTTTATATATCCCCAAACTTTGTGGTGTAATAATTGAGACAGTGCACTACACAACATGTCAAAGTTAACATCAATTATGAAATTTCTCAGCTCAGTAGAATTCCATGTATGAACAGAGAGCTTCAATAAGTGTAGCATGTCCAACTCTTGGGGTGAGTGTGGACACAATACTAGTTTTTTAAAGACTCAAGTATTGGGACTTGGTTCATTTTGGACACAATACAGCACATAATTAGAAATTCCATAAAAAAATTCTCAAAATTGGGCCAAAAATAAAGAAGGTGATATTTTGGGTGTGTGGCCCCTTTCACCTATAAAAACCATAAGATGTATCTGAAATCGTATTTCAAATGTGTACCAGAATTTTCTTAGGGAATCCAATAAAAAAAAGTCAAAACGGAAAAAAATTATATTAATTTTTGGGGGGCATGGTCCAATTTTGTACCCTTAAACTCTAAAACGGTTAAAAGATGAGCTTACCTTGTAAAAAATTTCAAAACAGAATTTCAAAATGAACATATTGACATAAGAATGAACAATAAACTCAGCTGATCAATTCTAAGGATAACGCTCATTTTCTTACTTTATCCCTTTTTAGGGCAAAACCCCCTAAAGCTATACAGCCCACAAACATGCCCCTAGGAACAATGTGTCAATATTTCAAAAAGATCGGTTTTACTGAAATTCTCATAAATAAAGTTAAAGGACACCAACAATGACGATGACAGTGTGATTATTCTGTGATACCATACTACAGTATGATAATCTCGGATTTAAAATGTGGTTCGATATTTGACAAAGCAAAGTTTTTGTCAGAGAATGATTGAAGTCATAAAACTTAATTTGAATTTTAAACTTTTGCTTTTCTGGTACATGATAGAAAATTTAAATACATGGTGAGTTATCCAAGAATTAAAAGATTATCTGAAGCTTGATTTTGAACACTTGGACCTAAATGAAGACCAAAATAAAAATTCAATTTATATAGTAAGATTCAGCATATCAAATGCAAACTTGATACAAGAGTCCAAATTTTAACTAGCAGTAAACCATGAATGAAATTATCCAGAAAGTTAAAAATTTACAAAAGTAAATCTTAATAAAACGCTTATTTTGGCCCCTTATTCCAAAACAGTTGAGGCCACAACTCTAAAATCAATCAGAATTCTGTGTTAGGGTTACATATTACATACTGACTAACTTTTTTAAATTATAATGGCAAATGTCATTAAAATTTGATATTTTATTTTTAACTCATCTTTAAGTTCATCACCAAACAGATAGGGGTAAAAAGATCAGTATTGGTCTCAATAGAAAGGTAATTCATTTGACATGACTACCGGTATACACGATATGTATAAAATGAACAAAGCAATACATAAAAGTATAACTTTAATATGAAATTAAACTATGAACACAAAATTGAATTCAACACAGTAACTCATTTAGCCAGTTCTGACTTCCTCCTTTGAGATGTCAAGTGATAGCATGTACATGGAAAACTTGTAAAATAAGAATCCTTTTTAAAATTGTAATATAGCACCTGAAATATTTACTAAAATTTTCTGGTATCAACCATTAGATCAACAAGACAAAGATTGACATATTCAGTGAAAAAGAAAAACAAAATTTGATAGTTAATTCAAAAGACCAAAATAACTAGGTCATCATATGTACTACATATGCACACAACAGACATAATTCATGTAATTACATGGTGATGTTATTAAACAGGTGTATATCAGTAATAAGTTTCTGCTTTGATCTTGTTGAAAGATAATTTTCTATCTCTTGTACATGACAAGATTTAAAAAATATCCATCAAAACATTGGGAGTGATTGTGACGTCACTGGATCTTCTTCAAATTTTGAATAAAAATGACATCAAGCATCAACATTGTGAAGTGGCACTATTGTGTGACAAAGTACCAGTAGCCCAGAAACTAAAAGTACATCAAAATGACTAAAACTGCAATAATATGATAACCAATAAACAGATCAATAGATACTTTCAATTTTGATACTGACAATAGCATGTGGAATATCTCAACTCACACTCACACACTCATTAAGATATTCAACGCAATATTGTCCGTATCAGAATCGAAAGTAACCATTATATACATGTCTAGCATAATTAACACAATGGTAATATTTTACATTGAGAAATGGCATTGATTATTGACAATTTTATTGCATGAAAAATGAAATGTTACAAACGACAAAAATGACAAGTTTACAATAATCGGCCCCTACAATCAGATGATCCACAATAACAGTATAGAACCTTTCCTGGAACACTGCCAACTTCATAGTTATAGTCCCATGTCAATTCTGTACCAGCTCGTATGTATCTAAATGGTATAAATATTTTATAATGAAGAGATGACAAGGTGAATGTCAGAGGATGTTTAAAGTTAAAGCTGCATTAGCTGCCAAATTTGTTCAGTTTTGATTCTACTGAATTTTGCTGATTCAGTGAAATAAGTTTGTAGTAATGCAATTGAAGCAATAAATGTCAATAATACCTACAGAATATTGTGAAAACAAGTTTTTAAATCAGAGAAGGCCGCTAGCTCTGGTCTAATTATTTTTTGCCATTACTTCCGAATATCAACGACAGGATATTCACCTGGGTTAAAAATACTTTAACTATTTTAAAAAAAATAACAATAAGGGATACACAGGTAAGCACGTGTCTTTGTTTTCATTTCATCTACTTCTTGATTAGTTTTCAAATATATAATGACCATATCTGAGCCAAATTAAGTCACAGTAGGTAAATTTCAAAAGGATCCTTGCGTTATATTCGAACTTTTTTCATTTACTGCTTGAGTCCATCGGTCTTCCTGAACGTTGAATAACCACTTTCGCTTTGCAATCAGATTTGTTATTAAAGAGGCGACCCTTACAGCACATACACAGATTAAGGTTACAAGAAGTCACATGCATACAAATTTATCTAAGTAAATTTTTTTTTGTCTTGCAAGACATTAAATATATAGACACCTATTTCATGTATTGAATGCATTTTATGTGTGGATATCAAATAAAGTTATACAGAAAAAGTACAATTTAGTAGAAATAATTCAAAGTTAAGGTATATTTCAATAGAAACAAAAATTTACAAAAATGACAGCTAATGCAGCTTTAATTAACATTAACAATTAATATTTCAAACTTTAAGTCTTTATATGAAATTAAATGTATAAATTTTTATCTTGGTGAAAATACTTTTACTATGCACATTC
Organism: Perna viridis; assembly: GCA_037379345.1. Lineage (NCBI taxonomy): Eukaryota > Metazoa > Mollusca > Bivalvia > Mytilida > Mytilidae > Perna > Perna viridis. The sequence goes on from CM074518.1 coordinate 11,609,173, forward strand.
ATTTTATACATTTGTGTGTTTAACTAGTAGTCTTTGTAAGAATCATGCAAATTCTGTAAAATGTGATACACCTAAAAAATGGCTACATATTTTTATTTTTGATATTAAGTTGATTTATGGGTCTATATTATGAAATGTGTAATTATTCATTCAAATCTTCCTGCTCTTAGGAGATAATCAGCATTAAAAATCTAATAGATTCTATTGTATTGGAGTGTCATTTATAGAGTTATCTCCCTTGATTTTGAAATCTCCAGTGCATTCTACATAATTTTAATCTCCTAAGAGCATGGGTTATAAGAAAAACCGAATGTTAATTTCTGTTAACTATGGCATTTCAAACAAAATATAAAAAATAAAAATATGTAGGCTTTTCACCCATGAATCACATTTTGCATGATTCTTAGCTGGAGTACTAATCAAACAGTCAATTCTGTTTTTTTCCCATATATCAAGATATGAAATAGCTTATTTTTTATGCAAATTGATTCCTAACTAAACACCAACACCCTTGATCATAAGATAAGCATATATAAATGTTTAGTTACATGTAGGTAGAAGTAGGAGAATAAGAAATGCAGTCAACTTACTGCCCAGCCCAGAAAGTAACCCATGGAAATCTAAGATCATGTGTATCAACAAATACATTCTGTACGAACACGTTGGGTGAGCAGCTATGCTGTAAAATAGAGACAAACTAATGAATTATATTATAGAAGATACCACATCCATCACAATATAGTATAATGATACAGTATATACATGTATATTTATCATATTACATCAAGTATCTATAAACATTATCACAATTTTGTATTTAAGCCATTGCTGGTAGACCAAAGGTATAGACCAACCAAATACATGTAGTAAGACTTGTTTGACCTGAATTTTTTCATAAATTTTTACTGAAATAAGCAGTATCATTAATCCAAAAACCTTAAAACACTAAGGCTTAATTCTTTGTATTTCACAAGGCAGAACTTCTGGGTGCTGGATTTGGCTACTTATTATCAAACTTTTGGTTTTGTGTACTTCTTGTATACAATTTACTTTTGTTTTAATTTAGAACATCGTAGGTAATTGGTTCTTATGCTGCTGACACGAAGATACTCCTTTAAACTATAGTACAGCTCAACGTTCCAATATCTATATTACATGTATTGGTCTTTTTGTTAATACATATTTAAAATGACTGATTTTTTACCCCAAACAAATAAAATAGCAGATTAGTAGATCTATATTTATATAAATGAAGCAAAACTCAATCATAAAGATAATATTACCCATTGAGTGAAGTCTTTAAACGATCTGGATTTCATGAAGAAAAAAATTACTACATTATCTATATGTCAAAGCATTTTACAATTTGTAGAATCTATATTTTTCTCTTTTTGTAATATAGATCTATTCACAGTGTGAATAAATATTCTATATTTGTTTAATGTATAATGTAACTATCCACATTTTAAAATAATTCCAATGTTTCATATACTATATATGGCTATGTAGACATTGTTCTTGTGATTACTCGGGACTGCATTCTTCTTCTAATCTTTAACCAAATCTCTGTACTTACATTTAGATATCTTCCAATGTTGCCACATGACTTGGCGTCCATAATATAACAATCTTGGCCATCTTGGAAAAATGCTCTGGTACTGGACATATCATCCTGCTCATCTAAAATTATTTAAAGAGTTTCATATCTTGTTAATCTAGAGCCAAATTCTACTTTTAGTGAAAAAAAAGTGAAATTTCTTTTTCTTTAAATTTCAACTTTAACATCATTGTCACATTTTCCCTATTTTAATAAAATGAGCCTTCAGTTTTGGTTATGATTAGATATTTGACACAGGATAAAAATTTAAACAGAACCAAAGTAGGCCATTTTCCTAAATGACTCCAGTAAACACCAGCACCTTGTGGCACAATTTCAAAGCAATCCATTCCCTTTCACTCAAGTTATCGTCCAGTAATAAGAAAAAAAAACTTGTTTCTGGTCCCTTTGTGGTCCTATATTCCTACTTGGCTCAAAAATTAATCCCAAGATTCATTCACTTATAGTAAAATTATTTTCTGGACATCAGAAAAATGCATGTAATTCTGGCCTCCTTTTTTGCTCCTAATTTCTGAAAAGTTCAAATTTTATCTCCCAAAAATCAATCCAAGTCTGACCATTGTGGTATAGAATATTGTGGAACAATAAAATAAGAAATTCCTATGCTTTTACTGAACTTATATAGTTTAATTCTGAGAAATGCTTGTTTTAGGCCATTTTTTGACCCCTTATTTGGTTGGGGCTATTCCACATTTTGAAAATGTAGAATTTTGAAAATCATTACCAGCATTCCTTTTGTGGTTTGGAATCTTCAAAGATCAACCACTTGATACTAAAGTTATCACACGAAAAACAAATGTTTATGGATAAAGTTCTAATGGACACCCCCGTGCAGGTCCGGGTGATAAAAGAATAGGCCTGCAGCAGCGCTAAGCTTGTCGTACAAGGCGACTAAATAGTGCTCAGAAACCTAGCCGGGGGCTAGGCGCTCTGCCCACAGAGCAACTGGGATGTGTGCCCCAGGTGGTGGAATGGGGTACCCCTGGCGTGTTACATGCTGGGGTTGTCAGGCTATAATACGGAAAACCTGACTGCAAACCATAGTGGTGCACCGTGTTGGGAAAGATGCCACGTTCCTCGCACGTTAAAGAACCCCGCTGTGGTATTCGATAGGAGTAGGAACCTTTGCGCTCCGCCACAGGAGGCTAAATTGCCCGATCTTACCCATCCCCCCTTTTTCCAGTTGCAATCAAAATTTGTCGACCCTATTATCCTTGTGACCCATCCTTTTTTTTCATTTCATGTTCATTGTCTGAATATAGCTGAAATATTGCTGCTCGGACGTTAAACCCCAACAAACAAACAAACAAACAAACATCTAATGGACATCCTATTTTTTGACTTATGACCTTCCACTGACCTTCTTCTTCATCTTTACTAACATCCTCAGTCCTGACCAACTTTTTACTTGGATCTGGCAGATTTTTAAACCTAGATGCTTTGTTGGTTGTTGTACTTCTTCTCGCTATACAAAAATATCAAATAGCATTTTTATAGATTATCTTTTTCATATTACGAAAATTTTGGAAATTGAATTTCAGTTATTTCAGGAATGAAAATAACATTTATTGCAACATTTTAAATAAGAGATACAGTAATGTACATTTTATTCTCAAAGAATGTTAATACACAATGTATAACCATAAGTAACCATATTCAAATGAAGATGAGAAAGTTCAACAGTCTATTTTTAAGAAAGCACCAAACAGAAACAGCAAATTGAACAAATAAATAAGAATATTCATGTGTACTGCAATGTAACTGAATCCGTAATATTGTACAACTGTGTAATTTTTTTTGTACACTGTCCTTTTCTAAATTTTCTATCATTCAAAACTTGAGAAAAACGTACCAAACTTTTTGTTCACAACATAGTCAACATCCATATCATTAGCTGTCTTATCTTCCACAACTTGTTCTACAAGAATTCAGTTAAAACAACTATTAGTTAAAAACCTCAGACATTTAAGTACCTGTAATTAACTTAAGCAGGATTCAACAGCCATTTTAAAACACCATTCACATGTATACTGAGTCAATTTTACTATCATGAATACATTTGGACTAATTTAAGATGCAGTAATACAAACCTGCATAAACCTGTAATGTAAATCTAGATTATACATGTAAATGAGAGAAAGGTTTCAAGTAGTTAACCATTTTATCTGAAGAAAAATGCACTCCCTTGGAAACTAGTTCTTAAATATGCTCCCAGTAAATTCAAAAGTATTGATATTGGGTTAATTCATGATTGTTATTCACAGTATATATGCTAGTATAGTTTTTATATAGACAACAGATACTAATAAAGTTATTCTATTTAAAACAGTTCAATCACACTAAATTTAAGAGCTATGACAATATTCCATGAGAAGTACTAACTTGGCTTTAGTCTTTCTTGAGAGGTATTTCTACTGGTAGATTTCTGTTTATTTGGTTCCTCTACAACAGGGTCGGCATCTAAGTCTGGTAAGGAATCAGAATCACCAATAGATTCTACAGTCTTAGTGGTAGAACTCTGGGATGTAGACTTAGGCTCTTCCTCTTCATCATCATCAATTAATATGGGATTGTCATCTGAATTCTGTTTAACTGGACCTGCTTTAACAGTCCTGTAACAGATCAACCAGAGAGTAATTAGAGAAGTTTTTACATCCCACAAACAAAACTTCTACATGTGCAACATGAAGTTGTATACATTACCCTCCCTCTTTGTACAGGAAGTTGATATTGAACAACATGCAAAATAGTTCACAACATATCCCTGTCTATATAAAGCCATACATAAAATTTGAAATCAATATATCCATTTGGATGCAAAGACTTTTGAGTCTATAAAAATGGCAAAGTCCCAATAAACAGGAAATTGATATTGGACAGCACCCAAAATTGCTTACAACATATTCCCCATCTATATAATTTTAAATCAATCCATCCATTGGAAGCCCAGATTTTGTTATGAAATCGGGATGGATGGACTGACTGATGCACAAGGTGATTTCAATTCAACTCATTGAGTATGGGGATAAATTTAGTTATCATTGCAAAATATATGAGACTGGATTGTATTAATACAAAAGACAACTCATATCATAAAAGTGGGATTCTGCTTAATTTCTTTTTTTTTTTGGTCTGAAAAAAAAAAAACGAAATAAAATTGCAATAATAAATGCATACAATAGTTTCTGAATTGACAGTTTTTGGATAATGCAACAGTATGCAAATTAAATAACCTTAGTGAGCGCACTCACATACCCCACGTGTCCCGATGTTGGATACCAAAGTTTTCTTTGTAAGAGAAATAAATGTAGAAGGACCCTGATAAAAAAAGGAATAAGAGTTTTTAAGGCTTTAGACCTTTATCTTCTAACTAACTTCTGTTACTCAGAATGGTAGTTTAAAACTCCAGACTGTGATTTCTTTGAGTTTTAGTTAATCCAAAGTAAATATCATTGCAGTGGAACAAAACATACACTTGACCAATAACTTATCATGGTGAACTTATATACCAAAAATTATGTCATAATCTGCAAGCGTTCTAAAAGGAAAACCCCAGTGACAACCTGATAACAACCTTTTCTTTGAGATTTACTGATACCAAGCAAAACTGTCATTAACAAGTCCTTAAAATATAAACATGAAATACATAAAAATTTGTGACACTACAGGTATCATCACAACAATAAATGACTGGTTTACCATTCCTCTTCCTTTATTCCTGGTTTAGATGAGTCTCTCTTCAGGACTATTTTACCTAACTGTTTCCCTGTTGAGTCCTTTCTGTTTCTAGTTGATCTTCTGTCAATAAACATACAATAATCAGTATTGGTGGTTATTTAACCAGGAAAATATTTTTCTACATCTAAGTACTTGCTCAAATGAAAGGAAAAAGCAATCTTCCTGATTAAGAATTTGAAAATAAAAATTATGAAAACTGACCTTTGGCCTAATTTTACTAAAATTTTATAATACATTTCTTTTCATTCCTATACAAAAATTATTACAATTATCAAATAATAACATAATTATTAAGTCGTTTGACTTTTATAATTCAATTTACTTCTCTTCAACAAATACTGTTATTAGCCCAAGAGAAACACTATCCATATATACAAGTATGTGTGGCTCTGCCTTTTAATCTAAAACATTTTTAGTTCCAAACAAATATTCTGTTTGAGTGACTTGACTGTCCTGTCATAAACATATAACTATTTTACAGGGTTTGACACTAATTTTAGAATAGTTAATAGATAAATTAAATGGTGCTCAAAATTGTTAGAAGTAATAAAGAATTGATTTTAGGGTGTCCAAAGGACTGACAATTTATATTTCAAGGCTGTCCTCCCTCAAATATAAAGGTAGGCACATGACAATAAGACCACTGATAGTGTCAAACCCTGAGTTTATCTTCTCAAAGTTGTAAAACATTTCTAGTCTACATTCTAGAATTTCCATTAACTACAGTCAAACCTGTTGAAATGGTCACTTCCATTGAAAGTAATGGTTGTACCTCAAACTTTTTCAAATTAAAAAAGGTTCTTCAGATTGATAAAAAATGTGTGTATTCTTAAAACATTGATGTCCAAACCAACATCAATGAATTTCAACTGATAAAATCAAACATATGTAATGGAGAGAAGTATGACTGAAAGTGCCCACACTCTCAGGAAGATAGCACTTCTAAGTAGTTATTGACTTTCAGCTGAAAGCATCTGGTTAAAGGAATCGAAATACTTATTAAGAAAATTTACATTTACTAAGTGTGAACCTTTACTGACAGATTTGACTGCTTATTTTAGATGAATAAATAAAAAACTTTCTACAAACTGAAACCTATCTATATTTATTGGTAACATATCATTCAATCCTATATTCCAGAAGAAGAAAGGGGGGTTTCTTGACTTTAGGTGTGAATTACAAAAATACATGAATTTATTTTTTTGTATAAAAAATAAGTGCATATATTGAAACTTAGGATAATGAAGTATCTAGGGGTGGATATGACTTGCTTTATAGATATTTATATTTTCATAAAGTTGTATTTCACAAATAATGCCTTAGGTTTCAATGTACAGTTGGCTACAGTAATATCTTTACTGTTATTGACAATGAAATACCAACTTTACTGTGATTGACAATGAAATACCAACCATAAAAAACATTTCAAAATAATATCAATCTTCACCTGTTGACTGAAGTCTAATTTGTTATATATGCTTAATTGATAAAGATCATGTGGAAAATTGTTCCAATAAGACAGAAATAGGTTGGATTTCATTTCGAAGGTGATGAGCTCTTAAATGTACCATTATATATATGACACTTCTTTTCTGTAATGGCAGTTATATAATCTTAAAAAAAATGTATACAAAAATGTTTTAGTATCAATTGAAATTTTACATAGTTTTATATGAAATTTATTCAAGATAAAATTATCCTTTTGTAATATTTATCTTGGAGATTGGTCATGATCTGATAAAAATAAGCTCAAATAACAAATACATCGTTTCAGGTTAAGGATTGACTAACACAATCATACCCACATCTATATGAACTATTCAAAATAGAAACATTTTTATTTAAAGATATGCAGCACGACAAACCAAACAACTTTCTTGGAAAAATAAAAAATAATTCTATTATCCCAAGAGAGAAGGCTGGATAATTCATTACAGAAATTCATGAAATGGGTTTGAGCCATGTACAAACTATGTACATCAATTAACTTTGGCAAAGGACAATAGTATAATTCATGCACAGTCTCACATCTATGAGAATATCAATAAATTAAGTAGCAATTTTAATAAATTTCAGGATCAATGGTATATACATGTCAAATCCACTGAATTCACTTTAATTTCTAATTCAAATTAAAGAACAGATACACACCACGTAACCAGTCTTAGTTGTATTTTAGTTGTCACATTTTTGAGATAAAAATATATATACAGTAGACTGTATACCAAATTGGCACTTTGCAAGAGTTATCATTCTTGTTATGGATGATAAAGAGATAAATGCATGTTTTCTCAAAAATACAGATCTGTATACAAAAGGAGCTATAGTTACCTAAAATATACGGTATATGCACCTTGTATCACTTCTACCATTTGCAGTGTCTGAATTTTATATGGATGGTACTTAAAACTAATTAATTATCACTTTGTTAACCATCATGCCAATTTCTGTAAACGTATTAATTTTCGCTATTTTCGCAGTGAACAGTACATGTGAAATTTACTTTTAATACTACATAATGTTAGCCATTTTTTTGGAACCGCGAAAATTAATACCAGCGAATATGCTCACTTGGCAAAAGCCGCAAAAATTAGCAACAGTGAAAAGTAACACATTTACAATAATCACTTCTACCATTTGTGGTGTCTGAATTTTATATGGATGGTACTTAAAACTAATGAATTATCACTTTATTGACCATCATGCCAATTCACTTGAAACAATCTTAAGTTACATAACAAACTCCTCCTTTTTTAATAAAAATGGACAAATTAGTTTGGTTTAATACAATCAATGGGCATATTAGGTTGCATTCATACAAATACTGCAATGAAAAATTAAGGATTTTAGCACAAATGCACAATATGCTGTGACATGCAGTATTACTATTTTACATTTACATCCAAATATGAACAATATCAATAAAAAATTTCTTAGGTACATTTATCTAATGTATGGCTACAACTGAAATCATTGTAAACTTTTTAAACACAGTGAAACCTGTCTAAACCAAACCACTTTTGGTATAAACAGATGTCTGGCTAACCAAGATTCACTTTAAAAGTAGCACTATTTTTAAGAATCATGCAAATACTGTAAAATGGGATACAACTAAAAAAAGGCTACATATTTTTATTTTAAGTTGCCTTACAGGTCTTTTAATGAAATGAATAATAATTCATTCCAATCTGTCTGCTCTTAGGAGATATTCCACATGAAAAATCCAATAAATTCTACAGAACTTTCGTGTCATTTACAGAGTTATTAACCTTAATTTTGAATTCTACAGTACATTCTATATAATTTTTATCTCCTATGATGAGTGGGATATGAAAAGCCACATGTTACTTTCTGTTTACTATGACATTTTAAGCAAAATATCAAAAACAAAAATATGTAGGCGTTCCAACCATGAATCACATTTTGCATGATTCTTATGTAGAGTGCTGCTTAAATAGACATACAAGGACTTTCAAAAAAAGTATGGTTTAAGCAGGTTTTCTAGTAGTATTTTTATCTTGATTTATTTTGTGCCGCTCTTAAATGTCCCAATATCAAACACCAAAATACGATGTATGCAAAAATTAAGATGACCATATAAATCAGTGTATCGGTAGGTGTGGACAAAAGCAAGTTTAATGTTGCAATACCCTTGCATATTAACTGATACTGATTTTTAAAAAAATAAACTTTTAACACTCCATCATTAATTGGACTTGTAAAACCTGTACATTTTATTATTCATATCACTGAAAAAGGTAAAACGAAAACAAAAGTGAAAAAGGTTCATAAGCAAGTATTTTATGTAGGCTATCGGTAATTATCTTAAATTGCTTGGAGAACTTCATTGGCCAAAACATATAACACTCTGATAAGCCAAGGCACAGGACCGGTGTTGATTAACAACTCAAATAATCAATAACTGTGAAATTACCTTGAAAAGCTGATGTTTACAGTTAAACTGACCCTCCATTTTTTTTCAGGTAAACTGCAGCAATAAATCTGTCACTGGTAGCATTAGATTCATTTTAGTATGACAAAGGATGGTTTGATTCCACCAAGAAAAAAGTATCAAATCAAAACACTTACCATTCTGAATGCATCAAAATTAAACACAACAAAATTCAATGTCTATATTTTGATAGAAAAACACCAAAATAACCTGATGTCCAAATTTACAGACCCATCTATTTGTGTTCAATAGTTTCATTATAAACTTTCCTAGAATACCAAAACACAAGTAAAACAAAAGAAATAGACAGTTTTTTTTAGTTGCCCTCTCCATAAAAAATCCTTACCTGGTTGCCAATGACGACTCTGATGATGGAATACCTTTCTTATAATCATCACCAGAAAAATCACTGAAATAAAAGGAGACTGTACAGAACTGGATTCTAAACAAATATGACAATCACTTCATGATTTAAGTTCAAAGAATTATATTTTACCAAGTAAGATAATTAATTTTGCAAAAAATCTATTTCAGGGGCCATAACTCCTACACTGGAGAAAAAATCATTTTGAAAATCTGGGCCTATGTCTGTCTTCTAAAGGTGAACAATATAACCCACATCAGAATTTTGCTACATTCAACTGTTTTGAGTTATTTGCAAAAAAACTGTATTTTGACCCCTATCTTCTATTTTAAGTAAAACGGCCACGTTTTTCAACGTTTTAAAAATGTTAAACAATCAGTTTGTGTTGAATACCCCACAAAACAGTCTTACCAAGTTTCATTTGATTCTGAATAGTAGTTTCTGAGATGATTTTTGAAACAGTAACATCAAAAATAGCCAAAAATGTTGAAAAAGGGCAATATCTACAACATGGGTAAACAAATTTTCACCAAAATTGGACAACAGATAGATCTTATTATGCTGAACACTTTTACGCCATGACAGAATTTGGTTAAACCTAATGGTTTTGGGGATATATGCGAAAAACTGTTGTCTGACTCGTATGTTTTTTTTTTATTACTTGGAGGCCATATTTTTCGACCGATGGCCAGGTGAGCAAAAAAAATCTTTGGATAGAGAAGAGTTTAGTAAGATGTCTGTCAGAATCATTTGAGAGATAGGTATTCTGAGGGGGTATCTATAGCGTACCTATCTGAATCATTGTGTGAAAGATTGGCTCCTGCATCATCACTATCCTCTTCCTCCTCTTCCTCAGTACTTCCCTCCCCAAGACCCTCATCCATGTCTACATCACTTTCATATCCCTCCTTCTGCCTCTCTACAACTTCAATGTAATCAAGTTCTGCTAAATACTCATCCCCAAACTGCTGTCCATCCTGAAAATCAAGATATATAAGAATAAGAGATCTTAAGAAATTTTTTGCGCCTGTCCCAAGTAAAGAATTTCTAGCCTCTGTATGTCTTGTTTCTTTTTCACTTTAAGTTTATTTTTATGTTATTTGAGTATACAGGGGCAACTCTTTCGTTGTACCTGTGTATAATGATGTTTTAGGGCCAGCTGCAGCCCCCCTTGTGGTGTGAGGGTTTCCTCATCATTCATTGAAAACTAATGGGTGGCCTTAAGCTGACATTTTCATCCTGTTGGGGTTGTTATCTCTTTAACATACTCACCATACCTATTCTTGTTGTATTAATCATCAGTATAGCAGCCAGCCAAATAAGATGGGCTAAGTCAGACAGAAGAAAAATAAATAATAATAATTACCTCATTAGCACCTTGTTCTGTCAGTAATTGTCCAGCATAGATACAGATAAAGTTACCCTTGGCCAGGTCATCTAAACATCTTAAACCCCAGCCTCTGAAATATAGATGAACAATGAAACTCTCATCCTCTGAAATAAATGAACAATGTAACTCTGAACCTTTGAAATACAGATAAAAATGCAACTCTCACCTCAGAAAGTATAGACAAACAAATTAACATAACAATTGTGAAAACAGAAGAGGAAATTTCCTTTAATTTGGTATTAAACTTTACCAAACTATATACAAAGAACTATCTAATGTACAGGTAGATAATTTAACAACAATGATAATGAATTAAACTTTGGACAATTTTACCATATATTTGTACCAGAGGGTCAATAAACAGCATTTTAGTTTTCTAGAACATCAATAATTTCACAGTTACTCACTTCTGTTCTGTTTTGAACACCTGCAGTCTGACCTGTAAACCATTCTGTACCACACGATTCAAACATCGCTGATCACAGTGGCAGTTGGCATTGCACTCATATACCCTAAAAGAGTAGAAAAAATCTAAAACTATTGAATAATTCATAAAGCATAACACATCATTATTTTATTCAAGTAAAGTATTATCAAAGTAATGAAATGACCCCACCCCCCAAAAAAAAAAAAAAAAAAAAAAATTCAGTGAACCAAAAAATGTTTGTGTGTTTCAGTAAACCAAGTTTATTGGGTATTTTAGTTCACTTTTGATTTTATTACATTAAAAATGTTTGTATGAAAGTTTAGAGGGATTCATTGTATTTTTCATAAGATGAAAGTAATTTAATGGGTTTATACTTATTTCCATTTGGCAATACATAACCTATTCAATAACTTCATATTCAAACCCACATGTGATTGTTCTGAGAATGTACATCATCAAAATTAGTAGTGATCCTTGGGTGAATCTGCTAGTCCCACAGTAATTACTAAACTAGGACATGCCTAACTGATTGGTCATGGGTCATCCAACTATCATTAGCATACTATTACCAAAAGCTTATTAGCTCTCACTATCACTATAAATAAATTCAATGATACCTACCCAGTTATTAGTGGTTCTTTTAATCTCCTATATTCCAGGCCTACATTAGGGTTGGGTTTCCCTGATGAATTACAAGCACTAGCCTCCACTGTCAACTGTTGACAAGCACACTTACTCTTATCCTGAAAATTATTGATTATTCCAATTTTTAAAGGCAACCATATTACAAAATTTACATGTACAGTGGATTCCGCTTAATTGCATAGCCAATTTGCCAGTAAAAATTATGCAAATAACCGGGCTATTCTTATAACCGAAATTACGATTTAACCGGAAGTGTGAGTTCAGGTAAGACGACGATACTGTGGATCAACCAGGGATATCACTATTCAACATTTCTGATCTGGTATTTAATTGTTATAGACCTTCTCATTGTATTGTTCTTTTATCAATAAATAATAATATATATCGTGTTTGTCTTGTTTTTATTGACCTTCTTTACCTTGTGTGTATTTATAAGTAAAACCACATGTTTCTCAACTATAAATAGTCAAGTAATTTCCTGACCTTTCTATGAAAGAAAATTCCATATTTCATATTGCAGCCAGGATTCAGTGTAATATTCATCAATGTTTGCAGTTTCTGGGCTTTTGAAATGGTCTGTGCGTTTTTATTCCTCTGTTCAATCACCATTGTACACTGATAGTTGTGTATTATACGTGTCATTAACCTCGATATATTCCTATGAAGTGTGGATAGTATGGGGCACCTTAGGGTAGTTGTATTTCATTTGACATTGTACTGAATGAATGATGATATTAATTTTCAGTTGATATTTATGGCTAGTAACCCAAGCTCACTAAAAACTGTTCAGCTCATTAAAGAAAATTAAATTTACACTGATAATCATTTGTAGTCGGAAGAATTTAAATAGGGACAAAAAATACCCCAAGCCGCATCATAAGGTGAGGTTTGGCATGTCGTCAGAAGTCATTGTTCGCCTAGGTGCTTGTTTATTTTAATGTAATTAGAAATCATTTAAATTGTCTTTTATGTCCATTATGTTTTTAATCCATTATTAACACCTCCTGAGTGATGATAATCTAGTTTTTACAACAATAAATATGATTGACATATTTATGACCCGAAGGCTTAAAATAGTCTTTATCTGGATGAGGCAAAATTCTCTATGCAATAAACCAAAATGCACCTGCAAGGCTTATGCAAATAAGCGATTTTTTCCCTAATAGAATGATAGGAAATGGTTTTGTGCAGAAGAAAATTATGCTAATAACCGAAATATGCAATAAAGCGATATGCGATTAAGTGGAGTCGACTGTATATACTTTCATAAACTAATACATGTACCAGTTCTATATATACAAGTTTGCCTTGACTCAGTTCTAATATTCCACTGTTACATTATTTAACTTCAAACTGGACTATTGTGCCAACAAATTCCCTCATCAGTTTATACATTCTTTAGACTCATCAGTTTACTGGTTGATTTACCAAGTATTTCTCACAGAGCTCTCATTGTAGAAGCTAAATTTTATAGATTGAAGTCTAATAAAATGCCTGAATATTTGACAAATAACTAAAATACTAACAAATCTTACCCTACAGTTATCTGTACAGTCACAACAAACCATAAACTGAGGATCTAGATTGAGGTTAACTCCCTTGGCAGGTAATCTAACATTAGAATATTCTACATAGTCAGGATACTGTCTGTCTATACCATTAACACACTGTATAGGGACTAATTCTTTACCATAGGACAGGTCCTTTATATCACAGAAAGTCTGTAATAAACAATAGTATACAGGAACATTACAGTGAAAGATACTATTAACATATTAATTCAATAGTTAACAGGTTATTGTTAAGAAATAAGTGCCAAAAATTGAGCTAGCATCATTGATTTTTTACCAGTATGAAATGGTTATAATTTTTTGAAAACTGTGTAAATCAATACCCATGAACTTCATTTTATAGAATCTGCATATATCAGAAGCTTCAAAACTTAATATGTTCACTGCATATCACACAAATATATGTATTTTTATAGTACAAAAAGTATTTACCTACAGTCATTACCTTTATCACTATGGATGTCATTTTTTGTAAAGAGTTCTTGGGCCAATGTGTGTCAGTAATATCGACTCATTATTTTAGCATTATTTTTGTTTTTCATCTATATTAGATATTGTTCACTGGGTCCTTAATTTCATGAATCCAGATTATCCATGTAAGCCACAAAATTCATACTAAAACCAAATAATAATGAAACCACAGTATTGGAAGGAGAATGTCTTAAGGAGTAAAGAATATGCTTCACCTTTGCACTGGAACATCTATACAAAAAGCATTGTTATACACACTTACCTTAACAGGAACAAACTCTGTATGTACATGTAGTACAGGATCATAGCAGAACAAGTCGACATACATAGAACTAGCTGTTAACATCAAGTACTTGTCTAACTCCTGCATGTTACGTAGACGTCTACTACAGGGAGCTCTGTATGCCACCATTCTTCTACCACCAGGCTTTACCTTACATACATGTCTACAACATGAAACCAGAAAGTCCAAAAGATGAAAAAAATGCTTAAGAAATCATTGCAATGTTGTTTGTGAATAATATTTAACAACTGCATATAATTTCATTTTGGATGTAATGTTTTTTTCTGATTGGTTGACATTTTTTTGTTTATCATTTCAAAGACATAATCTTAATGTGTGATTGTGACATAAATAAAAGATTTCAATTGTTTAAAAACTTGTGCAAAATGTGGATATAATTCATCCAGTTAACTAATATTTCACTGTTTTTTTTTTTTTTTTGTTCTTCCTAAACATACAATTATTCATAATTTCACTTTTAAGCAATGAGAAAACAAAATAAATATTTACACATTACATAGTTTTAGTAGTATACTGACCTTTCCCAACCACACAGTAGAGGTATCAGTAATGGATTAGTTCCCCTGTATTTAACTGGGTCATCATCTACATCCTTCAGACATGATGCACAGCAGCTATGGGGCTCTGAAAATAGACATAATAAACAAAAGCTATCTAAATAGCTGTAAATAGAGGCATATATATATTAAATATAAACATGACTGCAATACATATCAAAATCATGAACTTCTTTGTCAGTTGCAAATCTATAAATGTCAACAGATACAAAGACAACAATTTTACATAATAACCTGGTATCCATAATTATAGACATCACAAATAAAATCCAGACCTTAAATGTTCCAGAGATTTAAAAAATGTCTCATCTTGAACGTCATTTAAATTCAAAGGAGAAGAAGGAGACCAGGCCAAATTTTTTCAGGTGATGGAAATCTCCACTGTAGAAACTCAGATGTTGTTTACAGGGTTTATTGCGCTATCACAATACTGACATAGAAGAAACAGATACTATGTAGTAGGAGCATGTGCCGAAGCCACTTTTCCACATTATAAAAGGCAAATCATGTAATAAATTATAAGCCCATACCAATTCATTTTAATTCCAAATATCATAATATAAAGCATTCTAAGATTAGTTGGGACAGAAAGTTGAAAAAAAGAAGATCTTATTTTCAAAAGAACCAGAGAATCATTTTATAGTAAGAATTGCAATTTATCTAACAAGAAGGTTTAAATGTCAAAAAGTGAATATTTAGATTTGCCAGTTTTTATTATAAAAAATTTAACAAAGTTAAAGATCAGACATTTTTTTGTATCTCAGGAATGTCTAAGGTCTGGATTTTATTTATAGGTATAAAACCATGGATACTAGGTTATAACATCTAATTGCTTTTTTTTTTTTTTTTTTTTCGTGTACACTGGCATTTTCTTCATTGCAACTGTTTGAATTTGGGATAAATATAATGGGATAAACATATGGATGAAAATACTCACAAAAAATCACTTTTTTCATCAATTTAGTTTAACATAATAAAGGTGTATAATTTAAGTGACTTCTCTTAGAAACAAATTCTAAATCAGAAATGGTCTAAAAATGATGACTGCCTTGTACCACCATAAAACGCATAAATCAATAAAAGGGAGAACCTAAAACACATACCTACATCCCTGAAATATCATGTAATGATTTGCCTCAGTACTAGGTGTACTTGACAAAAAATAAAAAAAAACTTAAATCTGTATATACCTACATACTGTGTTATCAAGTCAGAAAAAACAAATCCAAACAAAGATTGTTTTAAATGGAGACTTGATATAATCAAAACAAATATGAATTAAATTGTACAATATAACCAACAATATTATGAAATCATTGGAATATATATACTATGATGTGGCATATACAAACATGTTAAGTTATCAACTTAGACGGAGAAAAGTATTGGTTCTTGCTAGGATGTGGTATCTTTGTACCTTTTTGTAACCAAATCAAAATATGATGCTATTGCTCAATATCTTAACAGAAGACATACGAAATATCGCAGAACTCAACCCCAATGACTATAAACTTGTATGATCTTTGACATACAAATCACCCTCCTTTAAATTTCACTTTAAAAGGGAGCAATAAACATACTCATCTGTGTTTTCTGTCTTTCTTTGAGAGGAACTAAAGATTCTACTCTTTCTCCCAATGATTCTTCTTCCACTGTTAATGTAAAGTAAAATGTAATGATTCTTCTTCTACTGTTAATGTAAAGTAAAATGTAATGATTCTTCTTCTACTGTTAATGTAAAGTAAAATGTAATGATTCTTCTTCCACTGTTAATGTAAAGTAAAAATGTAATGATTCTTCTTCCACTGTTAATGTAAAGTAAAGTGTAATAAACTACATGCACCATCAATTAGATAATGACAACTGATAAAAGAATACTTTCTTCCACATTTAGAAATCATTTAAAAGTTTACACTTCCTTCAATACTATACAGGAAATAAAGAAAAAAACGAATCTAAAAGAAAACATAAAACACACTATAATAAAACATATACATTTTCAATTTAGCCATTTCCACAAAGGGTGTACTAACATACATGTACATGTATGTCAGCTGAGTCAACTTTGTGTGAAAATTAAAAGATGGAAGTGTACCTACCAATATCAGCAGTGTCAGCTGTTTTTGACAGCCTCTCTTGGAGTAGACTAGCCATGTCTTTTCCAGCTTTGTTACTGCTTATACTACTGGCTACATACTCTATAAATTAGTTTTGAATTGTTTTAACTGCCTGTTTAAAGGGCATTTCTTATACTATGAAAGTACTATAGTTCGTTGTTTTCGTGAGTAGGCCCAACCACAAAATTTGGTTCCTAACAAAAAGAAGAATTCCATTGATGTGTATACTGAAAACCTCAAAACAATAAATTCAAGATTCCACAAACTTGTATTTTTTCCATAATCCAAGACATTTGGTATCCAGGAATTAAAGTATTTTCACAGTAAATAGCATGGGTAGCCGTATTTCCATCACTTAAAGTAATGCTAAAGGATTTTAGAAAAGACACATGACTGTTAATCAATTGTTTCTTCATAAATCAGTCAATTTATATGTAGTTATGCACACATACACTATTATTTAGGAGCTTTGTCTTCTTGTACAATGGTAAGTTTGTCATGAAGAACTGATACATGCATGTGAACTAATCTTTCCTGACTGAAGAAGGAATCATTAAGAAATAACTGTTCATACAATGTTTTATTGTTTTGTTAATAATAATGATACACTAACATTTTGGTTTACAGCTTAATATGAAACTCTGTTCAGTAAAATTAATCACAATGATATATCAATAAAAGTGAAAACAAAAACTACACATACATCACAGAGACCAAATCAGACCAAAACCCTATAGCACAGTACCCCTATTCAACACATCACAATATATTTCAGTGAAGTAAATACCTTTAGCTCTGTTACTTTCACCTTTGACAGGATTTCTCCTTTGTTGTTTGACCCAGGGAGCTTGCCATGGTCCACCACTTTCCTCTGATGATGACTTAGCACTTCCTTGGGCTGTACTCTTTCTAGCTACAGCTCTCTTTTTAGGTTCTTCTTGACTAGATGATCCCTGTAATCTTACTGAAAGACAAAAGCAAGAATCAAAGTTACTCAAAAATAAAGAGAGAGAAAAACAAAGCAAGAAAACAGAGAGACAGAACATATAACATACACAAACAAAAAAAGTAAACAGAAAATTGAAAGTAAATGAGCAATCTGCACCAAAAACCGATAGAAACAACTACTGGGTAAGTTTTATTGTTTGTGGGGTACCAATTTTTGTGGTTTTCATGGTAGGGCTTAAACACAAATTTAAGAATCCAACAAAATATTAACCACAGGCCATATGTTTAGAGGCAATGACCTACAACACAGTACTTGAGACATACATATTTCTGAAGGATGTTTACCAGCTTGTTCAATCTGAATTGATCTAATAAAATGACCATGCATACTTCAAAAATTGATGTATATTCCATCAAAGACATACTTGTGTAAAAAATTTTCATATTTATATTTGTGTAAAGCAGCTGCAAAATATCATTTGTGAAGGATAACTAACTTCCGTAGTAAGAAAGGATGTTCATTTTATGACAAGACAAGACAAATATTTTTTTATGAAAGTCTCACCATAAATTCATAAAACATCACAATATAACAACAGTTAATATCATTAATCAATGCCTTTAAAAATATGTGCATTTATATATATATGTGTGTGTGTGTGTGTGTGTGTGTGTATATATATATATCAAAATATAAACTTATAATCATCACTTGTCTTATGTCATTAAAATAATCATTAAAAGACTGAACTCTATTAAAAGTGTCTTCTTATATATGGGAGTATAATGGCCAATGTTTCTCATCTTCAATATTATTGTTACTTCTACATGTATCCTTAAAACAAAGTTTATTTCACATAAAATACCTTCATACCAGTCTCTATTCATAATGGAACAATGCTGCGGCAAAATTTAGAAAAAACCACTTCTGTACCAAGCAAAAATTCCACATTTTAAATTTTTTTCTGCACCTAATTTATGTTTAAAAATTCTACATGTTTGCAGTTTACTGTGATAATTTAGATCTAAATCATGATGCAATTATTTTTAAGGATATTAAGATTTATACCTTCAAGCTATATATAGACCTTTTATTAAAGTCAGTATTACATATGTGGTTAACATTCAAATCTCTAAATTTACCATGGACTCTAAAGTTCCATTTTTTATTTGATTGATACAATGTCTGTTGGCCCACTGACAAACTTTCTTATTCAATCTGTCATTACACATTTTTGTAAATCATGACCACATTCTAAAAATGCATGACCATTGTTTCTCTATACAAGGCTACCATGCCTATATCACAATATAATGCAAGATTTGGGGTATATTTACCAACCGATTTAAAGAAACACATTGCTATATTTTGCACTACATCACTACATGAAAATTCTCTGGAGCCCAAAACTGATGCACCATATTCAATGACAGACACCACCATAGTATCAAAAAGTTTTGTAAAAATAGAAGTCAAAACCACCATTTTATGTTCATTTTATGCCAATTGAATTAAATTGTACTAAAATGTCTGCCACGGCAAGTTATAGGGTGGCCTGGCTTCTACATGTATTTAAAGGCCTTTAACTATCACTGAGTAACATCAGAAGATGTTTTAGTAAAGTCTAAGATTGGGTTACTATTTCAAAAGAGCTTGTACAGCTAGCCAGCTTTTCTTTGTTGACTGTGTTATTAAAAAAAAACCAGTTGTAATCATAAATATGTGTAGTAATTCACTCAGTGTTTATTAAAACAACTATTAAAAGTAACTGAAATTTGCTTTTATTTAAAAAATGTTGAAACTACCCAGTATTTTTTATCAGGTTTTTCAGCAGTAATCACAAAATACTACATTGTAGATGAACACTTCACCTTTCTGGACAGCTAAAAAATCCCAAAAAGACAAAAAGCAACACTTTCAATTTTTTTTTCAAAAGGGAAATCCACAAACCAACACTTCTTACATTTTCTCACTCAAATTGTAGCCAGTCTTGAATATAATTTTTCAATATATTTACTATATGGCTATATAATTTTTTGCTCAAATTAGCTAGTCCTTCCAAAAAATAGCCAGTCACAGGCTGGTGGGCAGGTTACTATTTCTAACTCTGTTACATGGGTGCTGTCATCAAACATTGTGTGTATAATTAGACGGGTACCGTCAACAAACATTGTATTTTTTATTTAGATGGGTACTGTATTTTTATTTTGATGGGTATTTGAAGATTACAAAGGTTTTATTCTAATTATCAAAGTTTCATCAAAGGTTAACTTGATTTTCGATCATGGAAGAAGCAATTTTAAGCATCTTTTTTTCTCTGCAAAATTTTATTTGCCCACATGTTTTCTTTAACACTTTTAGAATACCTTAGGCATTGAATTGTCAACCAGCCTTTGCTCATATTTACTACATACTATACCTTGAGATTTATCTTCATTAGATATGCCTCTGGTATACTCTACCACAGGTTTCTGTTTAGAACTGTCTAGATTGTGTCTCTTTACTTTGCCAGCCATTTTATTCTGTGCCTGATTGGCCTATAAATAGAACACCACTTTACCTAAAGTACATTTTAATGTCTTGTATAACATGATTTCTTTGTAATTCTATATGTATAACTAGTTTTTGTATATATTTCTTTTCATTACATGAAGTATCAAAATCTGCATTGATATATTTGCATTGGATAAGTTTCATAAAAAGGTACTTTCAACAACCATAAATAAAATATTCAGACCATTCAATGGTAGGGAGAATTTACAATGTGCTTCATTGAAGGGCCTGTCTTAGCTCTTTACATAAACAAAAAAAAAACAGAAAATAAAGAAAAAACAATGAAACTACTATAACTGTCCAAAAAAAACTACCTTCCATTTCGTATGGATCTATTTTAAGAACAATTTATCTACACTTATGGATTGACTGTTTCACTTTTTGATGTTTCCTGGGTGTGTAATAGCATTGACCGGTCACACATGAAGCACCACTATAAATAGTTAAAAGACTAACGAAACATCAAATGTAAAGGTGATTATCCAATAAGATAAGCATATTTAGTGATATGCACAATAAATGTAATCACTGTTAATTATAAACTATAAATAAACTGTGAGCAGTGCTTACTACAAAATATACACTCCACTCCCCCATGTCCGGGAATTACAAAGGATATGTTTTGCTATGTAAGACCTAAAAATATGTCCAGGTCAAAACCTAGAATAAGAGGGGCATATCTTCAAGATCTAGTAAACATTTTGTGAAAGTTTCATTACAATCTTTTCAGTGATGTAGGAAAAGTTGCAGATTAGAGGAGGCTACCTCTCTGTGTAATGGAAGTACAGAGGGAAGTATGGACATACGTATCCCTGTATATTATCTAATTTGCAAATGGGGATATAAAAAAAATCATTGGAAGTTATATCATGAAACCATAAAATTGGAATTGATATATACAACACTGAAAACCTGTTGTATTTGTCACATTAACATCAACTTTCCAAAGCAGAAAACAGAGGCTCTAGACAAGTGGACCTTCTACAAAACTTACCAGAGCAGAAAACAAAGGCTCAAGACAAGTGGACCCTCTACAAAACTTACCAGAGCAGAAAACAGAGGCTCTAGACGAGTGGACCCTCTATAGATCAACTCCTCTCTTTTGTCAGCAAGGAAAAACATCTTCACTAAGCTAGCATCAACTTCTTTTACTTTAGCTGTCCACCTATTCCAAAATAAATGTCAGGGGGTAACTTGGTTTCATCACATGTAAAGGATCACAATATCATTTAAACAGTATTCAAGACAAGTATAAGATACATACATCCATAAAAAGTTCTGTGTGTAAGTAGTAAAGACAAGTTTACTCATCATCAGCTCAAAGTTCAAAATGAGAACAAACTCAAACTACTAGCAACACTTTTTTAAAAAAATAACATTAAAAATAGCAAAAAAAAAATGTCGAGCAAAGGCAATAACTCAAACATGGCTGAAAAGATTTACATGAAAATTATACCACTGATAGAGCTCATCATGCTTAACACTTTTATTCATGTCAGAATTGGGCTATACCTAAAAGCTTTGTCAAAAACTTTTGTCTGACCCCTATGTTCTATTTTTAGTAATGACAGCCAAGTTTTTTCGATGGATCAAAATCCCCATATCAGTTCTATACAGAACATCCTAAGGAACATTCATACTAAGTTTGGTTCTAGTTGATCAAGTAGTGTCTGAGGAGAAGAATTTTGAAAAATATTTATGGACAACAGAAACAATAATCACAAACACAAATTGATGGCAATAGCTCACATGGCCATTCAGAACTATAATTATATGTTGCATTTACAATAAAAGCATTTGGAAATATTAAAACGATGAATCTAAGACTCCTTCAAGCAACTATATTTAAGACATTTTTTGCTTTTTTTTTTTTATTTCATTATTTGCATTGATCACTGCTGCAAGAGAAATATCTACAATTGTTTGTATCAATGGCAAACTTTTACTTCCAGTTTTATCAAATATGCAAAATGCATGTATCCAGACCAAATTTGTGATAATATATTTTAGAATAAGTAATCTGTAAAAGTTACTATGATCACTAAACATCATTAGCCTTCCATAATATTTGGGGGCAGTGCCTTATCCAGCATATAAGTCCAGTGTACATACCATTTACCATTCCATTCTGTTTTGACCAGCTGGTTCTTATGTAACCTCACCATTGGTCTCTACAAAATACATGTTTTTACCTTTAGCTTAAACAAATGCAACAATCTGTAAATGAAACAGATAGGCTAAATTACAACAGGACAAGCAGTGATTTTGTAAATGGGTCATTTCAATGATATTCTGAATTTTTGTGGACCATCATTTAACATTCTTTGAGAAAACAATCTGTATTTAATGTGACATTTTCAACTGGAATGTGGTATCACCACACTGGTTTGTAGTAAGGCTCCCTCTAATCATAATCACAAGGATAAGTGAACAAAATTTCAATTCTGAAAAAAAAAAAATTATTACAGTAAATGAAGAAAACAAACTCAACTGATAACTGAATTATCACAATATTATACATGATAAACTTACTTAACCTTAACTGAGGCAGAGTTATCCCCCTTCTCTCCCTTGATCATCTAGCCATGAACTGAGAGACCTTTCAATATAAACTTTTTCTTCTAAGGCCATTTTTGATAAACATAAATAATTAGGGTTTATAATATTATAACATTATAATTAAATTATAATTAAATTATATTAAAATTGTATCCAGAAAGTGATAGATATGCTTTTCACATTGTTCATAGCCAACAAATGATGAGAGAAAATATTTATTTTTTTTTATCATTGACACAGCAATCAGAGAGATAATGTGACAACCTTAAGAGGAATGAGGGGGGGTCTGAGAAATATCTAATAATTTTAGTTGGCCTAAAAGGTTCTAGATCAGAAGTTCCTTACCATACTAGTCCTTTTTAAATGTAGGAAAATGTTGTAAACATTTGTGACTATGTAATACTAGACGTACCTCTGGATACTGTTTGTGACTATGTAATACTAGACGTACCTCTGGATACTGTTTGTGACTATGTAATACTAGACGTACCTCTGGATACTGTTTGTGACTATGTAATACTAGACGTACCTCTGGATACTGTTTGTGACTATGTAATACTAGACGTACCTCTGGATACTGTTTGTGACTATGTAATACTAGACGTACCTCTGGATACTGTTTAAGGTATTCTTTAATGAACTCCTGTGAATCTTGGTGGACATCTTCCCACACTCTAATACCTGAAATGCAAATAAGAGTTGGGTTTTTATATTTTTTTTTTTACAAAATTAAATGAATGCCTTTTACATGTAAAATGTTTCAATGAACCTCATGAATGAAGCCAAAATTTGAACCCATTGAAAATTTCTTGCTAGTCATGGTATTTACTTTGGTCCACAACATGAAAATTTCGTGCTTGTAAAGGTACTTACTTTGGTCCACAACATCAGAGTCCAGTCAAGGTACTTCCTTTGGTCCACAACATCAGTGTCCTGTCAAGTTACTTCCTTTGGTCCACAACATCAGTGTCCTGTCAAGGTGCTTACTTTGGTTCACAACATCAGTGTCCTGTCAAGGTACTTACCTAGGTCCACCACATCAGTGACCTGATGAGGTACTTTCTTCGGTCTATAACATCAATGTCCTGTCAAGGTACGTCCTTTGGTCCACAACATCAGTGTCCTGTCAAGATACTTACTTAGGTCCACAACATCAGTGTGTAGTCAAAGTACTTACTTAGGTCCACCACATCAGTGACCTGTCAAGGTACTTACTAAGGTCCACGACATCAGTGACCTGTCAAGGTACTTACTTAGGTCCACCACATCAGTGACCTGTCAAGATACTTACTTAGGTCCACAACATTAGTGTCCTGTCAAGGTAATTACTTTGGTCCACCACATCAGAGACCTGTCAAGGTACTTACTTTGGTCCACCACATCAGTGTCCTGTCAAGGTGCTTACTTTGGTTCACAACATCAGTGTCCTGTCAAGGCACTTACTTAGGACTATAACATCAGTGTCCTGTCAAGATACTTACTTTGGTCCACAACATCAGTGACCTGTTAAGCTACTTACTTTGGTCTACAACTTTATGAATTTCCTCTCTTGTAGAATACTGGGCATAGCCATCATCAAAGAAAACCAGATATCTGTAAAAAAAAATCACAATAATATTTGTCAGCACAGTCCAATACACTACAAATGACTAACAGATTTTTTTTATATAAATTAACCATTATCCACTCAGTAATGACAAGGTAAAAACAGAAGTGATTTGACAAATATCAGTATTTTCCCTACTTTTTTGCATTTGATTGGGTGATAAAATATTAGCATGCATATGCATAATTTCATTATCTCCAATAAATAAGTCAAATAACAATGGACATATAGTGAAAACTCCTATTTGATATGATATCTTCTCCAATTTTTAATCAATTTTCACACCTCCTGACCAATGTGGAAAAAATGATTAATTGACTGATTGTTGGGTTTTAATGTCCTAGCAGCAATATTTCAGCTATATTCAGGCGATGAACATGAAATGGATGATAAAACGAACATGAGACAATGATGATGAAATGAAAAAAAGGATGGAACACAAGGATAATAGTGTTTGACAAATTTTGATTGCCACTAGCAAATGGGAGGGATGGGTAGGGTTGGGCAATTTAGCCTCCTGTGGCAGAGGGCAAAGGTTTCTACTCCTATCGAATACCACAGAAGGGTTCTTTAACGTGTGCGGAACGTGGCATCTTTCCCAACACGGTGCACCACTATGGTTTGCTGTCAGGTTTTCCGTATTGTAGCCTGACAACCCCAGCATGTAAGACACCAGGGGTACCCCATTCCACCATCTGGGGCACACAACCCAGTTGCTCTGTGGGCAGAGCACCCTAGACCACGGCTAGGGTTCTGAGCACTATTTAATCACCTTTTACGACAAGCTTAGCGCTGCTACAGGCCTATTCTTTTGATACCCGGACCCGTAGGGGCCCAATGTGGGAAAAATACTTCTCATCTCTGAGATATTTGAGTTCTCAAGAGCTGAATGATTGAAATACAAAGAGTCGGTTGGTTGTTGTGTGATTGTGTTGAATTGTCTAAATCTAATTGGCTGAAAGTGATGTTGTGATGTTTCTTATGTCGTTCTCCCATCATAACTAGTAACATTACAGACATTGGGTGTTTCATCAATAATACAAAAGATTTTCCATTGAATGTTTGCATGGTAACATACCTATATTGATTACTGTCATATTGGGTGTTTCAGCAATAATACCAAAGGTTTCCACGGTAACATACCGGTAACTGATTCCTGTCATTGGGTGTTTCAGTTATAATAATAGATAAATGTTTCCATTGTAACATACCTGTACTGATTCCTGCCATTGGGTGTTTCAACAAATAATACTAGATAAAGGTTTCCATGGTAACATACCTATACTGTTCCCTGCCATTGGGTGTTTCAGCAAATATTACCAGATTAAGGTTTCCATGGTGACATACCTGTACTGATTCCTGCCATTGGGTGTTTCAGCAAAAAATAATACCAGATAAAGGTTTCCATGGTAACATAACTGTACTGGTTCCTGCCATTGGAAGTTTCAGCAATAATACCAGATAAAGGTTTCCATGGTAACAAACCTGTAACTGATTCCTGCCATTGGCTGTTTCAGCAATAATACCAGATAAAGGTTTCCATGGTAACATTCCTCTACTGATTCTTGCCATTACGTGTTTTAGTAATAATACTAGAGAAAGGTTTCCATGGTAACATACCTGTACTGATTCCTGCCATTGTGTGTTTCACCAAAAATACCAGTTAAAGGTTTCCATGGTGACATACCTGTACTGATTCCTGCCATTGGGTGTTTCAGCAAAAAATAATACAAGATAAAGGTTTCCATTGTAACTTACCTGTATTGATTCCTGCCATTAGGGGTTTCAGCAATAATACCAGATAAAGGTTTCCATGGTAACATTCTTCTATTGATTCTTGCCATTACATGTTTTAGTTATAATACCAGAGAAAGGTTTCCATGGTAACATACCTGTACTGATTCCTGCCATTGTGTGTTTTACCAAAAATACCAGTTAAAGGTTTCCATGGTGACATACCTGTACTGATTCCTGCCATTGGGTGTTTCAGCAAAAAATAATACAAGATAAAGGTTTCCATTGTAACTTACCTGTACTTGTTCCTGCCATTGGGTGCTTCAGCAATAATACCAGATAAAGGTTTCCACGGTAACATACCTGTACTAGTTCCTGCCATTGGGTGTTTCAGCAAAAAATAATACCAGATAAAGGTTTCCATGGTAACATACCTGTACTGTTCCCTGCCATTGGGTGTTTCAGCAAATAATACCAGATTAAGGTTTCCATGGTAACATACCTGTACTGATTCCTGCCATTGGGTGTTTCAGCAATAATACCAGCATACAACGAGGCTGTAGATTCCTCATCTCTATACAATGCTGAGTAATGAAAAATCATGAATATATCTTAATATGTGATTCTTTATTTCAACTCTTGTACATAGATTTACCCATAAAACCTTAATTGAATTCAGTGACCAATAGACAGCAATATATTTGGATTTTTTAAATTATAAAAATAAAAACTGTTTGAATGCATTTTAAAAAAAATGCTTATCTTACGATAGTCAACAATTTAAAAAAAAATAAAATCTTATAAATCAAGGGTAAAAAATAAGTGTATATATCATACCAATGATTCTGGATCCAACAGCTACACTGATACATATGTGTTCTCTAAAGGCAATCTCTCTGGCAGTCAAAGTCTTCCTCCCTTTACCATCAAACTTTATCACATATTTCCTCTAAAGTTACAATAAGCAAGATATGTGTGTTAAACTGTCACAAAGTAACCAATCTAAGTAAAGACAAAAAGACTATTAGAAACAACTAATCAGAAACAAGATATTCACCACCTGGGAACAAAGACCACGAAAACAGATAAAAGATTAAAAACAACATGAATTAACTGAAGAATACACACAGATACTAGAAAAATGTGCTTAAAAAATCTATACCCCCTGCTCCCCCAAAAAATGACCACATACACAGAAATCTCAATTGTAGGCTACGTACAAAACTGAAAAAAAAGAGATTAGAGGATTAAAAGTGTCAATGAAATTTTGATATTTTTTACCCTAGTTGGGTCATTGTCTTGTTGACATATTTTCAAAATCCATTCTTGTAATATTCAAAGTGCTATGAACTTGTAACCTTTGAAGTATTTATGGTTCAGTGAATGTCCTCAGTGGCTTCATGGTTTCTTGCTCATAACAGAAATTTTAAATTAATTAAATGTTATACAAAGCTGTAATCTGTATATAGAAATATCTATACATCACCAAACATCTACTCATTTCTTCCAATGGGTGCTGAGAAATCTGAGACGGAAAATTTCCCAATACCTCATATGTAAAAATTCTAAGTCACTCAGAAGATATGATGAAATTTATATACCGGTAATCATTCATTCTAATATGTCTGCTCTAGGAGATAATTCACATTGAAAATTAAATAGTTTCTTTTGTGTTTCATGGTCATTTACAAAGTTATCTCCCTTAACTTTGAATTCTATAATATACTTTTTATATTTTATATCTCCTATGAACAAGGGTCATATGAGAAGCCACCTGTTAATTTCTGTTGACTACAAACTATAAAAAATATCAAAAATAAAAATATGTAGCCTTCACCATGAAACCACATTTTGAAGATGGAGTAGTACTTGACAGGTTATATAGGCAGGTACCTAGGTCCCCTTGGGCCTGGTGCTGACAAATACAGGGGATTTTTTTCATCAGCAGTAGTAACAATCTTTTATATATCTATATCAAAAAATGAAGCTAAAAAACATGTATATTATTCAAAAAAGAAAAACCTACAACTAATCTTGTAAAATATGGAGCTTATGAGACATTAACTGATTATAAGCCAAGTTGTGGGGCAATAAATTATGCACATCAAAAATCAAAGCCAACAAAAGGTGAAATGGCAAACATTAAATACTAGAGAACTTGTTATATACTTGTGCTAAATACCTCACTTAATTTGTAGTACCAAATAAATGTGCACATTTTGAATAAAATTTTTTAAACTGACGTCATGAAATCACAAAAAGGGTATGACAAGTGTTAAAATAAATCATAACTCCAAAAATCCAAAACAGAGTTACAAATGGAATTGCACTGAAATCAATATCTTAAATCTCTCTTCAAATATAGTACATGTGCTAAACAGTTACGCACAGTTTTTTTTAAAAAATCTTAAGTTATCATCAGAATATCAAAAAAAGGTGAACAGACAGACAAACACATATATGTCAATTAAAAATGGAAGATATCAAATTATACTATTCTAACACTTATCGTTGAGTATAAAAAAAAAAAGAGATAAAACATGTACTTAAAGTCAGCCATGATATGGATCTTCAAAAAGGTCCAAGAATTAAATAAAGTAATAATTTTGTTTATTATGATGATCCCAAATTAAGTTTCCTGGATACACGCCGGTGGAGCCAGTTATAAGCTATCTACAACAATCTAACAAATATTGATAACAAATAATTTCTAAATACAATTCAGTTATTTTACTATGTATTCTAATGTAACTGTCAATACATCAGTGGAAATGGCAATGTAACTGTCAATACATCAGTGGAAATGGTAATAAAAATCTAGAAATACTCTTTGTAATAGAAAAAAATGGAGTCTCTAAATTGAGGAACAAACCACGAAAATGATGATATCCAGTAATATATAATATTACAACAACTGTTGTATTAAAATGATTTTTTAGTCACCAAAACTACCAAGTAATTTTAGTACTCTTTTAAACAGTATATAAACTATTGGAAAAAAATATTTACCTCTAAAACAGGACACTGTTTATTTTGTATGGATTCTATAGATCCTCTGTACCATACTTCATTTGCCTTCTTACCAAATAACTTTGATCCAACTGCCAAACCTCTGTTGATAAAAATCAATATTTGCAAATGTAAACATAGGCTTCTGTACGTCTTGTTTTTTTTTTTTTTCACCTTTAATTTACTTTTATGTTACTTGAGTATATATTGGTAACTCTTTCGCTGTACATGTGTATTATGATCTTTTGGGGCCAGCTGCAGCCTGCCCTCAGATATGAGGATTTCCTCATCTTTCATTGAAGACCAATGAGTGGCCTTAGGCTGAAATTTTCATCCAGGTGGTATTTTCATCTCTTTGACATATTTACTATACCTATTCTCTTTTTATTGACACAAAACAAACCAATTTGTCAAATTTCATATTGAAAAGTACCCATACTAGAATGTCCTAAGACTACCAGGTGTTCAGGTTAACCAAACATGACCAAGGTTCAAACCACATATGAACAGAATTTGGAGGGATTAGTTAAAGGATCTGATTACGACAAGTTTTCAGCATATTCAATATTTAGCCTGAGTTCATTGTATCTCCATCAGTTGTATGGAAGCTGTAGCTATACTCACTAACACAATAAACCTAGACATTCTGTAAAGATACTAGTTCCATGTGGAGTAATTTAATGTCTTATATCATATGAAAATACATCCATATTTACTATTTTGTAAAAATACATTTCATGTTTAAGGAGGACAAACTGGTTCAATGTTATATGATTATTTTTCTGTCCCTACATTGGAATCATCAATTTTTCAAAGGTATTTTTCTAATGGTAGATTCAAGGAATTGACATTTTTGTGCTAACTCTCCTCAACATTACTATGCCCTAAAAAGAGTACTCACTCTGTGTATGGTAAATATGCCTCTAATGTCTGAGAGAGTGTCAGATTTCCATACTTAGGCTGTGTGTAAGGTCTTGATACATCTAATCCCTGTAACATATATTGCATAAGATGATTTACTGTATTTAATTTTAATATAAATAATATCCTTGTTTTAATGAGGAGTTCATATTACCTTACTTTTGATTGTGTTTCATCCAAGATAAATAAATCTATTAGGTCAACCACTTTTGGAGCATTTAAAATTCATTACCTTTCAGAAATCCTATGACAAGACTGCAAGTAAATCTGTTAGCATTAAGTTACCAGTCTATACCACATGATTTATTATGTGATTAATTACCTGATAATAGCTACCTTTCATGTGAATCCACACATATAAGCTTGACCTAGATCCTCTACAATAATTTGATACAGAATGATTACATAAAGAGAACATACCGTGCCATGATGAGGGGGAGATGTCATTTGTGTTGTTCCTGTATACTGTATCTGTTGTTGACTTTGTTGTTGTTCTTTTCCAGAAGGAAGAGATGAGAGTGAAATCATACCATGACCTCCTTGAGCCTTATTAATGGTAGCGGTCAAAGCAGCCCTAAGGTTCTCTAGCTTGGTTTTTGGTAGCTCTGGTGTAGACTGGGTCACTGAAGTTGTTGTTGCTTGTATAGCTGTGCTCTGATGGGCTGGAACCTTTAATATTATTGTCCTGCAAAAAATATGGGAGAAGGATGTATAATTAAAAGACAGACATTTTCTATCCTTCTAACAGTAACATATTCAAATAGACCAAACACAAACATTAAACTGTCACTATTTGTCAAACATGATTTTGAGGCTACAATTACAAAAAAAAATTCTAATTATTGAAAGTAAAAACTTAAGCAACTGCTTAGCAATTAGACTGACATCAAATAAGTATCTTTGTTACTTAATAGGATAAAAAATGATACAAATTTTTTTTGCTGCTGAAACAACATGAATGTGTTTTTAGTTGTGTAGTCAATAATTTCTCCTTTTTTTATGCAGATCTGATGGGAAAAAATCCTTTTCTGTTTTAGTGTTGCCACTGTAACAAAATTTTATTCAATTTTACAACTTTTTTACCTGAACATATGTTTACCTTCTAAAACACTTTGCACTGTAAAATTAGTCAAGTGTGAAATAATTCATTTAGTACATGCAGGATAATATGTATACAGTGGTAACCAGAGTAATCTAAAAACCTATTTAAATATACACTCCCTAAAATCTCTTCATGTCAATTTAAACTATTTTGATATACTTATTTTGTCCTGACTGAACAAATTCTACAGTATAAAAGGGTTTCGTAAGGTTCCACTATATCATGTTCAAAAAGGCAATGAATCATAAGCTTCAAAAGGCTGGTTGGTAAAAAACTGCATAGATCTGTATATACAAACGTCTCAGAATGTGATGACTCTATTCGCTATACTGCTCCATCAAATCAAATTGATACAGGGAAGATAATGCAAACTTATTGAGGTCTCACTAACCACTTCTAACGTTTCCATTACTTTACATGTTAAAAAAGTAATTTTCAAAGTCTCACTGTGAATTCCCAGGACAAATGACATCTTAAAGCTGCATACTGTTGCGAAGCTTGGAAAATAAGGCTTCCAAAATCATTATGCTAATGGTACGATGATAGTAGAAATTCTTCACAAAATTTACTTGAATAAATAATACTGAAAATCCACATTTTTACCTGTTCTGCTAACTGACAGCATGGAAGCATATTACTCACACATGTAAACAATATTCATACACTTTTGTAGTTAATTACATATATGATTTTAAAGTACACATTCTCAGCTTTATTTTGACTACTTTTAATCATAATACACACAAATAATGCACTTACAATGCACATGTCTAGGTTCAGTGCGTTTTGGTACTACATAGGGGGATGGCCATTTGACCCGGAAGTGGTTAGCGAGACCTGAACGGTCTGGAAAATTCCCAACGATGTTAGAACTGTCAAATTTGCGATGCAATTTTTGGTTGTTCCATCTGGGGGACTCAAACTCGTGCCGCTGACATCTATGGCAACACTTCCTGCACAAAGTCCAGCACCCTAGACCACTCGGCCAGCTAGGCTATATAAAAATATAGCTTTCGCTGGCCAGATCATTCCTCCTCGTAGGATTAATCTAGGGCTGTAACTTAGTACAAGATGTATGGTAGTACGGGACAGTTCATCTAAGTATTATTATGTAGGATAGAGGATCAAATTAATATATATCTGTGTGTGTGATTATTAGGATAATCGTGATTTTTTCCAAGTTGCACTATATATAAACAATATCTAATCTCTACAATTAAATATAACTGTTTGACAACTAAAAAAGGTATTTTCGATATAGAAAGTGTTATTTACTATCAGGGAGGATAAAATAGAGCTTTGCTGTACTTTAAAACATACCTTGGACCAGAAGAAGGATTAATACCCAGAGTCTGAGCAAGGTTACTGTTCTGCTCTAAAACAGTTCTATTTTTAGCTGCTATTTCAGGATCAAAACTGGTAGAAATAAACTGTACATCATCATCACTGTCTGTCTCTTCATTCTTTGCATTGGCTTCAGCAGCATCCCTAGCTTCTTCTTCTAAAGCTGCTTCTCTAAGTCTGATTAGAATAAACAACACAATAAACTACTGTGGAAAGTTATTTTAGTGCCAATTTCTGATTTTCTAATTCAAAGGAAAATTTATTTAACCATTCAAGATATTACCGATACCGGTAGCTTCCAAAGAACACATTGATTATTTTTAAACAACTTTATCATGGTATGAAATTGAACTATGTATTTAAGTAGCAGTTTTTATAAAAAAAATCAGACAAGAGGTGATTCATGGGTATCAAAAACCCACCAAACTCAATTTTATTTTTAACTCAGTAACCATTCCATCTTACTTTGTCATTTGAGTTCTTGCACTTTTAAGATAAAAATTATATAGATTGTGTATGAATTGGCATTTTGCAAGAGTTAGGTTTCTTGATTTGGTTTAGTTTGGTTGATTTCAGTAAGAAGGCAATGTATGGTTTTCTGAAAAGTACAGATCTTAATACAGGAAGGGCTATTGTTACTCAAAAGTATTGCATATGTAGACCAAACATATAGCATATGTAGACCAAACATATAGCATATGTAGACTAAACATGTAGCATATGTAGACCAATCATGTAGCATATGTAGACCAAATATATAGCATATGTAGACCAAACATATAGCATATGTACACCAAACATATGGCATATGTACACCAAACATATAGCAAATGCAAACCAAACATATAGCATATGTAGACCAAACATATAGCATATGCAAACCAAACATATAGCATATGTAGACCAAACATTGCATATATAGACCAAACATGTAGCAGATGTAGACCAAACATACAGCATATGTGACCAAACATATAGCATATGTGACCAATCATATAGCATATGTGACCAAACATATAGCATATATGACCAATCATATAACATATGTGACCAAACATATAGCATATGTGACCAAACATATAGCATATGTAGACCAAACATAGCACATGTAGACCAAACATATAGCATATGTAGACCAAATATATAGCATATGTAGACCAAATATATAGCATATGTGACCAAACATATAGCATATGTAGACCAAACATAGAATATGTGACCAAACATATAGCATATGTAGACCAAACATAGCACATGTAGACCAAACATCTAGCATATGTAGACCAAACATATAGCATATGTGACGAAGCCCATACTTACTCTTCTTCTTTGTCCAGTTCCTTTAACTCATCATAATATTGTTGTATCTTATCTGAGCAATCATCTAGTATCTTAGTCACTTGTTTTTGTCGACCTGTAATTCAACACCATCAATGAAAAGAATATTATACACTGAACCGTTTAATGATGGTACTGCAATCTAAACAATGTCAATCAGTAGCATGATAATAATATGATTTAAGCTTTGCCAATGAGGGACAGAGCTATTTGTTGTTAGGGGCAATGTTTTGACCAAAAAGAATTATTGACTTGAAAAAACACTGGCTCTGCCCCTGCATCAAAAGTTCAAACTATCACTTCAGAAATATGTAAGTCATTCGCAACAGAACAATTCTGAGCCATTTATGTGTCAGATCCCTGTTTTTAAATAAGGAAAGAAACCATACACTTGGTTCTGGATACCATTATGGTAATATCAAACCTTACTTTCAACTGTTTTAAGTTGTGATGTGAAGTTATTCAGAGTCTGTTTAAAGTTTACAGTTTCTTCATCATTCTCTGGGTCACACAAGTCTTTAATTGAAGACGTAATTAATTCATTCAAGTCAAAGTCAAATTTATAGACAGTATCATCTGCAGCATCTAG
Organism: Perna viridis; assembly: GCA_037379345.1. Classification (NCBI taxonomy): domain Eukaryota; kingdom Metazoa; phylum Mollusca; class Bivalvia; order Mytilida; family Mytilidae; genus Perna; species Perna viridis. Next base: position 11,644,031 of record CM074518.1, read on the forward strand.
AAAAAAAAGACAACGTAGAATATGGCCTGGATTTCATAAAAAAAATCTCCAACTGAGATTTTTTCTAAAATCCCCAAGTTTTTTCCTCAAATCTTTGACTTCAATTGATATTACTTTGAAATTTTTTTTAAGAAATCAGGCCCTGTTCAATATCTGTAAGAATATGGTTTTTTCATGTAGATAATACCATCTGTAGCATCAAGTAAGAATTAAGACTCAAAAAGGAACTTACAGAAAGTCTCCTATAAACAGGTGACAAGGAACACAGGGGTAATGTGACTATATGTATCATCACATTCCAGCTGAAATGACCAATGCAAATCAGAACTTTTTACAAAAAAATGTTATGGAATGGTCCACTGAAATTCTGAATATCTCTAAAAATAGCCCATTCTCAAAATTTTAATCATTATCACTCATTACAAACTATTATCAGCATATCACTTAAATACTAACAAACAAGATCTTGGCCTGGCCAAAAAACTAAAAAAATGCAGGTAATACTCTGTAAATACTGAAGACAAAACACTACATGAATTGGATAGCTACATAACAACACTGATGCTATGTTTTTCATTGTACTACATGTACAAAACAAAATATTTAATATGCATCACTTTAACCCGGCCACTTTTTTGCACCTGTCCAAAGTGAGAAATTTCTTGCCTCTGTATGTCTTGTTTCGTTTTCACCTTTTGTTTATTTTTTACCTGAGTATATAGGGGCAACTCTCTCTCTGTTCCTGTGTATAATAATGTTTTGGGACCAGCTGCAGCCTGTCCCATGGTGTGAGGGTTTCCTTGTCATTCATTGAACACCAATGGGTGGCCTTTGGCCTTAACTTAATAACTTCAATGGCAGATCCTGGGAGGTTTATGAGGGTTGAAACCTACAACACAATAACTTCAACGGCAGATCCAGGAAGCTTTATAGGGGTTATAACCTACAACACAATAATTTCAATGGCAGATCCTGGGAGGTCTATAGGGGTTGGAACCTACAACACAATAACTTCAACGGCAGATCCAGGGAGGTCTATGGAGGTTGGAACCTACAACACAATAGATTCAATGGCAGATCCAGGGAGGTTTATAGGGGTAAGAACCTACAACACAATAACTTCAACCATCCAGGGAGGTTTATGGGGGTTGGAACCTACAACACAATAACTTCAATGGTAAATCCAGGGAGATTATCAGGGTAGAAACCTCCTTTTGTAGGAAAAATTTCTACAAATCATCACAAAAAACCAATACCATATAGCAAGCTGTTCTTGAACTTGCAAATACAATATGTTAACTTATTAAAAAGTCAATGGTTTAGTTTTCAGTATTCTTCAAATCACACTAGGCATTAGCCATTGTTTTTTGTTATGCTAGCTGTTATTTTATTTTATTTTTTTTTTCATCTCTGAAAATTACAGAATTTCTGAATTTGACTATCAGATTTTTCTTCTGTCTTGTTAAAACTTTCTCTGAAATGCATCCACAAATCCCATACCTTCAAGATTGAGTTCAGGTTTAGATTTCTTTATAGAATCATCACTAGGTTCCAAACAGCATGTGTCCTTCTTGCTTTCTTTACATTCCATTATCTTTCCTTTCTTAAACCAACCTTTATTTTTTCCCATTCTTGTTACCTTAATTTACTTATCGGTAATGAATGCCAGCTCCTTAAAAAAAAGATAGTATTTCTTGTGAAGTATCATTCATATTGTTACAAAATCTTTGCTACAGGCTTATAAAAGAACAGTTCCCTCTTAAAAAAAATATGCAGAGGGTGGTTTCAACCTTTTTTCACAGTAGAATGCAACAAAAATTTAGCAGTAAGTATCCAATGTATGTATCATCTTAGAATAAACAATACATGTACACTTTAGATGAAGTCACCAAAGAATAATAGTGCATTAAAGTTCATTTCATGTTCAAGGTTGTATTTGCTTTTCAAAATTTTGACAATCAATTGTATATTCTATTGGATGATATTGCATAAACATTCCTAAATTCAATCAGTAAAAGAAATATTATACACTATGGAAATAACCTTAATATATCACAAGCCCTAGGTTTGAAATACATGTACTTAGTACTAGTAGATTACACAACATAAAGAGCAAAAAAACTGTACCTAACACCAAATCAAAATAAAGGGATGTCTTACATCTAAAAGTCAAGACTCAGAATGTGTGTTTTTCATTATTCCAGATACTCCTTAAAATAAAAAGAGAATAATTTATGCAAGACCATAACAAAATACAATTAATCCCACATTTTTTTTTCAATTACCTATTGTACATGTTACATTTGTACCAGTTTTGTATCCATATAAAATGTTGTATTTGTAAAAAAAATGATGTACTTTTTTGTATTTTCAGTTTACTCTTCTTCTACCATGTGCCCCATTCAACAAAGACAAGTAAGATTTACATGTAGGTATTTTATATTATAACATGTTAAAAAAGTACTAATTACCTAGAAACACATATAAATGTATAAAAACTAAAACTGAACTATGCAAAATAATGTACAATCTTAATTGCTTTAATAGGGACATAAAAACTCACATTCCAGGACAAAACAACCTGGCACAAGGGTGAACAGGTAATCAGTGTGAAACTACTAAAATTTAGATAGTGTCCCTAAAGCTGTGCTAGCTGTGCACCTCTAGTTAACAGGGACAAATAAAGTCATCCTACTGCCCAGGACAAGTGAAGCTACCATTCAAAAGAGTTAAAATTATACAAGCCTTGAGTACAGACTTGGGGTAATTAAAGAGTCATCAAGGGAACCAAGGTTATAGCGGTAATCAAATGAATGCAATCCAAGGACAAAGACAATACATGGAAAACAGACACACACAACAAAGAACACAAAGCAACCAAAATCACACACACAAAGCAACAAAAGCAAACGAGCAACTCAGACTCCACTAAAAACTGGGAGCATGGACAGGTGCACTGGTAGGGTAAGCATCCTCTGCTTTTCTAGGAAAACTATGACCCGTTGAATAAATCAGTTTTTGTGGTGCAGATGGATAAACCATAACGATCCACGAGTTCATGATGACAACCATAAAACTTCTGTAGTGATGACTTCAATCTTGTAGCAACATAATCCTGTTCCAGAAGCCTATTTGTTAGAGTTCTAGCGCAATACAAAAAGTCTGTGTAGTTACAGCAAGCTCTGGCATAACGTATAGGTTGTAATATGAACACTCAGGTGCTGAAGGGATGTTGCCACAGTTGAAAGGAAAGTTGAAAAATATAATTGTAATTAGCTGTAATTAATTACAATTTTTTAAGTACTTCAATGTTATGTGTAATTCAGTGGGTTTTTTTAAATTACATTTAATTGGAAGTAAAGCATTACTTTCCATATTTTTGCATGTAATTACTTTTTAATTTGGTAAAACCAATACAACTAGAAATTGGGATTGCCTTTACCCATTGATCTCCCAGTTACATGAACACTGAAAGACCATGCCTGTTGTCGTGGTCCATCAATGCATCATACACCAGTTAAAATCTAGAGAGTATCTTGTTCTACACCACAGTTAAAATCAATAGAGTATCTAAGTATAATTATAGTAAAATTGCGTACAATCAGATACTTTTGTCATTGTGTAGAATGCAAAAACAAACGGTAATATTGCGAGTAGACGATACCAATTTTCAAGCGTTTACCTTTGTTTGGATTGAACTCTTTTAAGTGAAAACAAAGTCAGTCAACACGGACTGGTTTTCTGTTTTCTTTCTTCAAACACTTCCTTATGATGATAGGTTACGAAAGGACCAGTAAAAATGTCTTGCACATGGGAAAACTTACAAGTGAAGCTCTCTTTATCGGTTTTAAATACTTTAGCAGAGCTTAAATTTAAAAGTCCTACACCAGTACAATCAGCATGTATCCCACTCTTTATGAAAAACAAAGATGTAGCAGCCGAAGCCGTCACTGGCAGTGGAAAGACATTGGCTTTTGTTATTCCTATCTTAGAAATATTGATGAAAAGAGAGAGACTTACTAAACATGAAATAGGGGCAATCATCATATCTCCAACGAGGGAACTATCCCAGCAAATCTATCAAGTCTTGTCAGCCTTTCTACAGAACACTCCAGATATAACAGCTGCACTATTTATTGGTGGCAAGAATCATGAAAAAATGGTCAATTCTCTAAAAGATGAAGGAGGTATGTAAATATGTAAACATGTAAACACGAGAGGAAATATCACCCTTGGACATGGAATACAATGTAGCATCCTGGTAACCCCTGAGTTTAAATATAGAATCTTGTACTTAAATTTATAGCATCACATTTTTATTGGACCCTTTGCCTTTGGGAAGTTTTTTTGGGGTATCATCCTGGAACAAAATATAGCATCTGGGCAATGTGATGCTATACGGCCCTACTATTTCAGAACACTACACAAAACCATAGTCCAAATGTAATTCCTTTTATGTCATTCAGTACCTCTTTTATAACCAGTAAATATATTTGTGGTATTTTTTTAGCTCAATAATATTCTATTATTTCTGCAAATAGAATTAAGATCTAGTCTTGACTTATCAACTGAAGATTTTATGGACTCCTTTTTGGCCTTGAAAGACATTAATAGTAATAAATTTGCATTCAGGGAATTTAGTTCTTGCAGTAATGTGTCAAGAAGTGTTAAATATATTAAGAATGTTCTATTAAACACACTATCAGTCAAATTTTCCATCCTATCATCAATATTTTACCATTAATAAACAGGAAGTGAAGAGCAGTGATTTTAACCAAGTAAAATTGGCAGTAAAATTCAAATTTTTTAAAATCTTTTGTTCATCAAGGAAATTATTTTCTTACATTGAAATCGGTTTTTATTTGAGTATAATTACCATGTAGGATAAAGACTCTTAATATAGTTTATGAATGTAAATGTACATTAACATTGGATATGTTTTAAAATTTGAGAAAAAGGAGAAATGGAACAAAATTTGTAAATGTGTGTGAGGTTATAAGGCTGTAATATAGATTTGATGTTTGATTTTTTATCTTTAGGTCACATTATTGTTGCTACCCCTGGAACTCTGGAGGCAATGTTAGAAAAAAATGTGCATAATTGTAATATGGCAAGTAGAGTAAAGTCCCTTGAGGTGCTTGTACTTGACGAAGCTGATAGTTTACTAGCCATGGGATTTGAACCTAGTATCAACACTATTTTGCGATATCTCCCTAAGCAACGGAGAACAGGTCTGTTTTCTGCTACACAGACGGATGAAGTAGAAAAATTGATTAGAGCAGGACTAAGAAATCCAGTCAGAATTAATGTCAAGGAGAAAAAGTCTGATGATATTCAGAGGACACCATCAACATTACATAACCACTATATTATAGCAGATTCTGATGAAAAATTTAATCAATTAGTCAACTTTGTACAGTGTCACAAAAATGAAAAGATAATGGTGTTCTTTAGTACTTGTGCTGGTGTAGAATATTTTTCAAAGTGTTTGATGCATGTTTTGAAAAATGACCAGGTTTGTATGTATTTGTAAATTCAGTACTTGTGTACTTGTTAATGTACAGATCTGTAGAATAATGGTACATGATATTTTTATTTTTAAACATTACTTATTAGTATGAATACCTATATTCTAGTGATTGAAAAAGGCAAGGACCATGGGCCATACGCCCATTGAAGCTGAAAATGAGGCATTAATTTTATTTGTTTTGTTAAAAAATGGCATATTTAATCTTGAATACACATATTTGAAATAAATACTGAAAATGGTCCTTTTAAAAATATTCTGTCTGGACTACTGAGATTCTAAGACTTAGTTAAGATACTTATGTATTTTCATACAGATTTAGTTGATAGTACATCAAAGCAACTCCAGTGCATTTATTTGTTTAAAATGTGCAAATTTTAGGGAAAAGAACTCAGATTAAATCTTCAGTGAATAAGCCTTGAGCTGTCATGAGTTATCACTTTTGAGTTCAAAATGTTCCATTAAATAAATTTAAAAATACAAACTGTGATTAGAAATAGACTCTTTATAACAAACATATTTAAATGGACCTACTTTTAATCACAGCTTAACTGTTTTTTTTTTTTTAATTTTAAAGAAACATTATCAGCTCCGCTGGAAAGTGTTCAATGACTTTTGACCCCCTCAAGTCCTTTCCAATGACATTTACCATTGATTGCCTAAATTAGATTGCTGTAATTTATAGTACATATATATGTATATGCTGTGTTGTAGGTGCTAAGTATACATGGCAAGTTGAAACAGAAAAGAGACAAAATAATGGGAAAGTTTCGCAAACTTACAAGTGGACTTTTATTATGTACAGATGTAATGGCCCGTGGTATTGATATTCCAGATGTTCACTGGGTTATTCAATATGATCCACCAAAAAATGCTGAGTCATTTGTTCATCGTTGTGGCAGAACTGCCAGGATAGGAAACACAGGGAATGCTTTAGTGTTTCTCCTTCCCACTGAAGATTCTTATATCAAGTTTATTGAAATTAATCAAAAAGTTATTTTAAAACCTTATAACAAGATGGAAAGAGTACATAACTATTTACCTAAAATACAGAAAATGGCTTTGAAAGATCGGGCTATTTATGAAAAAGGTGCAAGAGCTTTTGTTTCATTTGTTCAGTCATATACAAAACATGAATGTAGCATGATTTTTAGGATAAAAGCCTTAGACTTTGGTAAATTAGCTACTGGATATGGACTCCTGAAAATACCTAGAATGCCAGAAATAAAAGGGAAAGTGATTTATAACTTTCAGGCCATTGAAGTTGATGTTTGTAAAATACCATACAAGTACGTATTGTTAATTAAATTATAAAGACATGGGGTAAATTGTTTCTGAATCTTGTGAGATAAAGATGATGTTAATAATGTCCTTTAAATGACACATCATTATTACCAAATGAAAATCTTTTAGCTTAAAACCTTCTCTGATTCCTCTTAGATTAGAATGATTCAAATAAGTTAAATTTTTAGAGGCATCTGTTTTATAACATGCTTCCAAATCTGTTTTCTTATTTTTGTTTTGTTTATATGTTTTTGTTGTTGTTTTTGTTTTTTTTTTTTGTTTTTTTTTTTTGTGGGGTTCCTCAAAGCTTGTCAAATTTGTGGATACCAATTTTTGTGGATTAAGGAAGAAACACAAGTTCATGGATTGGAGGTTTTCAGTATACACATCTATGGAAATCTCATTTCCTTTGGGAACCAGATTGGTACCCCATGAGCTGTAGTACTTTCACAGTATAGATTAAAATAAACTGTGTTAATTCAAATAAATAGAAATATTTAACTGCAGTGTGAAGACTACATTTTGATCATGTTTATAGTGAAATGAGGGCTAGTTTATTTTTGAATGTTAATCTAATGGTTTCCGAACTTTACCTAAATAAACAGTTAGTTTTGAATAATAATTTTATTTTGTGAAACATGTCTAAACTGGAACCTGAAAATCCAAAAGCCTGTCTAAAACAATGTGAAGTCCCTTTACATCAATTTGAATGTAATTTGAACCTTAGTAAACTGAACTATGTTTCATGAAGATTGTTAAACCCCAACAAACAAACAAACATGAAGAGCAAGTTTTTACATGATATAATAATTAAGATATAATTCATGGAGGGGGTAGATTTGTACTCATTTTAACATGGGTACAGCATTTATATTTGATTATTTAACACCAAGCGACAGCAAGGTGTTAAATAAGAATATAAATGCCAAATCCATGTTAAAATGAGTACATCTACCTCCGGAATGAATTATTTCTTTTCTAATATAACAAATACGGTAATTTTTGTGACAAAATTTTCCCAGGTGTAGCCAAAATAACAGCTGTTCCGTTTAACCCCGCCCTGTATGGATGTTGTATTATATTTGTATTAATATGTCATCATATATGTTAAATGTGTGTATTTATTTAGATAACCTCTCAGCCGTTAAATCATCATGTAAGCCTTTTTAAATGAGTGTTTTGTCTCAAAACGTCAGCGAAAGAAAAGAGACAGTGCACAGGTGCTAAAGGTGGGGGTTGTACCGACATACACTGTTTGATGATATGAAGTTGTCATATTAGAATTTACAATTATTTTATATGTAAAGTGAAGTTTACAATTTTTATTAGAGACAAAGCTAGAGAAAAACAAAGACAGCAAGTAATCGCTAATGGGGAGGAAAATAAACAGAAAAAGCAAAAATCAAGACCACCACGGACACAAGCTTGGTCAGAATTAAAGAATAAAAAACAAATTAAAAAACAAAAGAAAGATTTGAAAAATCAGAAGAGGAAATATTATCAAAGAGAAGATAACTCCAGTGAGGAGGAAGAAGATTTGGAAAAAGACTTCAAAATGTTGAAGAAATTCAAGAAAGGAAAGGTAATTGAAATGTTTTAACTTGTTCTTAAGAAGAAATTTTGCTGTTATATAATGGTACATCATTATCAAGGACCGTATTGTCATTATCTAGGTAGTCCTTTTTGTTGTCAGTAGATGTTTTTTTGTAGAATAATATTACTATTAGTCAGTTGATCTTTTTAAAATTTATAACAAGGTTCAAAGTCATAAAAGAAGGTTGGTAACAATTTTGGGGGTCATGGTCCCAACCATTTTAGAATTAGAGGCCAAAAAACAATTATTCTTAGAATTAAACATGTAACTCTATGATATTGGTCTGCAATATTTTGTACCACAGTGGTCAGACTAGGATTTATTTCAGTGTTTACATATAATAATACTTCAGCTTTAAGAAATTAGAGACCAAAAAGGGGAGCCAGAAACAAGCATTTTCCTAATGTCCAGACAATAAATTGACTGTTGTGCCCATTATTGAAGACTGTGTGGTGATCTGTAGAAGTGTATTTGTTTGTTGCTTTTGGTGGGTCTCATTGGCAATCATATCACATCTCCTATTATTATATTATTGAATGCATCTCTTTGAAATTGTATGACAAGATACATGTACCATACCACTAAATGAAGACTAGGATTGATCTTTGGGGTTAACACTTGAACCTTTGAGAAATTGAGAGTCAAAAATGGGCCAGAAACAAGCATTTCCCTTATGTCTGGACTATAACTTTAGTATAGGTGAATGGATCTCATTTAAATTATACTATAAGGTATCATACCACAAAAAGAAAATTCTGGGATTGATTTTGGAGATTTGGACTTGAGCTGTGTAAGAATAAGGGTCACAAAGGGACCAGGAACCAATACATGTATTTTGTTCGGATTTCAGGATGACAACACAGTAAAAGATCACTGTATCATAAAGTGCTGTAAAAACAAAGGTTGGGGTTAGTTTTGGAGGTTTTGACAGGAACCATTTAGGAATAAAAGGACCAAAAATTAGAAAAATTCTCATTATGTGTTAGATATCTGTCTAATTCCACTAAAATTTCAAGGATGAATCATGTTTGAATGGTGTGTTCAACTGGCCCAAACTGCTGAAGGTTTGACCTCTGCAGTGGTATTTAGCTTTGCCCTGCAAAGCATTTAATGTGTTTAAAATTAAGTATTTTTGCAAGCTGAACTATTTTTGGGATCTGGGAAAAGAGTGAATTATTTATTTTTAAAATTCAACTTAACAGTACAATTACATTAAAAAAATGAGATATTGACCAGTTGTGATAATGCTTATAAGTTTTTTCAGTTAAGAACCATATTTGGCTGCAAGTAAAAAAAAAGTTCTATGAACAGTGATTTGTGTTTACCGTGAATTGCAGGTAAAATTAACCAAAAATTGTGGTTAAAGCTGGACTTGAAAGTTATGGACCCAAATTTGTGGTTTACAATAATACTTCCGTAGTATATTAGTATTATGACTTGTAAGATATGTGTTGGTCATGTGACTAATTGATTATTCAAAAGAATTGAATAGAAAGCAATCAACTAAATCGTACACGTCTGATTTCCAGACTTCATTTTTCACATCTTGATATATAACGGTAAACTTACAATCATTGGAAGTTGAATTATTACGATGAACACATTAAATGTACAAGTCCTTTATTTTCAGTATAAAGTGATTTTTACATTGTTTATTTACAGGTTTCCACGAAAGATTTTGACAGAGAATTCATGAACTTATCAGATATGTCTGACATTGATAATGAATAAACAGATATTTGCTCCATACTTCTATTATTTTTAGCAGAATTGAAAGAATAGTGTAAAGAATATTCTTTGTTTACTGCAGTACTTGAAATTTAAAACAGTAATATATGGTGTTTCTTTGAGTTACTATTTTTGATGTTATGAAATTTATGAAAGTGGAAAGTAAGTTGTTTTAAAATCATACAAATATTTTAATGTTGGGCATTGCCTTCATCACATCCAGATCATGTGTTAGTATACAATAAAAAATGAGTTTTTGTGGTTCACTAGATTGCCTTAAAATTTATAAGAAGGTCAGGCATAATATGTAGATGTGCATGAAGGAAGACACTTGTTTCCCAGTGCCTGCAAGGGAAGTTTTTACGTTAAATTAAATCCAGCTCAACAACTCAATAGTTTTTGATGAAAGTTTTTAAGAAGGTTAGACATATACGGTATATAATTGATACAGAGCATCAGGAACACCCTTTCCACGTTGATGCTCTGAAACATTAATATTTCAAAATTGCTCTATTGGAAGTGACGCATTTAATATACTTTATTAATGTCAGAAAACTCCAGACATTTCAGGCACTGCATACTCATCCATATCCCAAATTTTGAGTGGGGTTTGTTCTGTTTCCATGTGAGTTGTTTGTGTGATATGTAGTATATCTAATGTCCTTCTGGTGCTCATTTATTATTTTGATCATTAATTTCCCTCTTTTCATTTAACTATTTCTCTTTTAGCACAGCCTAAGTGATTACTACTATGGCTAGATAATAACAATTATTTAAAAACATAAAATCATTTATTAAATATAAACAGACATTTACAGAAAACCTGATTCAAAGACAAATCAGCTCATCCAAAATATGATAGTAATGTTCAATCAATACAAGAAGTGTACATGTATGTTGGAAAACAAAAGAAAACAAAAAAAAAACAAATTATAGTTCATGGCCAAGAAGAAAGCTACTATCTATATCAAATAACTTTGTAAAATACATGTTCTATTACAGGTTATATACTTCAATGTTGCATGTGGTGATAGAACATTGCTGGTACATAGTACATATACTTATTATAAATAACATTTTCTGAAAGAGGCACAATGGAAAACTTTCTAAAAAGACCATAACATATAATGGAACTCAAATGGAATTTTACTCACTGTGCAAGCCATTCTTTTCATAAAAATCATTAAAGCAAATTTCACTTTGATTAGTCAGCCAAGATGCACTTGCATACCTAGAATTATCATCAGGGTGAAATTTACCAAAACATTTTGCCAAAATCCTTGAACCATACAAAAAACTTTAACCTTATCTATGACCTATCACAAGTCAATGCATTTGCTTGCTAAAATTATCTTAATAATTGTAGTCGGTACGTTCATAGAATAACAAAAGCAGCTTCAATTATTTTTATCTGTAACCAATAATAATACACTCAATGATTCGCATACCAAAAATTAACTGTGTGCTTTCAAAACAGAACTAAAGGAAAAAATGTCTGACACACTGCAAACCTAAACTGGCAAACCTTGTAGAGGACTTCTTAGAACACTAAATCAAGTAAATGCAGAACAACCAATAAAGAATGATATGAAAAAAATCATGTTCAGATGAAATACAAAAACTGATTTAACACATGTAAAATATTCTACAAAACAAATGGCACTATATTGAAAAAAAATATATTCAAATTTAATCAGATATAAAAAAAAAATTTAACAAAGATATTTTATGCTTGCCTTTTGGTAAGGGATATAATGTACAAAGCTTGATTTTACCTGAGACCTCTTACAATATCAGAGATTAGAATTATTGGAACACAAATCAGTATTAGTATATACTAACATCCATGGAACCCTGCATGTATATAACATGTCCAAAGTACAGATTAAAAAATATAGAAATAACCTAGGTTTGAGTAATTCAGAAGAAAAAAAAGATTAATGTATGGTTTCAAATATAAAATTCAAACAAGATATGTTAGGGTGAGTGGCACATGATGGTTTCCAAATTGTAATTTAATTTTCTTGCTTAAAATGTTAACTTGATAGGAGAAAAATACAGCCAACATATGTAATACATATACAATAAGTAAGTTAATCTTTCATGACCTACTTTGCAGTGAAAAAATATCTTGGTAGGAAAAGTGCAAAAAATCAGAAAACTTGAAATTTTAAAAGGAAATGTTAAATATAAATATATAGGTAATCAATTCCTGTCAAATGTCATCAAAGTTTGAATTTTATATGGAATGGTACTTAATAGACTGCTTTGTTAAAAAAACAACAATTTTCCCTTTCCAATTGTTTGATACATGTATATGCTGTAAGTTGATAAGATGTATGTACTTTTAATTCCATTAAAGACTACAAAAACTACCATCTTAAAACTAATTCTTAACAACAAAAATACAATTAAACATAATGAAATTAAAACCTTTAAAACATGAGATCCATTAAAAAAAACTCAAATTTCACAGTACATATTATTTATAAAATCAATAACTAACACCTCATAAAAAAAACAGAAATCAGCAATCTAAAAAGTTGAGAAAAAAAAACAACAAAAACAACAAAGTGTCAAAGCAGTATTATCCTGAATGAAAACCAGAACCATTTTTTTTTAAATTAAATTTCAGAAAAATGGATAAAAAAATACTGAAATATTACATTACTGAAGTATTTTTTTAAATGTTCAAAACAAGGACTGAAAACAAACAGTTATAATAAACACACAATAATGAAAAATTCTCTAAATTAAATAGTAAAAAATATTTTTAAGTTGAAAAGAAAAATAAATTCAGTAAACAGTATAAAATGAAACAAAGTTTGACACACTGTTGGTGTTGTACCAAATTACTGAGACAGTCATGTCAAGGTAATATATATTATCAGTAATAGTCAGAAACGTAAGGTTTCATCTCCAGAATTCCTTCCCATGATGGCCGACAATAACACTTTACACGATCAACAGATGCAGTAGATTCACCAACACTGAAAAAATGTAATAGTTTCATTTAAAAAAATAGCTTTCATTAAGTTTTTCAAATCTCTAGTAAACGGGGCTAACTTTCCATTTCCTACTTTATAAGGTTTAATACTAATACAAAAAAAACAAATACATGTAATTATGATTGGATATATATTCAAACTGCACTCTGTTCCATTATTCACTGGCCTCATTTTGTTTTGATTAACAGTCTGGGCCTGTGGAAAGTTTAGCTGAATATAGTGCAAATAAGTCGTTTGACTGTCATTAGATTTGCATGACAAATATATAGAAAATTTTGATAACAGACAATTCTGATTAAAATGTATAAATTTACTGCAAAAACCTTTTTGGTCAAATACCGACAAGCAGTTGTTAACCAGGTAACAATGATAGTAAAGACCCAAAGTACATGTATGTAATAATATTAGTTTTTAAAACAGGACCACAATAAAGAAAATGCTTTGACAGGTGAACCCTGAACAGTTGGAGGGAATATGGACTAGGTTTTGATGTCAGATAAAAAAAATATTTTTTCACTAGCACAGATATTTTATTTTAATTCAGCAGCAACCACAATCAAAATTTTTTATCTGAAAATCAACTTTGTTAACTAATTCAGAAAATATATAATCATCCTCTTATTTTTTTCATTGGATGAGTAAATTCCTCCCCCTCCCCAATAAAAAAAGGAACAAATATTAAATATCACACCCCTTGGTATCATACAGATCAACTTATTATACTCAAGTTTACTGTCCAGAAATCAAACATCTATATGCAGCTGATATCCACAATGCATTATGTGGATGTAGGAATGTATTAATACTGCTTATGACCATGATAATGACATTGCCACAAGAATAGAATAGAAGACACAAAAGCCTGATATTGAACATACAGGGGCAGATCCAGGATGTTAGATTAGAGGGGGAGATGCACAGCTTAAATTTTTTGAAGTTATATTTTGGAAATATTCTTCTAGAGTGGGTGCAATGTAGATATCTTCTGTGGTATAATTAGCGCAAAATTAAAGTTTCAACCTAAAACTGCCTAAATCAACCCATGCTTTGCAAATTTTAGGGGCTGCATGCCCGCCATGCTCCCACCTGAATCTGCCCCTGACATATGTACATGAATAATCAAGTTTCTGAAATTAAAAGTGGTGTCAATACTAATTGGTAGGTGACTGTTACAATTTATATATAAATAAAATGCACAGTATTTCTTTAAACTGAAGAGAAGAATTAGGAATAGCACTGAATGAAACACCAAACTTTTAAGGCCATTACATTTAGTAACAAGCACCATTTTTTAGTTTAAAATCTTAATTTCTATACATGTCCATGATGTCTCTCTAATGTAATGATCTCTGTAGGTGTGAGGGATTGCAATTTTAAATAACCACCTGAAGAAGCATTCATGCCTATAAGCTGATATCAACAGAGGTTTAATAGTTCCTTCACCAATTTGAATACAATAATTGAACTTACAGTCAATATTACATGTAGAGTAAAAACTAAAAATAATTTAAGGAGGCCTGACAAAAAGAAAACAAATTAATTTTCAAAACATCCACAATGCACCCTTCTTTGTATTATGTTAAATTACTAAAGGGTTTGAAGGAGACATGACACAAAAATCCTCCGAAATTTGACCTTGAAGTCAAAGTTCAAGGTCATAGGTTACTATCCATGGTACCCAACACATTGTCTTTGAGTGATCTACCTACATGCAAAAGATCAAAAGCCTACATCAAAATCCAAAAGTTACAACCTGGACACTAGTTTGTATCTGATGGATGCACAGACTGACAGACAGCTTGATCACTATTGGAGCGACTGTCACTTTTCTTGGTAGGGCCCTAATTATCAGGCCCTTCAGAATTTATAAGTATTTCCAATTAGTGAAGTTAGTCAGACATACTAAGTGACTGTTTTTACTGGAATCAACAGTGTGAAAAGTGTGGGCAATAAGTTGTGAATTCATCTTGGTTACTCATACCATATGCAAAAATGGATAGAAACTTAGTCCTTTGGCTTTTTTACAAGATTATTGCACTAGCATGCACTGCAGTAAATCAACATGCATAAGGAAAAATAGCAACATTCAAATGTGTATTAATCTTTTTTTTTTCTGACATGTATCCTGTTCAAGACATCAAAATG
Source organism: Perna viridis (assembly GCA_037379345.1). Classification (NCBI taxonomy): domain Eukaryota; kingdom Metazoa; phylum Mollusca; class Bivalvia; order Mytilida; family Mytilidae; genus Perna; species Perna viridis. The sequence continues at coordinate 11,659,317 of CM074518.1, forward strand.
GAGATTGAGACCAGAAAATGTAACACCTAGGGCATTACTCCTGTTTTTATTTAAGAATAATATCAGTATGAAAATACAAACAAATCCAATTAAACTTTGTGAAGTGCCTGGTAAACACACATTTACTATACTGGTAAATAAACACATTAGGGTTTTTTATATAGAAATAGTAGTGTAGAGATCATTTTTCAGTCACATCTCCTTTAAACGATAATAGTCACATGTATCAGGATTGATTATGACGGGTTAAAATGAAAACCTTGATTATGACGGGTTAAAATGAAAACCAGACTAAGTGGTGTCAATGTGATGATATACCTTACAGTCAGACATCACAAACCATGGCCTGAGTTTGGGCTGAAAAAAGAAAATGACCACAGATTAACTGTGGTACAGGAACAAAAACTAGAACATTTATTGTACAGAGAACATTTTTGGTTGTTTATATTAAGTTATATGTGTTTTTTCATTATATATAGTCTAGCAGACATTTCATGCATTTCAGTAAAGAATCATTTGCTTCATACAGTGATTCCTGCTCAGTACTGATACACCACTTATTTCAAAATGTTAGCTCCAATTTGAAGGAACTGAACTATCGCAATATAAAGCTTACTTGCCCCAATGATATATTTAACTTGGCATCATTTAACAAAGCATACATAAGACATACATGAGTCCTATTGGTTTGTTAAGGATCAAAAAGTGCTTTGTGAAACCATATCCAGAAAACCATCCAAAACTAGGTTGCACAGTGGTCAAACTCTATTTCACTAAGAATTGCCCATCATGAAATATTCTTGCTATGGGCCAGCAAAAAAGTGTTGATTTTAACCCCTGTCTCAGAAGGACACGATAGTTGGACTCTGTACTAATGAGTGTTCTGTCATATGACTCATTGCAGATAAAAAGATAGGCCTCAGGAAGTTCAGTCTTAACTAGCTGACAAAAATATGTTCCTTTCTCTCTGAAAAGAGCATCTTGAGCATTGAATGCTGTTGCCATTAAAATGTAAGAGGTACCCAGAAGGCACTTTCAAATTTGGGTAACTACCCACAGAAGCAACTTAAGATCTTTATACTTTGAATTCTTACACTGAACTGTTAAAAACATAACCAACTATAGAGCAAATCACAGTGCCTTACCTGGGTACCTCATATGTTTTGATGGAACAGCCTTGACAAAGGAGTAATAAGATTCAATTTATAAAGTTGTTGGTACATGTATTAATTCACTGAGGACTGACCCCACTAACACTTACACTTATAAAACTTCAACAACAACAGTAGCAATAGTTGTTGTGCTAGATATACCCCAACTTGTGCAGGAAATTGATATTCAACAGCAACCAGAATCACTTACAACATATTTTCATCTATATAAAGCCACATACTTAATTTGAATTCTATCTAATCAATTGGGAGTCAAGTCAAGATTTTCATTATAATAAATTAGTTAAGACTTTTCCATAAATATAAACATTTGATGCTGAAGGTTGGTTGTACTTGTATTAACTTAATCAAAAATGGAATTTCACATCCTACCAGTAGTTTTTATGGTAATGTAACTTTAACTAGAAATACTGAAAAACAGGCTCACGAATAGAATACCACCTGCTTCAAATGGACACAAATGTAAAACTTTTAATTTGGACTTATCTTCCTTCAGTCACCAAACAGCATTAATACTCCTTCATGTACATCTACATATCATACCAGTACCCAACCTTCCCATAAAATTTCATCAAAATCTCTTGAGGGGCTTAGAAGTTATGCTTATAAAGTTTTAACATGTAAACCTTTAATTTGGATTATCTCCCTTTTGTCCTATTTGTTAAGGCATTTGTATTCTTTATTGATCTTAAGAGTTAAATATGAATTGGACAGATTTCCAAAATTGGTTTTAATGTATTTTCTCGCCATTATCCCAAGTTAGGGGAGGGTTGAGCGCTCACAAACATGTTTAACCCCGCCACATACTGTATGTGCCTGACCCAAGCAAGGAACCTACAGTTCAATGGTTGTCAATGTTTTTTTCTGTTCCTTGTTATTCAGTTTATTTTTTTTTTCTACTGAATAGGTCAATTTTCATCTTTAATGAATAGTTTCACTTCATTTATTTCAAGGTCTCTAACAGCTTGCTTTATTGTATGGGTTTTGTCCATGATTGAAAACCATTTGGTGACCTGTAGCTTGGCATTTCTTAGATGACTATCTCATTTGAAATCATACCAAATCCCCTTTCTTTATAATGGTGACAAAATTCAGACAGATGGACAAAGTGGTTCCAATATACCATCCAGAGCTATAAAAATTTTAAGTATAAATGGACCACATGAAATCCTAGGGTTTTACAAAGAATTCTTAGCTTAATTCTCTCAACTGATGCTATTTTAACCATTATCGAGTTTTTAATTAAATGTTTAAACTCACACCAAATGCTGAGGTTCTACAAAGCGAGAATTGTACTGTTGAGGATCAGGAACAAAATCTGATTCCATTGTGTTGGAAGCCATTTCCTCTTCAGTAGGCCATATAGTCATAGTGGTGTTAGAATACACTTCATCATTTAGATTCATTATCATGTCATCCTGAAATACAAACATATCATGAGTTGTTACCAACATATAGGCAGATTTTTTTCAGTGTGTTTATCATCCTCATGGGAGTTAACATCCTATGTATAAGGTGATAGAATGTGCAGCTGGAATAGGTACACTGTACCATTTTCCAGCTTCCAAATATGTGAATAGGTAAGGTAAAATGAACATAATTATACAACAAGTCAATAAAGTTTACATTACAAATTATACAGATAGTCAAAAACATCCTTGTCCTATCATCTGTTGCATTTAAAATTCATATTTGTAGAATAAATACATGACAAATATTTATTATACGTCCTAGTGTATCATAATCAAGGGAACACTCCTAATATATGTGGGATTTGGTCTCTTTTTTGAAAATACTTACATGTACATTTAAAAATATTGAAGTCTACTGCTGTCCATTGCTCCAATCAGACATTAAACCAGTCTGTCAGGTTTGAAGGTTACTTTCCTTTGCTCAAAATTTTTAAAAAATGAAGTCAAAGTCGGGAATATGAAAAAGGTCTATTGTCCCGTTATCTACCCAAGGCACAGTTTTACATAGCCATGCAAAGTGGTTTTGGAACTGGTATGGAGGAAACCAAATTTTAATATTTTCTTTACACAGAGTTAAACTACAGGGTTCTCCCAAAGATTTTTAGATAGCACTGTATTAAGCGCACGTGATACAATGTTAATATGTCTTGTGTCAAAACTTGTCACTTTGTATTTATTTAATGTATTATATAATAAAGATTGTTCAGTGTATTAAAATGTTCATTTGTACATTGCTGTTTTGGTTTACATGAATAATTTGGAGGTAAATAATACTTTACCTTTTTTCTTCTTTTGCAGTAATTATAACTTAATAACATTTTTTATTTTTCCTTCTTAAATTAACAGAAAAATTAAAGATAATCTATCAAATTATGACAAGTAATTCTTCATAAATACTTCCTCTAATTCATACACACCCAGTGTTCTTCAAATTTTTTGCAGACAGCAGAACCTTGCAAATTACAGTTTTTCATTTGTTTTGGGGCCTCAATGGCTCATTTGACTGTGATATTTATTTGATTAAGAGCAATGGCTATTAAACTTTTTCTAGTCTTAGTAACTTTCAATATATCTATATATTTAGAATATTATTCTAATCAGGTACATGTAAAAGACTACTCTGGTCTTAATATTCAGGTTTCCAAAAGTTTTCAGGAGGTAGTGTGGAGTTGACCTAGTTACACCAGGAAAAATATAAATCTTATTCTTGTTATTTAAAGTTGGCACACTAGTTGTTTTGTTTTGTTTTTTTAATATTATGTTTATATGTAGTTTATTCATGACAAAAACCCCATATCATGATTTACAAAAAAAAAAATTTTCCCCACACCTGTTGTACTATTTTTAGACAGGGGATTTTACGATCTATTTCTTAACGAATTTTCCCACCAAAAAACGTGCTCTTGATGCACAAAAGACGGCCATTTCCTTTTTTTCTTTTCAAAGTGTTTTGTTAGTATCTGATGGAATAAATATTGTTTGGGAATTTAATATGTTCTTTTATAAGATAAATCAGCTTCTTAATCTTGAAAACATTATGTGATTGTGCAATTATTCAACTTTGCATTTATAGCTTTTGGCCAGGGTTGAGTGAATTTTTACCATAGTCAGTTTTGATTGGTTCAGTATCAGATATTAATATCTGATTGACACCTTCATTAAAATTAATTTGTGGCCAGGTGGGGTGACTGATAAAGAATCTTGTCGGCAATGTCGTAACTTTTATTGGCTTCAGACACCTGTGCGGTCACAAGATGATCAACTGACCATAGCATATTTACTGCTTATTACCTTGTAGGATGCCGTAAATGGCCTCGGGGCACACACGATTCCTGTCAGAATTGATTTTTAATCCTCAAATTTAAGTTTATAGCACAGCACTGGGAGCAAGATAGCACAGCGCTCAATCTCGATAGCGCTGTAAAGTGCAGAACTTCAAGGGCCTGGGGAGAACACTGAACTATCTGAAAATTTCTGCTGTACAATGGATTTTAGTTTATTCCTTTGAATGTCACCATGATTGACAGTAACATCCTTTACAGTTAAACCTAACTAAAATGATCCTATTTTGGATTTTGAAACTGGTTCAGTTTAGACAGGTTATTTGTTTACTAAGATTTGAATTACATTTAAACTGATCTGATAGAGATCTATACAAATGAAACAGATTTTTTTTTCAACAATGTCAACTCAGCAGTAATCATCAGTGGCATCACATTTTGTCCTAACAGGCTTGACACAATTGTATAGTTATACTTCTGTTTAGACTTCAAAACTGCTGTTATTCCATGTGTTTTAATCTAGTATTTTCATGAAAACTTGTACATACCTGTTGAACAATACCGGTATGTTGAAGTGGTAACTGTTGGAAACATGAGGAAACCTGCTCAGGCTGTGTAATAACCCCAGGATTTTGAGGTATATTCGAGGATTGAGAAAGAGGGTTATGATTAGGGACTGGTGGCAAAAAACCTGGGCAAGTCAACTGCTGCTGTCCTTGTGTCATGTGGCATGGATTCTGAAATTAAATATAAGCTTGTTTGGATATGAAAACAATGAAGTAGGATTTAAACAATAAATACATACATAAAAAGCAGTTCTCAAGGTCACTGAATAATAATTCCATTGTTTTAATTACAACCTTAAACTTTGATCTACATTGTAAAAACCTCATAAATACTGGTATATGTGCTTCTATTGTTATTAAGCATTCATCTGATCTGAAGCAAGGAACAATCAAACATTAAATACGGTTCTCATACAAAGATAACCTGTGCTTCAAGTGTAGTTAAATATAAAGCCATAAGCTGGATTATCTCTCTATGGAGTCCTTGGACAATTTAACATTGCCTTACGCACATTGACATATGATGCCCAATCTTCCTATAAATTTACAGCAAAATACCTTGAGGGGTTTAGGGGCAGTTGCACTTATGATGTGTTAACATGTAAAACCCTGTAGTAATAGTTGGTTATTTTTTAGTGTGCACCACCAGTAATGAGATTATTTCTTCACAGACTGAATTATCTTGACAACATTGGAAGTAAATGCACAGTAAAAAAAGAATTGCAATGGTAAAATCCGGATTTGATATAGCGGAATTCTGTTGAAAAGTGAAAAAAAATCATGTCTGCAATAAATAGAAATAACTCTAAGAAGAATTGGAGACAGTAATTTGCCTAATGAATAAATTGCAAAAAAAAAGCTATATCTGAAATATAAAAATAAAAGCTGTGGTATGATTGCCAATGAGACAGTTATCCACCAGTTATCATAGTTTATTTTCTAGAAGACAAATTCACACCAAAGTTGAAAATGACACATAAAACAGAATCAAATTAGTCAACATGGCCCACAAAATTAGAAATGAAGTCTTGAAATCTGTGGTGTAAATACAGTTTAAATGGTTATTTCTATGCTTTTTTGCACCATTTAATTGGAGTTTCATTGACCCATTGGATCAGGACTCCAGATTTATCCCTGATCCACTACTTCAATGTCAGCTTTTATAATTTGAAGACACATAAATCAGATAATAAACATTGCCAAAGATTAAAGATGTTTTATACTTATTCTAACTAAATACTTTACATTATTGAGATTCTGTGAGATCATTCGATTGTGATTTTCATCATCCATGCAAGCATCACCTGCTGCGTTTAGTACTGTACACCTCCTTTTGTTGTTTTGGTCCTAATGTAAATGCGTAAGAATTTAAAGAACATATAAAAACTTCAGAAATATGAAATACACATATATACAAATATACATACATTTGTATCAATAGAATATTCTTCATCACTTTTTAATAAAGATACATGTATAAAAAACATTTAACACATGATCATAATCATATCCTCATACATATTATCACTGCACATGACAAGATGGAATGCACAAATGGTTGAATGTCTAGCAAAAATATAGTAAACCAGGAGGAATAGTTTCATAATTATTAAATAAGAGAAAAAGTATAAAATGTAGTTTATTCAACTCACACACAAATCAAATGAAGGAGCATCTTCTGACATCTTCCTCTTCATACCATTACTAAGTTGTGGGGGTGTCTGTACTGTCCATAAGAAATCTGAGAGAGGCATCTGTACAAAATAGTTAAATGATTGATACAAAATGCTTTATTGATCGTATCAAGGGTTCAAATTTACTTCAAGAGTGTAAGGTCCTAAACTTTTTTTGCATCATTAAATGAAAGGTCCTCTTTAGCGAATAAAGTGAAAGGGTTTAAATAAGAGTAAACATAAATATTGGTTTCCTCGTCATTCGTTGAAGACCCATAGGTCCCTTTCATATCAATAGAAAGGTCTTGGACATACATCATCATTACATGACACTATATTAACATTGTATAAACGAGAATGGAAATAGTGAATATGTCAAAAAGACAACAATTCTACTTTAATGAAAATTGTCAGCTCCTGCTTTGAATGTCCCCTATGTTAAATATATCAGTGGATTTTAATTTTTATTCAGAAACACCTTAAAAATTTGCTACAAATTACAATGAATCAATGAGCAACTGAAATACAGAATGGGCACCTTGTCCAAATGATTATACAGCTTAAGGAGACTTATTTTTATTTTGCTTGGTCGCCACTCTGAAACTGAGTGAAAAAAAAATGTTCGATTTTGAAATTTATCAAGGTAATCATTGATTCAAGTTTTAGCAGTTTAGGTTTCGGAAACTGATACCCAGAAACATGCTACAAAAACCTCAACGGTGACTATTTCACGACAGAATTGAGTAGTACCAATGATATTTTACTTAGGTTTTCAATTAGACACTATTTTAATCATAATAAACAACAATACCTTTCTTATGTTTGCGTTGAAGCGTCGACGGCTTGTTTTAATTTCACGCGCCGGTTTCGTTCATTTTCGGCAATTGTCGTAAGCTTCAAAATTAAATCTTCAATCATTCGAGTACGATATGTATTAGCTTAACTCGGCTTTGGTACGGAGGAATCAATAATAATTTAAATATATAATAGTGTTTTGGTTTGAGAGTCCATGTTGAAACTTAATTGTCTTGTATTGTAGTTTTCTGTAGTGATTAGAAAATTACTGTTCCTGTCACTACTTTTCTAAATGTTTTCATAGCAAATTATTTGTCTGAGCCTGATTAAATTCTCCTTTTTTATGGATATACATTTTCTGTATTTAACTCCTTGGTATGGTGGATATTTTATGACATGTTTGATATTTGATTCTGCTTAAATATCTTTAATAAATATAGACATATTTCAGGTGATCTCAACCAACGGCATATCAGTCCGAAGAATATCAAACATTATTTGTTGTATGATATATATCGGGATTATTTGAGCACAGTTGAGAAGCTAGGTGGTGATGTCCTTTACCAAAGACCCGTGAACGGGAAAAGGTCAGTTTCTGTCCGGCCAGACGGAATAAATAAATCGGAACAATCATGAAAAAAATGTGCGCCGACTGTAGAATTGGAAGGATACTACACCAATCATCCCGATAAGAGAACATGCGTCACCATACTATACCAGGCCGCGGTGCTGGAGCAGGAAATTATGGCCCGTACAGGCAATAAGTCTGTCGAGAGTGTGCGTATAAATATAAACGCCCATCTAGTGTACAAACATGCTGAAGGATGTTCTAATGTTTTAGAGCCACAAACCGGGGATAAGACCGCTTAAAGAATCAAATGTGAAACGGTCAGCATGCCCAGTAGTACACTGAGCTCGCACATCGATGAAAGTATTAAAGAAGGCAAAGTCGATCCGAGAGGAAGTGTGTTGAATGGATGTGTCTTTACTCCAGCAGTGCTAGAGGTTGTCTGGCAAGCTATTTTCTGACTTAGTGCCATGCTAACGTTGCGGTATGGAGGAGCGGAATTCCAAATTCTTACGTTGTAGAAGTAGACGTGTCTTAAACTTTCGTACTCTTTCAGCTTGACAATTGAATTATGTAGATACGTTATGAAATATGTTTATTCAATTATATCGTTTTAGTTTTTTTTAAAAAAAGGATAAAGTGATGAACTCTGTATATTTCATTACTACATTACAAAAATATCCGAAGAAAAAGTGCCGAAATTATTAAAAGCAATATGTGTGATTTGAAAAAAAAGCTTTGATTACTAAATAAAAATTGTATTAAATTAAATTCTAGTTTCATTTTAAAGGAAGAAATCTGATATTTCAATTGTGCATTACTTGGTCACCTTGTCTGTTTGTCGCTCCCTTGTGTCACTTTGTCTAACACTTTGTCTGTCCAGTCACCTTCAATGTCATAAAGTATGAAAGGCGAAAATAATATATTACTTGAGAGTTTGAGACATACTTTTCTTCTTAGTGAAGTATTACATATATATGGTTATCTCGTTTCTTATTAGCTCACCAATCAAATTTAAATTCAAGTTTATAGAATTCCTTCTATAGGTTATGTGCAGATAACCTCACACTTTTTCAAAAGAAATTCTACACAACTATGGTACATATAATAGAAAAAGTTCGCTTTCAATGCCAAAATTTAGCCCAAATAGTGTTTGTTTAATAACTAGAGTGGTTTTTTTTCACGTCCGCTACACATCCTCTATAGAAAGAAAGGGAAAGAACATCTAAACTGGGCTCTGATATAAACTAATTTGTGCAGGATACTAAATTTGCTAAATATTAAACAAACATTATTTTTATTGATTTACACATTATATATGCAAATTTTAATAATTCAAGTAATGATGGCATTCTATTTTTTTCTCTCAAAAAAACCATGCAGTTGTCCAGTGTTCCTAAAAACAAACTTGTGTACTAGGGTAAACATTGGGAAATTAATCTATACTTGTATTTTATTTTGGTTTATAACCCATCGAGAAAAATCTACTATTTAGTTACTTAAAGGTTCACAATCTCAATTTTTCACGTATACCAATTTTGTAACAATCCCACGGAATCCTTAATTCCTTAATTGATATATACATGTGTATGTAATATGTAAATACTTGAGGTGACTACACAAGAGGCCTATGATCTATTCTCTTTTTCACGACCATACATGCAGTCCTAATTCTTTGAATTTGTTACATGTATTTATCTTGATTTGTAAGACGCCAAAGTGCACAAAAATCAATAGTAAGATCAGAAAATATTTTTTAATATTAAAAAAATTATTCTTTTGATATAAGGAAATATTTTTTTAATATTAGAAATTCATTTTGTAATATTAAAAATAAATTTTCTAATATTACAAATTCCTGGTTTAGAAATGTTATAAAATATCACACTTTTTGTGACTTTACAAATTGAACTTGATTTGTAATACTAGTATTAGAAAATTAGGTGCCCAGAAACTAAGCGCTTTTACATGACACATATATGTCTATCGAATAACTTGTTGCACTTGAGTTATAAAGCTTATCAACTGAAAATTGTAGTTAGTTTAAAGGAACGCGTGTCTAAGGATATGATTTATTTCAATGATTGTGAATTAAATTTGAACGATTTAACAGACTGTTGCGACCTTGAGGTCGATAAATTAAATTTCGACCTGAAAAATTCGGAATGGCCAGCTAGTAGTTTGTAGCTCAATTGTGCACTATGTCGAGAGTTTTGTATGCATTCATATGGGTGTTCTATGTAAACCTATATCGAACCTGAATATTACCCAAACCGGTGCACTGCTACGATGTATAACGAATTTTGGTGTGTGTATGTGTGTTTCGTAACTGAGTTCAATATTAAACAAAAATAATAATATTAAGGAATTAAGCTTGTGTTAAGATACATTTAATTCGACCCCCGTACTTTCTTTTTATCTCATTTTTTGCAATTTGACGATTATTTGAGGCGTAAAAATTCATACGATCGATATAAATTGCTTCAGTGCATGAGTACTTTGATTCAATAGCCATACGGCTAGTCATAAATGAGGTTTGCTTTAAAAATATATAACACTGTCGCCGGTTCCGTGAACTCATTGAAACACCCGTCACAATAAATTCGAATTTAAACTTATAGACTGTGCAGATGTTTGCCGATTAATCCCCTTTGGGATTCAGTGTCCGGAGCTGTTTTCTGATTTGACCACCCACTGACGGCCAAATCAGAAAACAGCTCCGGACACTGAATCAGAAAAGGGATTAGTTTGCCGATATTTTTGCCAGTTGTAAAGCTTTTAAAATCCATTTCACCCTATTGCCGAGAAGTCTTATTTTTGCCCAAAAACTATTGTTTGTTTTAAACATATTTTATTCGATAAGAATTGATAGCAGGCTCTAAGTCTATATATATATTCTCTCCATACCAGGCAACCAGGGGCAGTCCAGGATTTGAGTTCCGGAGAGGGGGCGTCCAATGAATAAAAAGCAAAGCAAGGCAAAAAATGTTATGGGGTGAAACTTGTGGTGAAGTTTTTTCCTTACCGATTTAGCGATTTGTTGGGGGGGGGGTACGCCTGGCACACCAGTCCAAGAATTCGCGCCTGGCAACATGCAATTAGTGCACATGTATGCAATTAAGAAATATACACACATATAAAAAATGATACCTCTATTATTTTTTTTAAAAAGATGACTTCAACGGAAATAAAAATCTGACTTTTAGTATTCATATCAAAGATATTTACTGCAATCTATTTTGAAAATATAAAAATTATTTAAAAATAAATCAAATAAGTTATTATTGAGAATATCATATTTATCTCAGTTGAGGAAAAAATGTATGTTGGCCAAATCTTATCAAATATTACACTTCTTCACACAAAAAAAATATCGATCGTAATGAAATTTGAGCCAAGTTTTTAAGAAATTTCCAAAAGTTTTTACGCGTAACTTATCAGTTCCGAAAAAGGGCATAGGTAACTGAATCCCATTTCCGTCCCTCCGACTGCTAATAGCAATATCAGTTGGAGTTATTTTAAATTTATATAAAAGCAATAAAATAAAATATACAGATTTAAGTCTGTCAACAAGTCAAAATTACCATCAGCTTTAAATAAAGGAGTCAATATGTACTACTGAAATCTTTTGGTACTTTATAAGAATCTTGTATTGCAAGCAAAATCTTCACATTTTTCAAACGTAAACTGTTCATTTCGAAATAGTCCAAATAGCAAGTTCTGCAAGGTGTAATGGACCTTCAATTCCACACAGACACTCTGCAGCGCCCACCTCTGAGGTTGATAATTCGGACACGATATTAAAAAGTGGTAGTTATCCTCTATGGAGTCTCCACAGTGGGGAGAAACTGTTGAATACTGTCATGATCCAATCTTGTTATGTTGTCACTTGCAAAGTGTGGGGGTATATGGTGATAAGGGTGTCTTCCCATTGTGCACCTCCTATTTCAGAATTTGATCCGAATTAATTTTCGGGTTTCATATAGAACATACATTTTGCCTTTTGTCAATATGGGGACATGGTCGGGATCTCTTTTCCGTTATTCTCCTATACATTTTGTATACCACTGAATTGAACTGAATGCAACTTTTACAGAATCTATATTACATGTGCCCATTGTACACCTCTTATTTTAGATTTTGTTCCAAGTCATTAAAAGGTTAATCGAGGTTAAAAGGTTTCATGTGTTCATATTGATGAGTGGGAGTTTCTATTCCGTGAGTATTGCACGGTTTTTGTAGTTTAATTTAATCTTAGGACCCCAATAGATACATGCTTTTAATGTAACGCCCGAGCAGCAATGTTTTAGCTATATTCAGGCGAATCAAACCAATTACTATTTATTCTTGGTCTCTTTTTACTCGAAGTTTTATTGTGAAAAATATTTTCCATTGAAGAAGCCCGGCACCTTTAAAATGTTTTTAAAATCTGAGGCTGCTTTTATGATCTGTATTATGATATTTATTAAATGTACTTTACAAAATGGATGACATAATTAATGCATCTTTATGGCAAGCCAAAGTGGACAAAAATCAATATTTTGTAATATTAGAAAATGATTTTTTAATATTACAAAATATTTTTTTTAATATCAGAAAAGATTTTTTAATATTAGAAATTCATTTTGTAATATTAAAAATTCATTTTCTAATATTATAAATTCCTGATTTAGTAATATTATAAAGTATCACACATTTTATAATGTTAGAAAATGAATTTGTAATATTAGAAAATAAATTTGTAATATTAAAAAATCCCTTTGCAATATTGCAAAATCAGTCACATTTTTTTTAATATTACAAAATGATTTTCTAATATTAAAAAATCGCAACAGAATACGACAAATCCATTTTCTAGTATTAGAAAATCAATTTCTTATATCAAAAAACCGTTTTTTAATGTTAGATATTCAATTGAATTTTTAATATTAAAAAAGTGTTTTGTGATATTAGAAATCTAATTTGTAATATTACAAATTGAATTTGTAATATTACAAATTGAATTTGTAATATTACAAATTGAATTTGTAATATTAGAAAATGAATTTGTAATATTAGAAAATGAATTTGTAATATTAGAAAATCAGTTACATTTTTTAATATTACAAAATGATTTTCTAATATTAAAAAATCGTCATTGAATACGACAAATTCATTTTCTAATATTAGAAAATCAACTTCTAATATTCAATAATAGTTTTTTAATATTATAAATTCAATTGAATTTTTGATATTAAAAATGATTAGTATGATAGTTGGGATTCGCTATGGGGTGATAGGTATTTGAATTGCGTACTACAATGATTATGTTTTGAAAGTAATCAGTTGAAAAAGTCATCGGGGTAGATACTAAAAGATTTATGGGTAATATTAATATTAAGCATATTAATTGAAATCAGCAATAATAATATTATGTGAACATGTGTGACAGGTATATACCCTATATAAAAACCTCGTGTCTTCTACAAGTAAACAAGCGTATATAAGTATGGTTATTTTCTTGCAAAAGTCACCAAAGGTAGATACTCACAGGTTTTTGGGTAATATAATAATGTCATTATACATGCACAATGCATGTACCCTATCATAAACCTCATCGTGTCTGATGTAAGCAAACAATAATAAATAGACTGTTATTTAGTTGCATAAGTCACCAAGGGTAGATAAAGGTTTAAGGGTCATATTATGGTAAAAAAAATTAGAAAATTCGAATGCAATTCAAATTATATACTAATATGTGTATGCTATACCCAATCACGATTCAATATAATATCAAGAATGATCAAATAATGTGAAATAATTAACCACCATGTTGTCTTACACCACTGGTAGAATTTTGTATTTCGTTATAAATGTAGATGAACCAGTAAGAATATCTATAGTTTCCAAGTTCATCACCCACACCAATTTTTCTTCACAGGTTAAATTTATGGAGTTTGGACGATTTATCATTATGCTTGTATAAAGAGTGATTCTATCATTATTAAATTTTGAACAATTAAATAAAAAATATGTGTTATCCTCTATTTCATTACTAGATGCACATCTCAAGCATAACCTATCTTGCCGAAGAGTGCCCTGATACATTGGTAAATCATTAATGAATATATTAAATAAATTAGGTCTTATCGATTATCGCCCTGTTTAGGGAATGTATATTAGAATAAGTCCCTGCCCATTTTAACTCCTAGGTTATAGGATAAAAAAATCAGTACATGTGTTACAAAGTCACTGATGTGGCTGTGATTAAAATAATCGTAGAAGAATTTTCTTAACCTGTAGTTAAACTTTTTAATATAAAAAAAAAATTTAAGTCAATTTATCAGGTCACGTCCCGTTAACAAAGAATCAAGTCGGAAAAGGAAAGCTAGGTTTTAGCCAAAAGGTCTCTTCCAAACGCATGATGTATCGGACCATAACAAAATACGGACCAAGCATAAACATAAATATACTGCAGGGTCCGGTTACACTGTGGTCCGATTTTGTGTAGTCCGATTTTGTCATAGTCCGTCACAAACGTTCGCTTCTATCAACATTACGGTGACTGCACGGCACTTCTATTGCTAATATGCGTGCACTTACACGGAATTTACATATGACTGATCTCTTCCTATGGAATTTATAAATATCAATGCTAGTAGGCCGTTTTGAATGTAAACTTTATTAAGAAAATATCATTAATCATTGGTTTATTTTATCAATATAAAATGGGCGGTTATTTAGGTTTAGTTTAAGATGACCATATCCATGTTTCAATATATGATAGCCATGAAATGTTTTCTTTAGTAGAGGTGAATACAATTTTGTAATGGTCCATCTTCGATCTGGTCCGAATCATCCTGTCACCTTTCTTTTACCCACAATTCCACCTTTGTGTACATCATGGCGGCAAAAATGGATAGTCGACTTGTTGTAGCTTGCATTCTAATTTTTATATTGAATATTATTACTTTCATTGCTTGTCAAACAACACAACCTGTTGGAAATACCACAACCGCTAATGCAGTAACTACTGATCAAACAACAACTACTGAACAGACCACCACCATAGCGGCTACAACTCAACCCCCAACAACCACAACAACCCCACTGCCGACGTTACCACCAACACAAGTAGCTTCAATCACAGGTCTCAAATCTTATATATATATATATGTATTCAATTTCATGAAAGATATTTGGCATGTAACATCAGAGTATGATTCAACTCACAAAATTACTGCGTCAGACATTGCCACTGACTGACTGAGGTTTAAACCCGGCTATAGGCTAGCAGTAGGTGACAAACCAACGACAAACTGATTCTGCTAAAGATTAAAGCCAATTAACATGTTATTTAAATATTCTACATATTACAATGCAGGTCAGCCATCCTGCCACACCTCCCCAACTCATGAGTCTTCTATCTATGCCCCTGTGCAGGTCCAGGTGATTAAAGAATAGGCCTGCAGCAGCGCTAAGCTTGTCGTAAGGCGCTAAATAGTGCTCAGAAACCTAGCTGGGGGCTAGGCGCTCTGCCCACAGAGCAACTGGAATGTGTGCCCCAGGTGGTGGAATGGGGTACCCCTGGCGTGTTACATGCTGGGGTTGTCAGGCTATAATACGGAAAACCTGACCGCAAACCATAGTGGTGCACTGTGTTGGGAAAGATGCCATGTTCCTCGCACGTTAAAGAACCCTGCTGTGGTATTCGATAGGAGTAGGAACCTTTGCGCTCCGCCACAATAGGCTAAATTGCCCGATCTTACCCATCCCCCCTTTTTCCAGTGGCAATCAAAATTTGTCGACCCTATTATCCTTGTGACCCATCCTTTTTTTTTCATTTCATGTTCATTATATCATCCATTTCATTTTCATTATCTGAATATAGCTGAAATATTGCTGCTCGGACGTTAAACCCCAACAAACAAACTTCTGTCTATGAAGAATTCTTATATGTGCACAACTGGCTCATTACATTGTATGTATCCAAACCCTGGTTTTTAGTAAGGCACCTAATTTATTAGGAGAACATGATTTAACTTAGAAAATTATAGAGTTGCCACTAAGCATGTAGTCCGAATTTCCTCTGACCCTGCAACCCTCCTCTTTTTTATTTGGATATTGATATGTTGGGTTGGGGTCAGAATGAATGCCATACAAAAAGTTGTAGATTTAGCGGTACTGTGGAGTACCACCCTTCAACCGCTTGTAACAACTTTCATGTTGAAATTGTGCATTTCACACCTACCTAGTTTGATTCTGGAATCATTTTCCTGTATGCTGATACCAAATTTGCTACAAAAATTACATTTATTATTGAAATTTCAATAATTTTCCATGAGAGACCCTGTTTTGTTGACATTTGAACCGTAGTAGAGAGTGGGCGGAGCTTGTTAACTTTGTAATGGAATGAAGCAGAAACGATTTTTAAAACCGGAATCTAACAGAATATTTAAAAATTCCGCTGAAAAATTACGTGTCCGCTACCCTTCCATTCCAAAAGTAATAAGCTCTGCCCACTCTCTATTAGGGTTCAAAATGGTGTTGTAACATGTGTATCATTTAAATGATTGTCCTATGAAAAACCCTATTCTTTCCATCTGAAAAACCACTGCACTAACCATCAGACACAATACCAGGGTTCTCGATAAAGTAAGTACACGTGTCCTGTATGCAAGGAAAACTTGCTGGACATGCCAAGTTAAAACATTGTGTGTCCATGGGACGCGTCTTCACAGTATCAGGTGCATCCCAAACTGGACAACCTTAAGTTTACAAAGTTAATTACACATGATGTTCATTATACGATTTTTTCACAAAATAAAATTAAGCTACGAAGTATATGATAAAAAATTGTGACAAATAATTTCAATCTCATTTCTTTAATTGGAAGAGTCATAAGTCTGACAGAAGGTGTTAATTGCTGTCTAAACAGGTAAGGGTATGTAACGTTTTATGGCAGGTAAATAATCTCTGAGGAGCAATCAGCTGACTAGGGTTTTACAATTAGAAAATGAATCTTGATTGGATATACAACTATTTTGTGAACATCCAATCATTTACTAAAGATTAATTTCTACTCCACAATTAATTTGACAATACTGTCATTTAAACAGGTCTCAAATTTGTAGAACCACATGTGTAAACAAATTCTAAAATTATCACTGTTAATACAAAATGAGTTACCTCACCTGCAGTCTTCACATTTCCTGTAATTTCAACAGTGCATTATTTTCCCCATAAGTTTTGTTTGCAATAATTAAAGGAAATGCTATTCCTATTAAGTTGTGATGATTTTGGAAAGAGTAATCAAGGGAACCAAGGTTATAGCAGTAATCAAAACTTTTTGAAAAGAATGTATTCCAGGGACAAAGACCAGACATGGAAAACAGACATACACAACAAAAAACATAAAGTAACAAAAACATACATACAAAGTAACAATAGTAAATGAGCAACTCGGACTCCACTAAAAACTAGGAGCATGGACCAGGTGCACCGGTAGGGTAAGCGTCCTCTGCTTTTCTAGAAACACCCGCCAAGTTGCTCATAAAAAGTCAAGTCCGGGGTAGACAAACGAGGAAAGGAAAACTATGACCCGTTGAATAAATCAGTTTTCATGGTGCTGATGGATACACCATAATGATCCACGAGTTCATGATGACGACCATAAAACTTCTGTAGTGATGACTTCAATCTTGTAGCAACATAACCCTGTTCCTTGAATATTTGTTACATTTCACCTTATATTGCACCTCGTGGTATGCATTTAATGAAAAGTAAGAGTTGCCCAAGTTTCCTTCTTATGAAGAAACTTTATAGCATCACTCTGGTACATAATTCAAGTTAGGCTCATTTTGACTAATAAATTTGCTGGAATGTAATTGATCAATTTCAAACCATGAAAACGTGAATATTAACCCCTTTCAATTGACATCAATGGGAAGAAGGAAATATTTGCTCAGTGTATTCACATAAAGTAGAAATGAATTTGAATATAAATAAAAGTTTTCTCATTTTTATTTATTTTTTTGAATTTGATAAAACTTAGGAATTTTAATTAGGTTTAGAGGAATACAACACAAAAAAGGGGGCTCACAAACTTCAATCTATTATAGTGCATGCACATGTTGTTCAACTGAAAAAAGGCCTTTTAATGATATAGTGATTGTCTCATTCATACATTACTATAGACTAGTACAGTAAAACCCATGCAATTTGCAAAATATGTCCTGAAAATGTCGGTTTACACATTGTCCCACATAAAAACCCCCATGGGAATTTTCAAAAGTTGGCAGGTATGTTAGTATTATAAATATAGTTACATGTAGGTACATGGAACTAAATACGCATTATGTACAATGTATTATGAGTTATGGCTTAAAGCCAGCAAACAGAATAAGTTTGTTTTCAAATAAAAAAAAATGCTTAGTTTACACAATTTAATATGGATGACATGCACAATTGCAGTGAGATACGGTTTTGTATTATTGTACATACATGTATGTAGTACTACAACATGTATGTACACACTAAAATAATGAATGTAGCGTTCAAATTGGTTTTAAACCAGGAAAAGGATGGGACCCACCAAGTTCATCTGGGAATCAGCTTTCCAAAAAGTGATGAGTCCCAGCACTTACCATGTAAAAATCCTAGTGGGAACCCTGACGATACTTTAGTTCATGTTTGTTATACATTTATACTAGACTCATGTAGTAAACATTCAAATTAGGTTGTATTGTAAGATTTTTATATGACTTTACAACACAAGAAGAATATTCTTAAAATACTTGTTAAAATACTTATCCAAGTTCAAAGTTCATCAGAAACTTCATTTTATAATTGATTTAGAAAAAAGTGATTAATACTCAAACTTCCCAATTAAAACTGTCAATTATGGTATCGTATGATTTATATTTTAGTGATCTACTACCCCTACTTCTTTGGATATTTACTTTCCTTAGGGATAATCTAATTTCTTTCTAGATAACACATTTTTGTATTGAATGTTTATGTTTTTCCAACATTCCAGATATTGCTCCATGTCCGTGTGATTTGACAGGAAATGCATGTGATGTGAATTGTTGCTGTGATTTGGACTGTACACCAGCTGATAGAGATGTATTCACTGAATGTCTGGAGTCACCAGGAAGGTATTGAATCAAAGAGAGAAAAACTCACATTTTTGGTCATGGCAAAACAATAAGGCTGTTTGATGAGTGTGCTTTATTTACCCCATTGAAATAGCAGAAATTTGCCTATGATTTTTTTAACTGGTTGTACATTTATAGGAAGAAGCTAAACATGATCCAAAATGATTTTTACCTCGACTGTAAATGGTTGTTCATACATGTATTGGATTAGAATGGTAATTACTGTAACAAAAAGCTTGTAACAAGGACACTAGGAATGTCCTTAATACTGCTAAAATGTTAAATGTACATGTATGTTACTTTTGATGCCTTTATTAATAGTAGATATATGAAACATATAAAGTATAAATGTACATGTATTATAAAAGAAACTTTATTTGTGAGAATCAATTTTCATGGTTTGTTAAAATTCTTGGATTTACTGTTTTTGAATTTGTTGATTTTCTTAGACCATCAAAGTTTTCTATTGAAATTTTCATTTGGTTGGGAAGTTAATTAGTGGTAAGTCTGAACTACAAAAACCACCAAAAAAAAAATTAGTGGTAAGTCTGAACTACAAAAACCACCAAAAAAAAAAAACGGAAAATCTTTTATAGGGTTAGAATGATCTATATGAAATGTAAAGGTCCTTATGGGTATAGAGTAAGTCTTGTCACAAGGGTCCCAATCTACCATTCATAATGCATGATTTATTAATTACAGAGGGTTGAGTTCACCATTAAAAGCAAAACAAATTTCTGTGTAAAAGTATCAATGAAAATAACAACTATCTATTTCTACATGATAAAAGTGTTAAAAAATCAATAAATAGAAGATGTTGCATTGTAATGCAGTGTTTCAGTGTCCCCGAAGTAAACAATAAAATGTAGATTGGTCGTCAGATTTCAGTTCTACATAGGAAATTTCAGTAATGATAATGACATATCCTTAATATAAATGGAGGGAATTCTTAGTATGTAATTAGAGAACTCAGCCTGTACTGTTTAGAAATAGAATGTAAATTGTAGTAGTATTACTTTGTTGATGAAAATTCAAAAATTTGTGATAAGAAAATAGGTAAATTGTTTTACTAAAGGAAGTTAGTAATTGGTAGATAAAACTGATTTTGAGTTCAGACTGAGACTTATTTTAAATGTAAGTTCATGAAAATTGAAGTGACTATCACTATCAAGTGATATAACATATGAATGTTTCTCATCAAATGATTCTTACATTTGATTGTCATCCACATGTCATGAATTTTTAAACTTGATATATGGCTAGCATGATTGTTAATATGCAGAAATATTGTGTTATTGTTTAGCCATTGTGATGATACATGCATCTCTAATATTTTGTTAATTTGTCTAAATTGTTTTTTACAGTGTTGATAATAAGATGTGTGTACAAAAGAACATCCTGTTACTAGAAAATGCTCCTTTTTCAAAAAACTACACACAAGATGGACTTTTCTGTATTTATTTTGACAACTGTAAGTAATTTGTATTAACACTTAGTTATTGTAGGATAGAGAATTATGAAGGGTGAAGAAATTCTGGTGTTTAAAGATGGGTTCAAAATTTATCACAGAAAGAAATAACTTTAGAATTGATTTATTTGTCGAGTTTTCCATATTTAACACTTTAAAAAAATACTAGCCCTGTTTCATAAGACTTTCGATCAGTTACAAGTAAAGGTAACTAAATTCTATGATATCCTTACTAAAACCCTGGGGTATTGTACCCTTTTCTGTCCCTTACAAGCATTTGTGTTATATTAACAGATCAAGAAAGAAATTACTACACAGCTCCAAACCTGGTCACTGATGAAACAACTTTTAATAACTATGTCAACACATATGGCAGTTTCTCATACCAGACTGGAACTACTGGCCAATCTTCAATTGCAAACTATTATAGGGTATGTTCAATACTTAAGCTGCCTTCAAAATCAAAGCATTATCAATATGGTGCATTCAGAGTAAAGACATTGTTACCTTCCAAATCAGAACAAAACAGGTTAGTAGAGTTCAGAGTAAAGACATTGTTATGTTCTAAATCAGAACAAGACAGGTTAGGTGAGTCCAGAGTAAAGCAATGTGTTGTGAAATACGTTTTCACATACATGAATTTCATCTTTCAGAATTATCCTGAAGTATTTTGGGAATTATTATCCTTTTTAACAGAATTCTGTAGCTATTTTGATGTTTACATTTTCCGCCAAAGTAGAGTTATTGTTTTTTTGGGGCACACTAATTTTCATACCACTACTGGTTAGATACAGGTTTAAATTCTGTGTTTTGAGTAAATTAGTCTTGTTATAGAATATTGTTGTATATAATTATGTTTTATTTGCTCTGCATATTTGTCAGTCACGTCGGTGTTATGAACGTCTTTTATTCCACGAAATTAGCATATTGCAAGAAATTTCATGTGTTGTCATTGACAATCTGACATTGCTGTTTCTAACAAAAACAAAGTTGGTAAGTTCGAAATTCGACTGTCCCAGGGATCGGCTGTGTCATTCCCCTGACCTGTTTATTTGTCACGTTTGGACTTATATTTATACAGTTAACGATAAACTTTGTAGCTCTTTTTATACACATCTTCCTGTATTTCAAGTGTTTTTAGATGGTGAATTCCGTAATGCTTTTACTTGAAGGTGCTGTTTTTGTTTAGCCCAACCCCGGCCTAGACTTA
Source organism: Perna viridis (assembly GCA_037379345.1). Classification (NCBI taxonomy): domain Eukaryota; kingdom Metazoa; phylum Mollusca; class Bivalvia; order Mytilida; family Mytilidae; genus Perna; species Perna viridis. Next base: position 11,681,160 of record CM074518.1, read on the forward strand.
ATATTTTATTATTATTACTGATAATTATTTAGTGTTATATTTATACCTTTGTCTAAATTACTGACATTATGCAGGTTCTTTGACTGAATTTGTATATTATTTTTGGGTTGTCAAAATTATATTCTTGCATAATAAACTATTCATTTTTTATATGTGTTACATGCAGCTTCTACACCCATCAGTTTTCTGATTATTTTGTAGATTTCCGCTCGGTTTCCTAGTTTTACAATAAATGTAATAATTAATTGACAGTTGTTAGTAGAACAGCAATGTTTCTTTATGGTGATTGCATGAATTATTGGGGAATATCACCTCAGGGTTTTAACTTCAAATTTTGGCTTGGTAGCCCAGAGCTTCCATTCTGGTAGCCATTAATGATTGTTTATTTCTTTACAACCACAGTAGACATTTTAGTAACCCACACCATATGTTAGGGGCCATTGGCCAATGGGTCCTGCTAATTTCAAACCATGTTATCCTGAAAAATATTATGTATTGCATAAGCTTGGGAGTGTAATACATATACATGTATTTATATTATGTAGAATGATATTCCAATATATTCATTCAATAGCCCTATAGTTCACTAGTGTAAAATATGGTTAATTAGTGCACATTTACTTTTGGTATTACATTTTTTCTTCTTTCGTACCATTTACTGGTTGTTAATTTTTATAATAAGTGAAAAAATACTCATGCAAATTTTAGTTCAAATATCACATAGTTACTATCTCAGAATAGTAATCTAAAAGATTGTTAAATTTTTAAAATCTAATATATTCACAAGACTTTGGAAAAATTAAGTAGCAGTCTTGTCTTTGTAAGAATCATGTAAATTCTATGATGTATGATACATCCTAAAAATGCTACTTATTTTTATTTTAGCTCATCTGGCTGTTTGCTTTGTGAGCTATTGCCATCACTATGTTCCCATCCTCATTGTTAACAATTTTTCAAGCATGTTCTCCTCTAAAAATACTGAATGAATTTAGGTAAAACATATGCATGATTATCCTTAGGGTATCCTACAAATAGTTCGTGTTTGTTGCCATTACTACAAATAGAATATTGGGGTCAGACAGCAGTTTTTTTTTTATATTTCTCCAAAACTGTTAGGCTAAACCAAATTCTGATTGGGTAAAAGTGTTCAGCATGATGAGGTCTATTTGTGGTCAAATTTTGAAATGTGATGTTTGGAGTTATTGGCCATTTTGACATTTTTGACTGTTTTTGATGCTATTATTTCAATAATCTTCTCTGAAACTACTATTCAGAAATTAAATGGAACTTGAAAAGTTTCTTACGGTATTCTGTGCAAACTGAATGTTTAAAATGTTTGAAACATTGAAAAACACGGCTGTCGTTACATAAGATAGAACATAGGGGACAAAATGCTTACTTGCTATATTTTCCTCAACTAAAGAAGAATAATGGAGTCAAAGCTACTCTAAGGATAAATATGAAACTTTGTGTTGACTGGCAGTATTGAAATGTTTTTTAAGGCAGCTATTTCCAAAATACTGCCATTTTGCGACCATTTCATCCGGCTATCTCCTTGTACAGTTACAGGATATTTCTAAACATGATGAAGATGTGCAGGGCCAAAGGATTTTGATTTTCATGAAATATTACGGAAATTGTTGATAGTTAGACATAGTCATTTTCACCAGAAATAGGGGTATACATGTATGGCTTGTCTTGCTATCTCCTCCTGTAGTTTTTGAACTGCATCTAAAATATTTTTTGCAGGATGTTTCTACACGTAAGGATGGTGTGCAAGGTCATAGGATCTTGATTTTTGTGGAATATTACAGAACTAGGTGATAGTTGGACTTTGTAATTTTTGTCAGAAATATACCCCAAACAACAAAGTTTGGGATTTGTTAATGGGGGTATTAACATTTTTTATGAGTCAGTCAGTTCGTCCATCAGTTCTCTTTTTCTCATTGCAAATATTTTTGCAGTGCTTAGGCCAACATACCAAATATTTACTGCATCAGCCAACAGTACATACCCTTTCTGAATCTGCAATCCATGTCTTCATACAAAAATAAACATGTTCTTAATTTGACAAATCTAGCGAGCGGGGCATCATTAGTGTCTTACAGGAACATTTGATTTACTAAAATCACTGCTAACTAATAATGCAGGGGATTTTGTGACAAACAAGGCTTCTAGTTTGATATTGATGTACTTATTTCATTGTGTATATTGTAGGTTGGAGAACCTGTGTGGATTGTTATGAGACACTGGTTGATTTCATTGTGTATATTGTAGGTTGGAGATCCTGTGCAGATTGTTAATGAGACACTGGTTGATTTCATTGTGTATATTGTAGGTTGGAGATCCTGTGCGGATTGTTTATGAGACACTGGTCGTAGGAAACCTTCAGCTCCCTAGATCTCTTTCATCCACTGCCTGTTCTGACAGCCCAGTTGGTATGGTTTTTATTTTGGAAGAACTATTTTTTGTAGAGTATGATTATATTGTCTGCAGTTGTTTGTGGTATACTATATACATGTGTATGAAGCAAGTCGAGGAAGATATTTTTTTCTGAGTGTGGTGATATAGTGTACCACCCACAACTGCAGGTGGTATGTTATATTATACAGAATATCATTAGGTTCATGTTTTGATAAATTCTCAAAACTATCTGATGTGCCATTCTGTAATATTGAATTATTTGATATTTTTTCAACAAGAGAGAGTTTCTCATGCTCATCTAGAGTTGAAAAAATATTAAATAATCTGTTTATCGCTAATGTATAAGGTATTAGTTTTCTTTTATTTTCAGTTTTCCTAACCAAAATATGTAAGCTTTTTAAGCATTGCAAGGTTTCCTTTCGGAACTATTTTTTGGCAGAATGCTATGTGCAACTGTAGGATAATTTCCATTCTCTCTTGACTGGCATGAGATTGAAAATTATCGTATAGCGAGATAAAAGGGATTTTAAACAAAATAGCGATAATAGAAACTGAACAGTCCCATTCCTCCTTGCACCGTTCTGTAATAACTGAACAATCCCATTCCTTTTTGCACTGTTATGTAATAACTGAACAGTCAGTCCCTATCGCAGGACGGTTAAGGCCGTTTAAGGTGAAATTTATAAAAAAGATTCTTTTAGGTCGCATTCTACAGTAAAACTATTTTAAAATGACTAAAATTGCTATTAAACGTTTTCTATGAGGTTTGTTTGATAAAACAGGTTTGAAAAGACATGATTATTTTACTTTCGATTTATTTGGATTTTCCCTTGTGAATCACGTGATCATTTCCTGATATCTTTCTACTCAACTATAAAATACTTTTGCCTGACTTGTTAATCGCTACTAAATTTGTTAAAATTTGGCAAGATAGTTTGTATTTATGTATTTGTCCTGAATTTTGCTGGAAAAAGAAATGACTCGTCCGATTAGTCAAGAAAATCATATTAGAAATACGTTGTGTAGTGAAATTTGTTAATCTGTCAAAGTCAGCGAAAGATTATTTTGTTTCACTATACCTCACGATTTTTTGCCAGATACAGATAGATTCCTTATTTCATTCCGGTTCAATTGATGTATGACACAAGAAATTCGATTGAGTGGAACATGTCGGGCGAGATGAAACACCGACATAGTACGTGTCCAACTTTCGTTTCTCTTTTGTTTACAAACGCTCAAATGATCTATTTTTAGATTCCAGATTAAGTGACACAGTGGGTTATACAATTAAGATATCTGGTGTTTCTTTCACTTATGTACTTTATCATAACCGTGCACATTCGTACCTTATCTACTGTATCACAGTGAATGTTTTAAGTTTGTAATACAAGTGTGCATGATGCTGCACATTTCGTTGATCTATATATATATAGCACTCATCGGATATGAGTTGTTTAGGAGATGCATTTTATTGCTGTTACACGCCTGTGTTCAAGATTTTATGGATGTTTTAATGTTGTAAATGTATAGACTATTATGATCATGTGGGTAATATTCACATACAAATGAAACACTGAGTAAATAATTTTACTAAAAGGGGGTGCTGTGAAATGGTCAAGCTTGTAAACAATGCCTTTTTCCATGTATGGAAAATAAACCGCACCTACTAAAATTGTAAGAAATGTGAAAAAAAGAAAACTTTTAAAGAATATCTTAGCTGAAAATTGAAGAGATGATTGAAACATTTTATTTATTTTCTTTTTTCTTCTAATATATCTAGATAGCATTTCCAAAAGAGTGTCTTCTAAATGGAAAATTGTAACCGTCTGCAGATGTTGACGTAAACATTGCTTATGCCATTGTAGCACTTTATAACTTAGTTATTTTATGTAGTAGAAAATACATTTGAAGTGCCTTAACTTTCCTGTGTTCCTCTTTGCACTGTTCTGTAATAATTGAACAGTCAGTCCCATTTCTGTTTGCACTATTCTGTAATAACTGAGCAGTCCCATTCTTTTTTTGCACTGTTCTGAAATAACTGAACAGTCAGTCCCATTCCTCTTTGCACCATTCATTGTCTACCCTTTGCATTCCTATTAGCCATTTGATATTTTCTTCATTTACATTTGCAAAGTTCATTTTCAACAAATTTTATTGTTTTGGCAAAAGTATAAAAAAAGAGGAGAATGGAATGCAAAGGATAAAAAGATTTCTGGTTAGAGTGGGTGGTAGTTTTGTCATAAGGGTGGCAAAGATGGAGAAAATATCGTTTTCATGAAGGGAGGGTGACATTCTAAAAAAAAACATCTTTGTAAACCAATGAAAAATGTAGAATTTTATATGAAGTATAATATATAATGATCATGGCGTCTGTATGTCTGTCCACAAGTATTTTTTACTGATATATGACAGAAGCTGTGTAAAGGTATGCCATATTGTGGAATTTAAGACTGAGAATTCCTCCACTTCCTGTTTATAGTTGGGTTACTGGGGAGGTATTCTTTAGTGACATTTGCTCACAGTTTTTCAAAATTTTATGGATTTTGGGGTCGAACCACATAAATGAAAAATTTTCATTGAAAATTTTTCTTAAGTCCACTAATTGAAAAAAATTGATCAAGGATAAGTAATATCCATGGATTTAAGTACCTTCTGAGTGTATAGAAGACAGATTTTGCTTCTAATTTATTATGTTCCCTCTTAAAAATTTAATGTAGACACTGATATTTTGTACACCCCTACTATATGAGTCATGGGTATAAAGTGGTTTTTATGTATGTCTGTATATTCTGTTTTTATTTCAATCCAATTTTGATCTTTTTCAAACTTTACAATAACAACAATACATATTTATACAGTGCCTTTCAAATACAGCAATTATTCTAAGCACTGTACAAAACAAATAGAAAAGCAGGTGACATACAAATGTAATACATAAAATTATTTTAAAAATATATGTTAATTACTAGAACTGTTATACATTATTGTGAACCATTACAAACAGGTCAAGTTTGTATATGGTTTATATATTGGTAATTAGAACATATTTCATTAACTTTACCAAGAATTTTATTAGCTTAAAAAAACTAGTTTTAATTTAAACAGTTCCGTAATAGCAATTAAAGTATTTGAAGAAGAGGAAGAAATATAAAACTGTTATGAATTATAATTTTGTTTTGTTTGCCAATCTGATAAGACAGTTCTTTTCATTTTAAAAGTTTTTATTTAAAGTAAATATTGTTTATGACAATATCTTCTTCTTTTCAATGGATGCATTTTTTATTCTTAAGGTAGAATTTCAGAAAATCATTTACTTTGTCCACTTTATACAACCTGCAAGTTTTGCTGCACAGATCGTTAGGACTGTCTAGGTGTATTTTGCTCCACCATCCTTTTTATTAGGGATAGATGTATTGACTGATAAAGTGAAATAATTGGTTTCTCTGTTTATATTATTAGTGGCACCCATTTTGTGATCTTGATCGGTCAAATATGACATAATGTTAATTATGATACAGTACTCAAAATAAGCAAGTGTCTGTTGTCTATGCAGTAAAAAATATTAGAGAGGATATTTGCTTATTTATTCTGTCATCTGATTAAAAAAAATGCTTGGTTAGTCCTTTGTCAGTCTAGCTCATGCTCGATCTATACATCATTAAAGGGTCCATATCAGTCTGTACCTTCGTACTCAGTTTTGTAATTCAATTTTTTTTTTAAAGCAAAAGACTGCATTACCAATTGATTGTGCAAGACAATTAATGTGTCTAAATGCAGTCAATCCACTATTCCAAGACTGTGTCAAACATGAATTGTGTGTCTACAGAGGTTCCCAACGTTACGGTTCAATGGGCTGCAGTTTTATTATGTTGTGTTTAGTGAAGCTTTTTTTAAATAATTTTAGAATACCTAGTTTTGTCAGAAAATGCCAAAACTTGGATGCTTATCAGATTTGTGAGTTGTAGTTATCTAATTCATTATACAGTACCATATTCAATAATATTATTGAATGGGGAATTAGTTCAGAAAAGCTTTCTTGATGAACTTGTTAATGTATCAAACCAGTAAATTTATCACTCCATCAACTCCCTGAAGAAAGTTTTCAAAAAAGATTTTCAATTGTTCACATTTGACAGTTGGCATTTCTTTTTAACCGTTTGAAACATGCAAGGTTTACGAAAAAATATGAATGTAAAATTTTCTTGAATAGTCTGTAAGTTTGGTTCTTACAGTGTATATTGTAATGAAATCATTTTTTTTTCTAGCCTATTTGCGGAATGAAGAATCTTCATGTGTTCGACAGATAACAGAATTGAATACCAACAACTGTACTGGAACAACATCATTCAATGCTCAGTCCTATTACACAGGTTTTAGGGTTGTTACTGTAAGTCTGAATATGTAGTCTTCTCACATTCTTAATTTTTAATATTAGAGCTCATTGATATTGGCAGTAAAAAAGGTATTTATTAGAGTCTAACTTCACTCGCTCAAAATTGGATGCCTTGAACACCATGAATTTCTCAAACACAATTCAAAGTACCAAACTTTTCTCTTATGTAATCAGTATAAATAACTGTGGATTTCTCGAGCATTTGATCTGACTAGTCGGTCCATTCTGTCATAAATCTTAGATAATAACCCTCATTAACTCAAACTAGGCAGTCATTTTGTCAGCCTTGGTAATAAAAGGTGTGGAAAACTCAAACCCTATCATTAATCAAAGTATCATTTTATTTAATTACAAGTAATATTTAAGTCATCACTTATTACATAGTTTTAAACTAACGTAGTTCTGATTGAAGTTCGAAAAAGTTCCGAAGTTGGTATGATGAAAGCATCAAAGAAAATTTGATGACAATAATTATTGACCAAGGAATCTGACACTTTTTTAAAGCAAAACGCAGCATTTATAATGTCCACAATCAACATAACCCTCTGATAGTGAATGAAAATTATCATAGAACTAACAAAACTTTGTAGGAAGTAAGCAATTTCTAACGATAAAGTCAGACTGGCAATGAAAAAATCCAGAAATCTACTAACTTCAATCTATTGAACTTCTGATAACTCAAATACATTTCAATGGTTCCTTGGAGTATGAGCGACCGAGGTTTGACTGTAAATATGATCATAGCTTAAAATATAATTTCAGTGGCATTTATGATGGCAAAGTCACACGTATCCTTAATTTTAAGCAATAACTTGGATTTTCATCTTTTCTTTGAGACTTGTTATCAGTATTGAATCCCCTACAATCACTGTACTCTCAAATCACAAGGGTGGTAACATTTAGAATTAATGTTCATTAACATGCCTCTCATACCTCAGTATTAAGTTGTTTATTGTAATCAACTTGTCAATCTTGTTCAACATATATTATACAATAGCAGACATTTTTTTTTGTGTTTTTGTTTTAGAGAAATTTTTAAAAAGTCACTTTCCCAAGTGAAAAAGTGAACACCAGCAGATTGGTGAGAGCAAAATGTCATTCCAAATCATAGGCTTTTTAAGCCCAAAACATGTACAAACATGTATATTTAGTAATTCAGGTATATTATATTTCAGACCCCGTATTTGTTTATTTACATTGTGAATGGGACTTTGGTAACGACAACACCATCCACAACTGTAACCACAACAACGCCGTCACCAGCAGGTAGGTCAAACAAATTGGTCTAAATTGTTTGAAGTGGAATTTTCCTCTGTTTTGTGTATATTTATAGAAATTCATTCTATCATTGGTTAAATATTCTATATAAATACACCATGTATATTTACATACTAGCCCTACATACAAAAAATTCCTTACAGCTACAACTTTTAAAAGTCTTCCAATGATTTAAAACTTATTCTGTGAAAGTTAATCATGTACTAATTTTTGCCAAAGTTATGCCTTTTAAGGTTAAAAATGCTTAAAATTCAAGCTGGTTAAAAAAACTTTTTTTGGCCAGATGAACTATTGCCATCAATTGGTGTCTGTTGTTGTGTGTAATTGAATTTAAAAAAAAAATCTTCTCTGAATCTACAAGGCAGAATTAAATGAAAGTTGGTATGATTGTTTATTAGTGGATTTTGCATGAACGCCTTTGGATTTTACTCATTTGATCCATGAAAATAAAACATGACCACCAATAATAAAAGTTTAACATGGGGATTAGCTAGCATTTTGCAGATATCTCTAGAACCATTGTTTTTAGCTCAATCTATAATGTAATAAGTTCAGCTTGAAAAAGTGAATCTATAACTAAATTTTACAGCCCCTGAACTTAATATTGTATTGAATTTGATGTAAGCTGATTTTAAAAATCTTCTTCAATGAAACCACTCAGCAGTATTGTATGAATATTGGTATGATGGTTCCTTAACCTACGTTTCCAGCTGAGTGATTTAGGCTTATGGGAGCCTCTAGTTTTGGCTTGTGTTTGATAAGAAGTTAATTTCTTAATACTGGTATTCACAGTATATATGATTTACAGACGACAACAGACACCAATTGATGGCAATAGCTCTCACGAGCTAAAAAAAAATCTTTTTTTTTTTTAACAAGTTTGAATTTTCAGCATATCTAATCTCTAATACTTTTTTTTTCATTGGCTGTGTATGGCAATGAAAGAATATACAAGGTGAACATTTAAAAAACAAAATAAAAAAGATATTTATTTTTGGCAGTATTTTATTAGCTTATTAAAACTTCAGATGAATCCAAGCTAAGCAGACTTTTAAAAGGCACAACTGCCAAAAGTGGGTATATTTTTAACTTAATAAGTTAATAATAAAAAAAAATCTGTACCTTTGTTCTTACCAAAGTTAGGCAGCATCTGTTGTTCATAAACACATTTCATTTGCACTGGAATAAAAATGATCTTTTCTATTTACATGTAAATTTTGATTGACCTAAACTTTAGTTCCATGCTCAAAATGGTGCCAGAATTTTATTAAAGGATAATTATCTGGAAAGAGTGAATAATAAAAAAACCCAGTTACAAAGGGTGTGACGATTTTATGAGTAATGATTATTTGTTTCCCTCTTAACTTTGCTTGAATTATGTCCTTCATATAAATATACACTTTAATGATTTATTAAATCCAAGATATTAATTTTGCATGCTTTAATTTTAGTGCTTTAAGAATGCCAATAAATTGTAATATATAGTAATGCATGTAATTGCTTCAAAGATTATTTGTATTTGCTTTTTAATCGAAAATAGACATTTTTAATTTCTGTTTTCTTCTGAAGAAAATGTTTTTTAAAGGATCATTTGAATTTGATTATTTTTATTGACCATTTTTAGGTGACCTGGCCCAAATAGCTTTGTGTGAGCTATTGCTCTCACTTGGCTTCTGTTGTTTTTGTCTTTTTTATCATTAACAATTCTTCGAAAATCATCTCTTCTGAGAAAAATATATCCAATTGGAAACTAGGCTTTGTATGAATATTCCATAGGGTAGCCTGCCCAGAACTAATGTGATCCATTGATAAATATTGCCACCGTTACTAAGAATAGGCCATACAGGTCAAGTTTTTTGGCAAGTGTCTTTAAGGCTGTTAGGTTAAGACAAATTCTAATTGAGTTAAAAGTGTTCAGTAAGATGGAAATTTACATGGCAAAATTTTCATAAAATCCTGTTGACCCATGCTATGTTTTTTTAATTAACTATTTTCATGTAATCATTTCCAAAAAAACTTCCTCAATAATTGGAACCAAACTTTGTATGGATGTTCTTTTGAGTATCCGGTCCGGAACTATTGTGGGTATCTTTTATCAGCTGTTACTAGACTAGACCTCAGCAGTCAAACAAAAAATTCATCTTCACCGAAACTATAAAAGAGATTTTTACCAAATTTTGTTAATATATTTTATAGAGTATTGTGCAATTAACTGATTTTTGTTCCCTTGACAATCATTTCAATTGTTATTGTTATAAGGGTTATATGACAGTTTTTTTCACTTTTTTTTCTAAAACCTTTTTTTGAAGTCTATAGTTATTACTTTGAAAAAAAAAATAGAAAGAAACTTTCATGAAATGAAATGATCCTTTTGCTAAGGACTACATAAGTTTCCAATGGGTTGAAGTGGTATGTCAACTCCTTGTTAGACCTTGGGCCTTTTAAAAATGAATAATACTCTTGCAGTTCTTAGCCAATATCATGAAAATCATTATAATAGAAAAGAACTTTCAATTGATGAATTATCTTTATGTTCAGCCATACAAAAAATTCAACTTAGTCATGGTAAGAAATAAACTCCTATTAGTGGGTTACTGAGTTAAGTAAAAAAACAAGTACTATTGTTAAAATAAAGATGGCAGACGCAATAAAATTTGTTGTTTTGACTTATAAGTTTCTATGTTTCATTCAGGAAATAACACATGGCACGCCATCTTAATTTTCAATACAGTTTTTTTCAATGCAACTAAGTTATCAGTAAATTGCCAATCAGAAAACAAAACTGTGAGCAGGTGACTTGTGTTTCCGTGGAAGAGCATCTTTAAAGTCAAAGGGTAAAAAGCAAAACTATACCAACTGCCTCGGATAAATAGTAATTTTTGAAGTTTTAGGCTTATATATTATAAGAACCACAGTGAAAGGTTTCAGTGACTGGAGTATTCTTTTATTCTTGACATATAAAATTCATTTCGCTAAGAAATGGTTCCAGATGAGCTATTCATGTCTACCTGAGCCTCTAGTTTATTTATTGGATTTGTCTTTTATTATATTAGATGTATCTATCCTAAGGGACTTTTCCAAAAAAATATGTGTGTATTCCCCATTTTTATGTCTGTATGAACATGGTAATTTTTGACAGTAACTTTCAGTGTCAACCGATAATACTACCGAAACAACTTCAGTAGTAACGCCATCTACTACAACTGTTACTATGACAACAGGTAAACAATTCTCGATAACTAACACCCTTTACTGTTCAGCCACTTGAAGTGTGAAATAATGATCAAATCAAAATGATTTTTGTTCCTGCTAAATATTTACTTCATTAGTGGATATCTAAGTTTTTGTATTAGATCATAAAAAATATCTTAAATTAGTCAAGTCATATATGTAAGATGAAAAACAAATAATCTGTAAATTTTAGATCTATGTTTGACTTTTTTTTATGATTTTAACTTTTTGATGTTTCTTCAGTTTTCATTTTTCTGTTAATTTATTTTTGTAATTGACAGTTTATTCTTTTTCTCTAACTTTATTTTCATATTTCATGTTTTGAATCACACCACTATTCACCGTTTCATTATACACTATCACTGCACATGTGTTGCTAGATCATTTTGCTCTTTACCTCACCTTTTTATCCTTTAGTAGTAATGTAGGCCACACCAAGAAATTACTGTTCTCTTTGATATGCCATGAAAACTTTAAAAGGATACTTTTATATGATGAATTTGTGTTCTCACTTCATTTTTGTCTCTCCCCCCCCCAAAAAAAAAAATTTGGTGTGGCCTTGCCACTTGGTATTCTGTTGGTTTGAATTGAAGCTTTCAGGCCTTTGAATACTAAAATGATTCTTATACATTCATCATTGTATGGTATACTGTCTGTCTGTATATACAAAACCATAAATTAAAAAATTCATTTGTAACATTTTAATAATATTTATGATAAAAGGAAGCAATGTTTTCCTTTTTTGTGGAGTAATGGGGATTTGAACATCAAAAACAGGATGACGAATTGTTTGTATGGTATGTCAACAAGTACAACAATACATTCACAGATATGATAATAAGGCAATCAATTGATTAACTCAATACATACATGATTAGTTTATTTGTGAGCTTAAACAGCACCTCTATCACTGATTAACAAACTTCAGCATTTTATTGTTATTTAGTTAGTTTTTTCTTTACATTTACAATTTTTCTATTGTCATGATTTACTATATTTCAAATAGCTTACTAGTATTGGAATATGTTACTACATGTATATAGATATTACAAAGTTTACTAAGCCAGTAGTAGAATTAAATGGTATAGTTGGTTGTAGATAGTTGTACATTATTGTTATGTATATAAACTATAGTACAGAATGAAATATTGATCATTATTTGACCGTTTGAATTAAGCTTGAGGTGCATAGTATGAATTATACTGAATATAGAACAGAAATTGATACTGCCCTGCATGCTATTACCATATGTTAAGCAAACTAATTGAAGGCTGTAGAACTTTGCCAATAAACACAATGCATCTTAATCAACAGAATATATATTTATGACCTCTAACAAGTCATTGACCTTTAACCTTTACAGATACTAACATTACAACCACAGTAACCATAGAAACCACAGAACCACCCACCACAGGTTTGTCAGGAGAGTAGCATGCTATGAACTTTGACCTATAGATAACCCTGCTTGCTTATCAATTAACCAAGAATCATACTGCTACTTTTGACTTGTCCTGCTGTCAGACTTGGTTGCAGACTTATTACATTGTTTTGTTGTATATTTGTATGATAATGTTGTTGTCCTCATTCATTTTTTGGTTTCAAGACAAAAATTTGAGTCTTTATAAAATTGTTCAACAAAACCACATAAGTTTTCAACAAGGAATTAGAGCCAAAAACAAGCATTTACTGATTTCTGGATGCAGGGTTGATACATGAAATAAGTATTAGTGCAGGGTTGATACAATTTCTTGTTTTGGTTATTATTTTCACAGTACAAACTGTATATGTCAATTCTGGATATTGAACTATCGTAGGAAAGTATCAAATTTCAAATTTGATATGTCCCTAGACTACTTTCATTCTGATTCAAAAACCTACCCTAGTTCTAACAATCATAATCCAAAATCAAAACTGTAACAAGCTTGAATGGATTGTCCATATTTGTCATAATTGTTCTGGGTTAATCCTTTGTGATTGTATCTGCAAAGCATTTTAACAACATTAACTTGTGATGATGCTTATTTTTGCAACCAAGTCCTTTGTTAATAATCGCAAGTGTTTGAAGTAACTTTTTTTTCAGGACTTAAATATTGTGAAAGAATTAATATTATTTATGTTGAATTTGATAAACCATGAAATGGTGATGATTTTTTAATGACGTAAAAAACTATAATTTTTTTTTTTTACACATAAATATATATGCTTGATAATCAAAATCTAAAAAGAGTAAAATTTGAACAATATGACCTTACTTATGACCAACAGTCGCCACTTTAAAACAAAGCAAGTTGAGCAGAATTTGATTGATGATGAAATTATAGAACCATACAGGCCTTCCTATCTCTGAATACACTAGTTTCTCTTAATTAAGTATACATACTCAGATTATAGATTTATAGAACCATACAGACCTTCCTATCTCTGAATACACTAGTTTCTCTTAATTAAGTATACATACTCAGATTATAGATTTATAGAACCGTACAGACCTTCCTATCTCTGAATACACTAGTTTCTCTTAATTAAGTATACATACTCAGATTATAGATTTATAGAACCATACAGACCTTCCTATCTCTGAATACACTAGTTTCTCTTAATTAAGTATACATACTCAGATCACTCTGTTGATCATGTTTTGATAACATTTAGGAAATGCAACACAAGCTTCATTCATTATTCAAAAATACTAATCATTTAAATATTGCTAATGTGGGTATGCAGTATATATATTTCAAGGAGTAATTTCTCATCAGCAACATAGGAACTGAATAATGAGAAGTTCAGGATTCAAAGGAACTCAAAACCAAAAATATAAGATAGCATGAATCCAAGTCCAGCAACAATAATTTCTATCAGAGTATGATAAAGGAGCTACATTATTGTAGCCCCATATTAAATACACAGAATGAAGCCTCAGTGCTTTAGGACTTTCAAATATTCTGTTAAGTCAAATTATGGTAAATATATAACATAAATGTAACTGTAACCATACCTTCTGTTGTTCATGTAAACATTTTACGACTGCAAAAAAAAATATTTCGTTGTTGAATGATTGTTTCAGATTCTCTGACTTGTTCCATGTATGGTATATAATTCATATTTAGTGTAAAAGTTAAATAAGCCTCCTCAATAAAAAATGTGATCTTTGTAATTGATATGAAATAAACTAAGGAAGATATTCTTGCTTTTAATCTATCTTTCTTATGCATCTTTCTTGTAGGCATTTATGCAACCATGTCTGTCCAATTTCAACATTTTTTGACAAGTGATAGTAAAATTTGCCATGAAGTATGATTGATTTCTGACTAATTATTACTTGGTTGACAGGAAATCTTATTTAATTTCATGACTTTAAGTACATGTAGATTGGCCTTTCTGCTGTCATGTATATTACTTGATGTTTGGTATTTTTTACACTATATAAATCTACATGGTTATACTTGACTTAAGATGTTGGATTGATGCTTTGTGTAATTGATACCAAAAATTAAAAAGTATCAATAGAAAGTTGTCAGTGAGTTTTGTCTTTTTCCTTAATTAATACAGATAAAAGTTAGTAGATCAATATAATTTGAATTAAAACTACTTAATATCATTATTGCATTATTGAAAATGTTATCGAAGCGGATTTCGTTGAAAATGTAACCCAATCAGATTTTTTTATTTTTGATATATTATTCAAACAGATTTTATTATTAAGAATGGTATCCAATCAGATATCATTATTAATATTATCCAATCAGATTTATTTTCTATAATGTTAACAAGTTAAATTTTGTTATTAAAAATGTTATCCAATCAGATTTCATTTTTTTTATTATTTTATTAAAACATACAGCAGTATTATAACAACATACCATAAGATAGTACACATCAGAGAAGCAAATACAGTAAATTGGTTTCCAAATTATACATTAAGTAATTCAGTTCTGAGTTTTAATGTGTGGAAAAGGAACTTACATAAAGTACTGTTATTCATCTCCATAACATTTCCTATGTTAAATAACTGTTTTATTATTAAAAATATTATCCAATCAGATTTGTTTATTAGGATTGTTATCCAATCAGATTTCTTTCCTCTGTTACAGTTCCTCCCACACAGATTAACCTATACAACAACAGTTATACAATTGATATAGGATTATCTGGTGTTATTTGTCGTGATTCTGCTGGTGTACAGAAAGTCTGTAACTTTCCTGTGGATACAGTACCAGCTCCTACTTACAATGGAGCTACATGTTCTAATGTGGTTAAAGAGGTTTGTGTTATATTGAGAAGGAATTGGGGAATAAGACCTATCAGTTGTTTCATTCAGTCACTGCATGTATCTTTCTGATCAGCCAATCAGATCTCATCTTTCATGATTTTGAAAGCATTATTTCAAGGTAAAAACCTGAGGATTTTGAAAACGTCTTCTGAACAGAAAGTAGAATGGAGTATTGTTTTGTCCTACACACAGTAACCGAAAGGAACAATTGATAGGTCAAATTTTGATTAGATTGATAAATATATACACCCTACGGACTATCACTTAATTTGCATATAAATATATAGACTTCAGATTCTAATGGGAACACTTGAAGCTGCATTAGCTGTCATATTTGTGATTTTTTGTTTCTGGAAAAAACTTCGAATATAATGCAATGATCCTTTTGAAGTTTACTTATTGTGATATAATGTGGCTTAAATATGGTCATTATTCATTTGAAAACTAATCAAGAAATAGATGAAATGAAATGAAAACAAGACACATGCTTACCTGTGTTGCCTTTATTGTTATTTTTTACCAAGGTTAAAGTATTTTTAACCCAGGTAAATGTCTTGTTGGCTATCTCCAGAAGTAATAGTGTATAATAGTTAGATCAGAGCTACTGATCTTCTCATATTAAAAAAAACCATTTTCACAATATTCTGTAGATAATATCGACACTTGTTGCTTTAACTGTATTGCTATAAACTTATTTCATTAAATCAGCAAATTTCAGTTGAATCAAAACTGAACAAATTTGGCAGCTAATGCAGCTTTAAGCTTTTAATTATTTTTTGAATTAGTGGTCAAGTATTAAATAATAAAAATATTTAATGAAACATACTAAAGATTTATTGGATTTCTCTGTGATGTTTAGCTGTTTATACCAATCTAAAAACTTGGTTCCCCTATTGTTCACAGATTTAGAATATGACTTATAATCTTCTTTTGTAGGTTGAGTATATAATCACCCATGATGCTACAAATGGAATATCTTCAGTAAATGTTAGTTTTGTCTTACAAGACATTACTACTACAAACTTACCACTTTCTCAGACCTTCAAATCTTCATTTGCTAGTGTAAGTATAATCATAACCTTTCTACACATGGTGTAAACATAAGAATACACCATTACATGCTCATTTTCTATGCTGGCTTAGTTGGTACTTTAGTGAGCTATCTGCAAAACTTAACTTTTTAGCCATCACTTGGTGTCCGTTGTCGTTGTTAACAATTTTTAGCTCACATGGCCAAAGGCCATGTGAGCTATTGCCATCACTTGGCTTCCATCGTTGTCGTCGTCACCGTCGTCATTAAAAATTATACAAAACTCTTCTCCTCTGAAACTACTTGACTTAATAGAACCAAACTTGGTATGAATATTCCTTGGGGTATCCTTCATAGAACTGGTGTTGGGATTTTTGATTCGTCAATAACATGGCCACCATTACTAAAAATAGAACATAGGGGTCAGACAGTAGTTTTTCACATATATCTCTTAAACCGTTAGGACAGTAGTTTTTCACATATATCTCTTAAACCGTTAGGTTTAGCTGAATTCTGACATGGGTAAAAGTGTTCAACATGATGAGATCTGAAATTTTGGTTTTAATCCGTTAAGCCATGTTTGAGTTATTGCCCTTTTTCAAAGATTTTTGCTATTTTTTATGTTATTTCTTTCAAAACCTTCTCCTCTGACACTACTTGACCAATTGTAATCAAACTTGGTATGAATGTTCCTTGGGGTATCATGCATAGAACTGATGTGGGGATTTTTTATCCGTCGAAAAACTCATGCTTTATGCCAGAGCTTGCCGAACTATGCAGACTTTTTGTATCACGTTAGAATTCTAACAAGTAGGGTTCTGGAACAGGGTTATGTTGCTACAAGATTGTAGTCATCACTACAGAAGTTTTATGGTCATCATCATGAACTCATGGATCACTACTGTGTATCATCTGTGCTATGAAAACTGATTTGGTCAACGTGTCATAGTTTCCTTTTCCTCTTTCTTCTACCCCGGACTTGACTTTGTGAGCAACTCAGCGGGTGTTTCTAGAAAAGCAGAGGACGCTTACCCTACCGGTGCTCCTGGTCCATGCTCCCAGTTTTTAGTGGAGTCTGAGTTGCTCATTTGCTTTTGTTACTTGTATGTATGATTTCAGTTACTTAATGTTTTTTGTTATGTATGTCTGTTTTCCATGTCTGATCTTTGTCCCTGGATTACATTCTTTTGCTATAACCTTGGTTCCCTTGATTACTCTTTCATAGTACATTGTATCAATGCTAAAAATCACAAAATTCAGAATTAGACAGATCATATTTAGAATATGGCCCAAAAAATGAGTCTTTGTAAAGTAGCATAAACAAGTGCACAATATGTATCCATGGGATACCCTTCATATACTGCATCTTAATTTTTTTTATAGAGATAACAATTTAAGTAAGAAATAATTTTTTACAAAGGTGGTTAGATCCTAGTGTTTCAAACTAATGTAAAGTCTTCCTGGTAACCCCCTGAACTTCAATATAGCATCTTGCATCTAAAAATTATGGCATCACATTTATATTGGAGTATGGGAATTTTTTTTTCAGATAGCATCTTGGTAAGAAATATAGCATCAGGGCATTGTGATGCTGTATGGCCCAGGGGAGATAATTGACCATATGTTTTTTGTTCATGTGCAGCAGGGTATCCCAGGTCTTTTTTGAACTGATGTTTCAATCATATCTGATGTACCTGTAAATTAAGATTTCAATTTTTTTAGATATGTCTTGAATATTTACAAATATCATATTTTGTGTTTATTTTTTAGCTCACCTGGCCGAACGCCATGTGAGCTATTGCCATCACTTGGGGTCTGTGATCATAGTTAAAATAAGTTTTGAAACTCTTCTCCCCTGACATTGCTTGACCAATTTGAACCAAACTTAGTATGAATGTTCCTTGGGATATCCTGCATAGATCTGTAATGGGGATTTTTGATCCTTTGAAAAACATGGCCACCTTGACTTAAAAGAGAACAAAGGGTTCAGAAGGAAGTTTTTCACATATATCTCCAAAACCATTAGTTTAGCCAAATTCTGACATAGGGTATATGTGTTGGAGTTATTGCCATCACTATGTGTCCTTTGTTGTCGTCCGTAAATTTTTCAAACATCTTCTATTAAACTACTCAACATATTGTAACCAAACTTTGTATGAATGTTCCTATGGATTTTTTTTAACATTTCTTGTGAGGGAATTTTTTTTTAACTTGATAGACAGGGCTGCTGTTATTAAAAATAGACCATAAGGGTCAAATTGCAGAATTTTGCAAATAACTCAAAAACAGTCCGGTTTAGCTAAAATTTAGCTGGGCTAAAATTGTTCAGGATGATGGGATGCCGATGGACCTATGCCAAAATTTTCAGAAAGATTTGTTGATGAATGAATGAGTTATGGGTCCTGAAATGGATTTTTTTCCCAAAATTTCCAGTTCCAATTTTTTAAAAGTTCTCCTCTGAAACTACTGGATAGATTGAAATAAAACTTAGCATGAATGTTATGAAAAACATGCATGGGGATTTTTCACATAGCAAAAAACTTCGCCACCATTACTAAAAATAGACCTTAGAGGTCAAATTGCAGATGTATGCACATAACTCAAAAACAGTTGGGATTTGCTATAATCTAGCTTGGGTAAATTTGTTCAGCATGATGGGCAGGATGGACTTATGCCAAAATTTTTAGAAAGATTCGGTGAGGTCTCACTAACCACTTCTAACGTTTCCATTACTTTACATGTTAAACAAGTAATTTTCGATGTTTCACTGTGAATTCCCAGGACAAATGACACCTGAAAGTTACATACCATTGCGAAGCTTGGAAAATAAGGCTTTTAAAGTCATTATTCTAATGGTACGATGACTGTAGAAATTCTTCACAAAATTTACTTGAATAAAAAATACTGAAAATCAACATTTTTAGCTCACCTGGCCAAAACCCATGTGAGCTATTGCCATCACTTGGCATACGTCGTCGCTAAAATTATTTTTAAAACTCTTCTCTCCTGACACTACTTGACCAATTGGAACCAAACTTGGTATGAATGTTTCTTGGGGTATCATGCATAGAACTGATGTGGGTATTTTTGATTCGTCGAAAAACATGGCAGCCACTGCTAAAAATAGAACATAGGGGTCAGACAGTAGTTTTTCGCATATATCTCCAAAAGCGTTAGGTTTAGCCAAATTCTGACATGAGTAAAAGTGTTCAGCATGATGAGATCTATCTGTGGTCAAATTATCATTTTAATATGTTAAGCCATGTTGGAATTATTGCCCTTTTTAGACTTTTTTTTTTTTGCTATTTTTAATGTTATTTCTTTCAAAAATCTTCTCCTCTAATTGGAACCAAACTTAGTATGAATGTTCCTTGGAGTATTCTGTATGGTGTGCGGATTTTTAATCCATCAAAAAACATGGCTGCTATTACTAAAAATAGAACCTAGGGGTCAGACAGTTTTTTTTTTCCATATAACCCTTTTTATAAGGTCTTTGTTTCCTTGTAAGAGTTATTGCCCTTGGAAGATGAAAAATGATTTTTTTTACAGTTTTGAGCCAATATCTTGAAAACTATAATAGATAGAAAGAAATTTTCAATCGCTGAAATGATCCCTAAGATAGTCCTACTAGAGTCTTGTTGAGTCAAAATTGTTGGACCACTCCTTGTTAAATTTATTGCTCTTGAAAGACAAACTTTAACCAGGTGAGCAATTCAGGCTCCTGGGAACCTCTTGTTACCTTTTCTGCTAACTGACAGCATGGGGGCAAATTACTCACACATGTAAACAATATTCATACACTTATGTAGTAAATTACAAATATGATTTTAAAGTACACATTCTCAGCTTTATTCTGACTACTTTTAATCAGAATACACACAAATAATGCACTTACAATGCATATTTCTAGGTTCATTGTGGGCTTTGTACTACATAGGGAGGTGGCCATTTGACCCGGAAGTGGTTAATGAGACCTGAGGAATAATTGAGTTATGGGTCCTGAAATGGATTTTTTTT
This sequence comes from Perna viridis, assembly GCA_037379345.1. Taxonomy (NCBI): domain Eukaryota; kingdom Metazoa; phylum Mollusca; class Bivalvia; order Mytilida; family Mytilidae; genus Perna; species Perna viridis. The sequence goes on from CM074518.1 coordinate 11,701,806, forward strand.
TTTAATCTTTACCTCAGAGAACTTGTAGGATGGATTGTAAAAATTGAGGATTTGTTAGAATTACTCGAAAACCAATGGGTTTAGCCAAATCTGAGAGAAAAATTGATCAGCATGGTGAGATGGACCTATGCCAAAATTTTCATAAAGATCTTGTGTTCGATGTTAGAGTTATTGCCCTTTAAGGGTAAAAAAATGACTACCGGTATGAGAGATTTATTTTATAATATGGAAACTGGGTGGATAACTAAGTTGCTCTCTATTGATGAAATGATTCTTGGGACAATAGTGCATTAAGACTGTATCTTGTTTTCCAGGTCAATGATGTCAATACAACTAAGTGGAGTGGTAATCCTGGTTACGTTGTTGGAAAACCAGTCAGAGCTGGTATTCGGTTTGTAAATGAGTCCTTTGGGAACAGAATGGTTATAGTTGAAAATGGCTATGATCTTACTGTGGTAAAGTCAACAGCCAATGGAGATTGCTCTACAGATGCTGGAAACCGTGTTCAAGTCAATTTTGGACAGGAAATCAGATCAGGATGTCTGCTAAGGTAATTATCTTTTCTTGGTTTAGAGAATATGATTTTTTTTATATTATACCCACACATACCAGTATTTTACCATTGTTGGTATTAAGAAACTTCAAGCATTTGATTATCCTCATAATTGAAAAAAATATATGTAAATTTTTTAGGGTTATTTCTTGACTTTTTATGAGCAACTCAGCGGGTGTTTCTAGAAAAGCAGAGGACGCTTACCCTACCAGTGCACCTTGTCCATGCTCCCAGTTTTTAGTGGAGTCTGAGTTGCGCATTTACTTTTGTTACTTTGTATATATGATTTTAGTTACTTTATGTTCTTTGTTGTGTATGTCTGTTTTCCATGTCTGGTCTTTGTCCCTGATTACATTCTTTTGATTACCGCTATAACCTTGGTTCCCTTGATTACTCTTCCAAACACTTTATTCAATATTCTAAACAAATTACACACCATATAGTGTCCCATAAAGTCATAGTTTTGTTAAGCTTGGCAGTAAGTTTATGAGTGGGAAGAAATATGATATAGACCCTTTCATGTTAACTGAGGATAGTTGATAAGAGTTTGTGGAGCATGCTCAGTATACCCTTCTGCAATTTTATTGTTCTACTGTTTACCCTATCCCTACTCTGCTGAAGTATATCATTTAAGTGGTTATTTTCGCTATATTCACGGTGAAAGTGGAATGCCAAAATTAAATCATGCAAAATACTTATGAAGATAAAACAGAGTTATTCATCTTCGTCCGATTCATTGAACAGTTTGCTTCTCGTTAAAATTACATTACACATAAAAAAACCTCACCCTGCTTTTGAACAAAAACACAAAATTTTCCACTTACAAAAAAAAAAAGCCACTTATACAGTACATCTCACATGCTCATTGACTTTTAAAAACTCAAAGGGTCTGTTGTATTGTGCTATAAAATTTACACTAAAAAGTCATCAAACATCAGTACCTAATCTAGTCATTTATTGCACTGGTGCAAATTGCAGTCTCAAATTCATATTATTTATTAAAAAGGCATTTTAAACATATTCTGAACTTTGCTATGAAATGAAAGGGATATTGCTTAAATATAAGTGAATATTGCCCCTTATAATACATGCACCTGTACATACAGTCAGACTTGTCTAAGGGACCTGTATTCAGCAATAACCTGTCTTAAAAGACTATGATAAAAGTTACTCTATCATGTAATGCATTCTATGTCAAGTAGACCTGTTTGATGTCTTATGTGACCATGAGTTTGGTCAGAGAGGGTTAACTGTATAATGTTCATCTAAACTCCTTCAGTACAAAATGCTCATGAGGACAGTAAAATCCATTATTCATGCAATAACCTTATACACATTAACTGAGGATCCAATCTCCTAGTTCATTTTCTATTTATAATCTTTTATTGTCTTTTTTTTAGTATAAACTTAGACACAATTACAACTGAACAGTACTGTAGCTACATGCAGGATGCTATTAACTTAGCTTTAGAGGGTACTGACGATTTTATCAATGCTAACCCTGATTTGAATAGATATGTTGCTACATTTGGTAACTCAGAACCAGAACAGACAGGTGACTGGGTACCTATTCTAGAGTTCCCAGGTGGAACTGTAGGGGTAAGATTAATAAGTACATTTAATGCAGCAAGGGTTTACATTGGTGGTGGTCCATACCCCTTTAATTTTTGACCTAGGACTGTTTTGAAATGTAATTTACCTAAGTTTTGGACTTTCAACCTTTTACATTGATATTTTATTGGGAACTTTTATTTTCTTAAAGTGATTATTGATTTGAAACTGGGAGGTTCAGAACCTTACACTTAAGAAAGAAAATTTGAACCTCTGCTCAGTACTTAACTCTTTTGATAAAAATAGTTAAAATTTTCTACAATACATTTTTGTTAACTTTAATGTTAAAAAATCTACTGTGTAATTTGGTGGAACAGAATTATATAATTTTTTGTTATCATAATTTTATTGATACTTTGTCAAAATAATTATGAGGCTGTTGGAGGTTGAAAATGCTTTTCCTGTGTACCATTTTCAACTATTTCTTGTGTCAGAATTTACTATGAAGGTACTTTAATTCATGAATACCAATTTTTTGTGATGACGGAAGAAACACAAGTTCGCGGATTCTTGAATTCATGGTTTTGAGGTTTTTCAGTACACACATCCATGGAAATCTCCTTCTATTGCGAACCCAATTTTGTGGTTTGTTCTACACACAAATAACACGAAAATTGGTAGCACACGATTAATAGAACTTTTACAGTAAATAAACCATATGTAAGCAAGTGAATTTGAGTTTCTAAGAAGTAAATTAATCCATGATTTGAAAATTGGGATATCATATAGTTATTGTGGCTTAACTCTTAGTATAATGTTCTATTCTTTTTCTGCCAGTCACCATCAGATAGTCAATCCTGTCTGCTATCTATGGGAATGCACATCCAGATTGTCTATGCTTATGTGGGGTCTGTTGCCAATAGACAAGCTAAAATCCTGGGTGTAGCTTTTAAATACGAAAATGAACAGTTAGTGACATATACTGTAAGTATTGCTATACCATTATTTGATTTTGATTTCCCAAGCTTACTATGTAAATCTAGCAACATTGTAAACCAGAACTTTCACATCAGTTGTTTTCAGTTTAGATACTATCCTTATATCAGTAATACCAACTTCAGTAACTTTCAATGAAATATTTGAAAAAATTATAAGAAATTTTTAAAAAATTATGTCAGTTGGTGACATAAAAGTAGGTTCTTTTTTTGTTCCTAGGTACATGTGTTTGACCACAATATGTTCATAAGATGTATAGTTCAGGCTGAAATAGTTGATTGGGTGTCATATCAATAATTCATTGATTGATTGTTTCTTTAAAATCCAACTACAAATATTTCATACATAATCAGTACAAGAACCAGTTGTAGCAACCATTTTGGAACAGATTAGAATATTAAATGGGGATGGGAAATAAGGAAATGGCTAATTTGATTGCCACTAGAAAATGGCTGAAATGGGTATAATCAGAAGAAATTTATGAATGGGGTCTTTTACCTACACGAAACATAGCGCCCGTTATTGTCCAACATTGGGCTTTTCTCTTTACGCCAGATCATCCCTGAAACGATGACCTACTCCATTTGACCATTAGGATGTACATGTATACACACTTATAAAGCTTTGTGGCCTGAGCATCTGACCAACATTTAGATTTCTATCTAATCAAAGTCTCCTTCTATGACAAATTAATCTTTACTTTGGGTCAATGTTATTTTAACACCCACGTCATTGGGTGTCATATCAATGAATAGATAGGCTTAAACATACATTTCGTAGGTCCCTATCTCAATAAATGGTTTATACATTGATGTGATATAAAACTTATTATTATTACTGTATTTAGGAAATTGGACCTTTAAGAATAATTAGGTCTAAGATACTTACATGGAGTTAACTTTTTATGAAACAGAGTTGGCAACCATTATTTATATGAAAATCTAAATACTGACTTCATTTTTTTAGTGCTCAGGATCTGCTTGTACACCAGGAAATGCTGGTGTAGATCAAAGATTTGAAATCAGCCAATCTGTATCCTTCATAGATGTTACGGAGCCTGCCACTGGTGCTGTTGGTGATGCTCCAGTATTTATTGCCAAAGTGCCTAATGACTTTTTCTACCCCTTTGGTACAGGGGCATCTAATTCATTAAGACATTCTGTGGCAGTGACTATATCTATGGCTTTGTTAGCATGTTTCGTTAGATTTTGTTTGTAGCAGAAGTAATTTTAGATTTTAAATAAGAGGTTTTTTTATTTTGCAAAGGATGTCTGTGATATCATTAAATATTATCATATCAAGGATGTTATTTGAAAAATCATTTCTCATATGAATCATGCAGGAAGAGAGATTACACAAGTTAACAATTTTTAAAAACAAAATTAAGGTATGATAAACGCTAGGTAAACCAGTAAAAATTTTGTAATTGTAAGAATTTATATGATGATATTCTTAGCTTTTATTTATTGAGCTATGAAAGAATGGAAACAAAATTCCTGCGTGACTATTGGTCAGAGTAATTCTTGTCAATAAAATTATTCTTGCCATTTTACTTTTATTTGTTTACTGAAATATGTCATTGAAAATGTATATTAGTGTAATTTATCTGTAAAATGTTGCTATACCAGCTCCTTCATTAATGATTTTTGAAAGGAAAACACAAAAGTTTAGGTGACAATATTTACTTATTGACAAGAACTACTCTGTGGCCAGTTTATTACCAGTCAAATGCGCTCTATATCTTTATATTAATTATTAGGTGTATATTTTGTAATGGTAGTATTTTAGTGCTGAGATATGTATGTGATTTGATAGGTGATACGAAAGGGAGTGCAAATGTGTAAACTGTTTCTAATCATTATTTATGTAAATAAATTTGTTTCTTGTAGTTTTTACTAGTATGTTTGTACTGAAAATTATTAGTTTATATCTACAGAAATTCTATACATAGCCACCCTTTCTTGTGAAAGTCATGCTCCTCTCTTAATTTTATTTGTAAAGAAAGACTTGAGGCTTAGTGTGAGGATACTCAAGGAACAATAGTCTTTACATGTAAATCACTGTTACCTGTCTAAACTGAACCCTGAAAAACCTGTTTAAACTGAACCCTAAATAACCTGTTTGAACAGAACCCTGAATAACCTGTCTAAATTGAACCCTAAATAACCTGTCTAAACCAAACTTTTTGATAGTCCCTTCATATCAGATGTAATGTATTTAGTTTAATTTATTCAACATGAATGAAAAGGATTAGGCAGCAGGCTCAGCCTATGTAAGCCCTCTCCTGTATGTTAAACCTTGGTAAATTAAACACCTGTCTATACTGAACCAAGTTTAAAGTCCAAAAGGTGTTTGCTTTAGACAGGTTTCACTGTGATAGAATAGATCATGAAATTGAATTAGCTTTAACACACGAAACATCTGAATATTTACATTATAGTCAATAATCTTAAAACTGTCCCAAGACATAGTCATTGTATAACACTAATGCCCATGATACAGGTATTGAGGCCAATACAATATATTACTTTCCTGTCAATGTTTTACAGTCAAACCTGTCATTACTACGCTAAATTGTGTTACTATGGACAGGTATTCAGGTTCATTGTGCAATGGAACTTGAAGATGTCAGGTTAAAATATAGATTCTCCATCAGAAATGATGGCTTGAATTATTTGTCTACTTGAGGTGTTAAAATTGAGATTTTCAATATGCCAGCTTTAGGGAGCATGTTAAAAAAATTAATTTTACCACAGAGAGTGGCGAAATTGTCAAGAAGAATCTGTAGAAAACTTGGATGATGTAAAATGATAGGAAATCTCTCAATTTTAATTACCACCTGGTTGCATTTATTAATTGGTTACCAGTTTATCCAAGGTTCAGTCTAGACATGTTTTACTATATTATGATTATTTTTTACAATTTTTATTTTATAGTGAAAATGTTTCTTGTGTAGAATTATTTTTACTCAATATTATGATATGTCAACACTTTAAACTTTATAAGAATTTCAATGTGAGTGCTACAGACACCAGGTTTTTTTCGTAGATGAAAGAAACAAAATTCAAGCATAAAAAAGTGCTTTTTAAGAGTAGATATTAATTGTACAATTTTAAATCAATAATCCATTTCAGTCAGATGTTATACAGTATGATTCTTTTGTGTTAATATATCATAACATTGAGCAAAATAATAAAGTCAGTTTTACTAAGTCACAAGTGTAAAAATGATAGTAAATAATGTTGTAACTATTCAATTTTCTTTGATGACATCAAACTCGTGAATTTGTCCAAGAGTAATACAAGACATGTGACCATATTTATTCCATTGAGAATATATTTGATATGAGTTGTTTTGAATATACATGTGTGTATTTATACATGTGAAATTGTAGAATTAATGCTCCGTCCATTGTTATATACTTGTAATATACACATGTATGTAGATATGAATTTAATTTAATGAACAATTAAAAGTTGATATGATATTTTAATGTTTCTATCATATTTTCATATGAGTGAATATCATTTCCCTGTCATCCTGTACTATATATCCATGTTATAATCAGTACAACTACTTCTTAAGACTTGGCAGGTCCTACATAAGTACAATATCCCAAACTTTTTATGTTTCTAATTTATTCCTTTGATTCTGTAAAAAAAAATCAGTTTTTGAAACTTAAAGACAACAAGAGCAAAAGAGATATTTATTAAAATATTTATATACTTTGTATTGCAGAATCTTAACTTATCCCCCTTTCATAGTGCACAATCTTTATCACAATCTAACAATGCAATAAAATCTACCATGATTGGATTTGGCATGATTGTTCCTTAGTGGTATCCTGTGCAAAATGACATTGTTTGGAATTTTGAGCTGTGAAAAAATATGGTAGCTGTTACTAAAATAGAACACAGGGATCAAAATACAGTTTTTTTTTCATATATCTCCAAAACTGTTAGATTTAACCAAATTCTGGCATAGGTAAAATTGGTTAGCATGATGAGACCTTTTGTAGGTCTAATTTTGGTGAAAATCTGTTGGCCATTGTTTGAGTTATTGCCCTTTTTGGATGAATTTTGCTGTTTTGATGTTACTTCTTTCAAAAATCGTTTCCTCAGAAACAATCATACAGAGTTCAATGAAAGTAGGTATGATTGTTTCTTTATTTTTATTTTGAGTGATCTGTATTTATTTTTTTAAAAGAAATTCAATATACCTGTTTTTTTTAGAAGTTGTCGAAATAATGAAAATACTCTTATCAAAAAACATATAAACATATATATTTGTAAAAAAAAAAAGCCCACATTAAGAATCAATTATCTCAAAATAAAGTTCAGTACTTTTTCTTTCCTTTTTCCCCCTTTTTTCACTAGTCAGGATTTTACACAATTCCCTTACATCACCACCCGATTATGATGTGCAAGGTATTCTTAATGCAGAAATTATTACTGACATACAAACATTTTACAGATACATATAACATATTTACAAAATAACATGAAAAAAAGAGTAAATATATTCTATTTCCATTCTCACATCATTCACCTACCACTCATTCATTGTAATATATAAGTTTGGACTGCAATAAGAGAAATTGATAAACAACAATTCTCCTGTGTAGTAAAATTATGATGGAAAAATAGCTTGTAAAGGAGTCCAGTATCTTTTAAATCCCTTAAATGTGCAATTTTTGTTTGCAACATAACTTTCAAGAGATTGTTACTGTCCAATACGGTTGCAGAGGCCAACCATATTTGGTGTAATTTCCTTTAGTTTACGTCTGTATAAATAGTCTTTTTTGCAAGTATAAACAACAGTTAGAAAATGGATCTTCTGAAGAAAACCCTAATAGTACTTGCTGCTTAGCAAAAGCGAAGTCTCTGTTGTATAGATGTATTTGATGCAAAAATGATGACGAAAAATGTTTTGTGACATGACAGTCCTAAAGTAAATGTGCGATGGTTTCTTCATCTAGTTTACAAAAAGAACACATATTGCTTGGCTTTAGCTTGATCTTTTCTAAGAAGGAATCGGTGGTCTAAATCGGGTGAAAACCTGTTGAACCATGTTGGCTGGATTGCCCTTTAACGTAACTTAATAACAAAAATAAGAATATGTAGCCTTTTTTAGGTGTATCATATTTTACAGTTTTGCATGATTCTTATAAAGACTACTACTTAAATCTTTAAACGTTCTTGGCACGAGTGATCGAATTTATTTCACAGTGTGGATTATCGAAATTTATTACACTGGGAACATTTATAAAAACACTGCCATCTATAATAAAAAATAATTTGCATCTTGTGTGTACGAGATACAAACTTGTAGGCACAACTTACTAACTTGCGCGCTCGAGCTACTAACTTGTGTGCACTGGTTTCAAGTATTGCGCACCAGGGTTTCGAATCTTGTTACAAACTTGTGTGCACCAGTTTCAAATCTTGTGCACACAAATTTCTAACTTGGGCGCACGAGTTACAAACTTGTCATAAGTTCTAAAATTTACTTACCTTAACCGATCTTTACTCTCCCAGACTGACTGCAATGGTATTTGATCTCTGTTTTGATCAACAATGCATATATGTCAACAATTTATTAGTGTATTTCTGTGTAAAGAACAACAACATTGCCATACCATATTACACCCAAATCTCATATTTACATGTATAAATGTGAACACCCAAAGGACCTGAAGTTTCACTCTATTTTACTATTGTAAGCAAATGTATGTTTTCCAACAATGCTCCTTGTTTTATAGTGAATAAATGACTAAACACAATGTACTCTGAACATAATTCCTGAAGCTACAAGACGTCCATAACTTTTCTTATGTACATGTATGAACCGTTATACTCAATGAAATTCATGACACTATACATATAGAATAACAAACAAGATTTAACTAAACTATTTAGTTTAGACTTACACAACTGCAGCTGAAAATACAATGTAGGGTAAGCGTCCTCTGCTTTTCTAGAAACACCCACCGAGTTGCTCATAAAAAGTCAAGTCTGGGGTAGAACAAAAGAGTGAAAACCATGACCCGTTGAATAAATCAGTTTTCATGGCGCAGATGGATACACCATAACGAGTTCATGATGACGACCATAAAACTTATGTAGTGATGACTTCAATCCTGTCTTTCTTCAAGGAAGACAACTAACTATGAAACTTGGAAATGAGAGAAAAAATTGTCAATATTAACCCAAATATTTAATCGACATAGCCAAACCAATATATTAAGCACGTTGAAAAAGAACAAATCAAGCATGGTAAAACAAATAGGAAGGCATTAAACCATATGTAAGCATGGTATCTAAAAGAAAGCATTAAACAATATATAGTTCTTGGTAGAGATTCCTCATACTTTGTAAGAAATAATTCCAAATCATCTTCCAAATATACAGAGGAAGATGTTTACAAAATGCTGGAATTTTTAATCGACAACATATTTGTCCAGTGTGGTGGTCGTGTTTTTCAACAAACTTGCTAACCTATTCCTTCACTCTTATGAGGCTGACTTTATAGCTGATTTGATCCGAAAGAAAGAATTTTGGCTAGATCCTTTAATCTCAGTTTCACTTTAAACAATCCTAATTTCGGAGATTTGATACATCGCATCTACCCCAAAGAACTTGAGATAAAGGATACTACAGACACTGTGAAGTCAATCTCATATCTTTATCTACACTTAGAGATCGATGGTAAAGGAAAACTATTGACAAAACTTTACGACAAATGTGATGACTTTTCATTCAGAATTGTCAACTTTCCTTTCATCCTTCAGCACCTGCGTACGGAGTTTTCATATCACAACTCATACATTGTCAGAGCTTACCGTAACTACGCAGACTTTTTGTATCGCGCTAGACTTCTTACAGTTAAGTTTCTGGAACAGGGTTATGTTGCTACAAGATTGAAGACATCACTACAGAAGTTTTATGGTCACCATCATGAACTCGTGGATCGTTACGATGTATCCATTTGCACCATGAAAACTGATTTGTTCATCGTGTCATAGTTTTCATTTCCTCTTGCGTCTGTCCCGGAATTTACTTTTTATGAGCTGGTGTTTCTTGAAAAGCAGAAGACACTTACCCTAACAGTGCACCTGGTCCATGCTCTCAGTTTTTAGTGGAGTCCGAGTTGCTCATTTGCTTTTGTTACTTTGTGTGTATTATTTTAGTTATTTAATGTTCTTTGTTGTGTATGTTTGTTTTCCATGTTTGGTCTTTGTCCCTGGATTGCTTCCTTTTGATTTCCACTAGAACCTTGGTTCCCTTGATTACTCTTTCAAAAGAATTAAGTAAAACTGCATGGTTCTGAAGTAATGTAATAAGGACACAAAGTCATGATCTAAACATATTCGTTGTGTCCTTTTTTAAACACCCATTACCAAAATAAAAAAAAATATATTTAAATTTCACTTTACTAATAGCTCATCTCTTAACATCAAGTGATCTGTTAAAAATAGTATTAGTTGATATGTTCAGCATGTATTGTTTTGTTTATTTATTTATTTATTTTTTAAATTTTCTTTAATTTTCTTTTTTTATTATTTGGTTTTTTTTCTGATGTATTTGTCATTGCGTTCTTTTATTATGATTATTTTTTTTTATAAATATAAGTCGCATGGCATCTTCCAGTTACAAAAAGCATCTTATGCATATGTTTTACAGTCTAAGAACGATTTTAGAAAGATCCAACGATAATTCAATCCCTACATAAACTTAATTATTGGAACAAAGATGCAAACTATCTACGTTTGATTGGTCCCTCGTTACGTTCTAATTTCTGATAAAACAAATGTCGACAAGAAGGCAACTTATCAAGACCAATCGACCAACTAAGCCTTCTCGAATCTGGCAATACCAAAATTACACAACTCATAATCATGAATCCGAAAGGCAGAAATTAAGACATTATCTGGCAAAATCAAGGATAAGCCATACACAATGAGATTAGCCACTTAGTTCCTTCCGAAGTGATTTAGATGCTTAAACAAGGTTAATGTCTAGCAAAAACTCCCGCTTCCATATTGACCATAAGATTTATGGTGTAAGTTTGAATTGTGGACTAGTGGCGGATCCAGTGTTTTAGGTAAGGAAGCCCAAAAAAATTATAGACAGGATCACCGATGAGAATAGGGGGTTTGGGAGCTTGCCCCCACCAAAGAAAATTTTGAAATATTAAACCTCAAATCCTGCATTCTGAGTGTATCTTGAACAATTTTTCAACATTTTAAAGAAAGAAAATTGCAATTTTCTAAGGAGCCCCCCACACCCGGGTCCGCCATTGTGGGCACAACATAAAGCTACATGTAGTCAACTCGTTGTTAGACTAGACGACTTGTGTAGTAAAAAAAATACCCGTAAGGTAAACTAGTGTTTTATATTATATTGTCCTGCTAACGAAAAAAAACATTGTAAACATAGATACATAGTGTGTAATTATATTAATTAAAATGTTTGTAACATGTCAAGCAAGTAAAAGCCCATGTGTACACTGCCTAGTCTAATAGACTCTAATAATGAGAAGAAATCTCAAGTCAATCAAAAGCATATCTTCTAGTCCCTTGCTTAGTATAATAAACATTGGTGAATGAGATCACACATAATTGATTTTAGCTTTTTATGTGGAAAGTTGGTTTATAAAGTTGAAAAAAAAATACAGCAAAGGGTATGGCTGCCAGAAGAAAGAAACACCTGCAAGAGCTGTGACTGTTATTACGACAAATTTGTCACTTAAGACGAACTGGCAAATCGTTTTAAAAAACGGATTTAAGAATTCTGAGACTAATAGAAAAGCCGACTTCGAATGGGAATTATCCAAGAACAAAGTCACTCTACTTGTTTTTCTCTTTTTGTCCATTTTCTGACATATATTCCTCAATCAACTATGTCTATCAAAACTCTGTCATTTTGTATCCAGCTGCTGTGCTGGGAATAACGGTAATTTGACCTTTTGCAAAAATGTATAGCATTAAGTCTATTAACAAAACTTAGGTTACCAGTAATGGCATGTCCAGTAGGACTTCAATTGGCAAAAAAGATTAGGTGGTTTGCATTTGAACTAATTAAGCCAGAGATTTCGCAGTATTCTTTTTGACTGAAAAAAAGTATCTGATAATTTATCAAATATAACTGTTGCCTTTTTTATCTTTCCATCACGTATATAATGTATATATAGAATAATTAAGGGAACCAAGATTCTAGAAAACTCATCAGGACAAAATTTTAAAGTTGGCTACACTACTAGGTTGTGTGTGGCAGTAAAAATGTGTAAGATTTAAGCAAGTAAGAGTATACATTGTATAGTACCATATTATACCTTAATACAGAATACTAATGCTCTTTTCGATTGGTTCTTGAATTAAAATGCGTTTAAATGTTTTCTAAAATGAAATTTGAAAATTTTCGCTTGTGTCTATTTTTAGTACAAGGAAAATTATGAAAAATTAAAAGGGGATTTTACACTTATTAATTTCGATGGTAAACACACTTCAATTCGTGCTGGTAATGTGAATAATTTTTACAACTAAATAGATTTTGTTGTAAGATGTGAAATGGAAGAGAGTAACGGCAAAGTAACTAGTGATGACAGTATAAAGAAGACGTTTGATGATACATTAAAACTTACTTCGGATCTTAAACAGCACTTAAGATTGATTCCAGCCCAACTTAAGACATTAAAAGAGAATGGCAATGCCGAAGTTATACAGCAAATAATGACTGCAATAAAACCCTTCATTGAAGACTTGAAGGAAATTGACGTACATATACCTAAAGTTGAAGTAGCTTTGAACGAACTAAATACTGATGTTCAATTCAGGAACACAAGTGGAAGTAAGTCTTGTATATATAAATACCGATAAATGCCATGCATGTATATGAATGGGTTACATAAATGCATTACATATATATAATGGGTATCATTGTCGTTTTCATTATATAAATGAGGCGGGTAAAAAATTTCGGGTCCTACTACAAAGGGTTTTTTTAACGTTCTTGACTACTCTTACGAGTCTCGCACGGACGGTATTTCGGGTCCGTCCCCTTTTACCTGTTAAGCCCCCCCCCACCCATCCACCCGTGCTTTGCACTCACTTAAATACAAGGAAGTGTTAGTATTCAGGTATACTAATGTTTTATTACTTCCTGGTTTAATATTTAGGGTACTATAAATATGATTTGATGTAAGCTCTCAGTCTTGCATTAATTTTCAATCGACTGCTCAATACTCACCCAGTAAGTTGGCTAAATTCATTTAATACTAGGCTGATTCGTTAAGTATAGTCGCTCATACGGTCAATTAGTCCGAGGTTGCTCTGACGTCCAACGGCTGATTTGCCAGACAAGCTGGGGCAATTCAGCCATAGGACGTCAGAGCAATCTCGGACTAAGGGTCAACATACTATATTTCAAAGCAGTTTTCGACATGACACAGGTTGTGTCTAATTGTATGACTTATGATATACCATGGCTCGCAACTACTTTGCTGTACTTGTGTGTAATTTTGTTTTGTTTTTTTTTGTTTTTTGTTTTTTTTTTGAGCCAGCTGCAGTCTGCACTGTGGTGCGAGGGTTGCATCGTCTTACATTGAAGACCAACAGTTGGCATTGAGCTTACATTTTTCATCCCGGTGAAGTTGCCTCTTTTTACATACCCACCATATCCAATCTCGTTATATATTCAAATATGGGACAGGTTTAAAGCGAAAAGAACAGTTATAACTCAAGAGGCCTTATTGATAATTATGCAAAAAACGATAAACCTGATGACGCCTTCAGTCATGTAGACTTAGGACGAGTTGTGTCAAACTTTCTTATAACATCATTTATGGAACAACCGTGATGATACTGTTACGGTCGAAATCGGAATTTTCCCATTCCGGAATGGGACGCGTCCTGAATTGGAATAATGCGAGATTCCACGTTATTCCGTTTCAGGCCGTCAGATTCCGGAATGGGACGATCTAGTTTATTAGATAAATAACGGTATTTCAAGTTCCTAGGCGGTATTTATTTGAATATGACAGACGCAGCAAAAGGTCCCAGTCTTGTATTCTTTGCCTCATAGACTTCTATAGTATACCTTAAATTTTCATGATTTAAAAAAAAATAGGCAAGGAGTTTCAACTTTTGACCATGTTTTTCAATTAAGGAAATGTCAAAAATAATTTTTAGGTTCATTTTTGAAAAAAAGGGCACAAAGTTTGGTACACCAGGACTGGTCAAACTAAAAATAGTCCTTTTCTACTTTCACTTTTATTTTGAGCTCATAAAATAGACACCTTTTCTGAAGCATTATTTTTCATGAAAATACTGGTTTTTCCTCAAAAACAAGTTTTTTGTGTCATAGCTTGATATTACCCTGTACTTTTGATGAAAAATGATAGTAATTTGCCAAGAAACAAAAACAGGAAAAGGCAAAAAAGAAAGCGCACTATATTTTCAATCTCCATGTTTTGACGTACACCCGCTCAGGAATATGTAATACAAGACTGATACCTATTACTAAAACTTTTAGATATCTTTAAATGTTGTTGCTTTTCTATAACTTTGTTCAATTTCCAACTTAAACACAAAATATCTCTGTCCTCCTGCTTTCCTGTGAATTTTTGTTCCAATTTTCATATAGGTACCCTTTAACAGTATCAAGTCAAATATCTCAAATTTTGCAAAAAAGTTTTGATAAAAAAAAAAATTTAGTTACCTTTTTAAACATTAAAGGTAGTCTGTATTGATAAGACAAATGCCTTAACTATTCTATGAATACTAAATTGTTTCAAAATCTCAATTTTGTGGCCGATATTCACAAAAGTCCAGTTCGGACCCCCCCTTTTTTAGCATTAACACAAGAGAGCCTCTTGATAATTTAAAATCTGCTTACTGAAACAACCAATTGCACAAAATTGAATTTCTTGTTTCAAAGGCATAATAGGGTCAAAATATTAAATAATTATCATTATTTTAATGAAAAAGACATCTTAGTTCCCCAAAATGCTGACTTTCAGTCACAATTGGTACCCCGGGCATGTATAAATGTACTCGGTAATTACAAATGGAGAAATATCTCACAGAAACAGATTTATATTTTGCAAGAACAGTTAATAACATACACAGAAAACATCAAAGTTTCTACTTACTTCACACTCTATTGAAGAAAATTCATTTTTTATATGTCATTACCACCAATTTTTTATAAGTCGCATTAATATTTGAGTGGAAGTACCATTAGAAATGGTCATTTATGAGATAAAAATTGTTTTATCGTCCAGTTTTTACTTTTAATCAATCAAAGGGCTGTAGTACAGCACTTCTTGAGCAGTTAAAGTGAAAATGCAAAAAAAACATTTCAGTTTTTATATGTCATGAGTAACAAGTGCAATTCAACCATTTTCAAGTCAAGTCTTTACTCCAAGTATTAAAAATGTAATAAAATCAAAACTGTTTATATTTCAGCAATTTAAGTCACACTATTTATTTCTTATATAGTTGTGATGAGAAAACTTTTGATAATAACAAGTGCAATCCATTGGTCGTCTTTTAATCCATCAAAAAATTGCTAATTTCCAAATTTAGTAAAAATATGCCATAAAAGTAAAACGTAAGGCCTTGAATCACTTTATTCCATTTAATGTTGCTCCATTTAGTATAAAATATGATATATTGTTGTTTGAAAGCTTCTAGAATAATTGAAACTCACTAACTAAAAATCTCACTTTCCACTGGTTATCAGGTCTCAGTCTTGTATTCTTCGCCTCACAGGCTTCTATAGTATACCTTAAATTTTCATGAATTTAAAAAAAAATAGGCAAGGAGTTTCAACTTTTGACCATGTTTTTCAATTAAGGAAATGTCAAAAATAATTTTTAGGTCTATTTTAGAAAAAAAAGGCACAAATTTTGGTACACCAGGACTGGTCAAACTAAAAAGAGACCTTTTCTACTTTCACTTTTATTTTGAGTTCATAAAGTAAAAACCTTTTCTGAAGCATTATTTTTCATTGAAAATACTATTTTTCCTCAAAAACTAAATTTTTGTGTCATAGCTTGATATTTACCCTGTACTTCTGATGAAAAATGATAGTCATTTGCGTACACCGCTCAGGAATATGTAATACAAGACTGATACCAAAATGGACACCGAAGTAGAGTTCAAGAAATTTTGAAAATTTCGTCAACAACTTACCAATTGAATTGAACAAATTACTTAGTGGTCCAAACACTGAGGACGAAATAGTTAAAAATAAAAATATTAGAAATATAAAAAATGGCAAAGCCTGTGGAGTTGATGATATTCTTAATGAATATCTTAAACACAATTTTGGAGCTAATACCTGTATACTTAAAGATTTATAATTTAGTACTCGAAACAGGTATTGTACCAGAACTTTGGTCACAAGAACTTATTGTACCTATTTATAAGATCCAAATAACAATAGAGGAATTACACTAAATTCATGATTAGGGAAAACCTTCTCATCCATTTTGAATGAAAGACTTACTAAGTCTTCTGATGAGATTGAGCTCTTATCTGAATCATAGACTTGATTTCGAAAGGGTTATTCTACTGTTGACAACATTTTTGTGTTACACTCCCTTTTAGCTATATATTTTTCAAAAACTATTTTGCACATTTGTTAACTTTAAAAAGCATTTGACATAGTTTGGAGAGATGGTCTGTGGCTAAAAGTTCAAAAATCCAATGTTACAAGGAAAATATTTTCAGTTATTTTCAATATGGATCAGAATATTAAGGCTTGTACTAGGCATCAAGGTAAACTCTCTGCATTTTTAACTGTGGAGTTGGTGTAAGACAAGGAGAAAACTTGTCGCAGTTTTTGTTCTCAATTTTATTGCATGATCTAGAAATTTTTTTTGTAAGACAATGAAGTACAAAATCTAGATTTGATAGAAAGTTCATGCTTAGAAATGTTTGATGTATATGTCAAAATATTTGTGATGCTTTATGCAGATCATACAATTATAATATCAGAAACAAAGGAAGCTTGCAAAAAGAATTGGATGTGTTTGCTAATTACTGTAAAGAATGGAAGTTACAAGTTAATACTGAGAAGACAAAAGTTATTGACTTCAGTAAAATAAAGTGTAAGCAACATTTTCAATTCCAAATATATAACACAAATATAGAAATAGGAGAGTCGTATACATATCTAGGCACGGTTTTCAGTTACAACGGCAGTTTCATTATTGTAAGAAAGCGTCTAATAGATCAAGCCCAAAAAGCTCTATTTGCTCTCTACAGGAAACTAAGAAACATTCCACAGCCAATAGATTTACAGTTGAAGTTATTTGATACTTTGCTATCACCAATACTGTTATATTCCTCTGAGGTCTGGGGTTTTGAAAATAAGCAAAACATTGAAAAGGTGCATCTTAAATTTTCTAAAAATGTCCTTAAGCTGTGAAGCAGCACTCCAAATTTTATGGTTTATGGAGAGTTGGGTAGAATTCCACTTGAAATATTTGTTAATGTAAGAATGGTTAGCTTTTGGGCAAGAACTATGCGAGAAGAACAAAAACTGTCAAATATAATGCTTCGGCTTATGTTAAAATTGCTTGAAAATAATCCACCAAATTTAGGTGGAATAACTATCATGTTAAATCTATCTTGGATGATACGGGTCTTAGTTACTTATGGAACGAACACGTTAAAGTAAATATTATCTGGCTTAAGGTCGCAGTTAAACAGACATTATGTGATCAATTCTACCATGGTCTTGGTTTTTACAAATGGACAACATATCTCGTGGTGAATTCTGCACTTAAGATTAAAATTAAGATGTCCTAACTTAAAACAACCAAACAGAAACTGGAAGGTGGTCTGGAGGCTCACGGAGTCAAAGAATATGTAATCTTTGTAAAAAAAAGGGTGTGGGAGATGAATTTCACATATTCTTCCAGTGAAATAATCCAACGGTTAAGTATTTAAGATCTCGTTACATCCCAGATTACTACTCAAAGCAACCGAATATGAGTAAATTTGGTGGGTTATTGTCTATCTGTAATGTTCAATTATACAAAGAGTGTGTGCTTTTTTACGAAAAATTGCTAATATCATATGAAAATGAATGTGTTAAAATAAAAATGTGAATCTGTATGTATTCACATATTTAATGATATTGACTGTTCTGTGTATTTTGTCGGTGTATTTGTCTTATTTACATGTATGTACATGTTTGTATTTGTTTTTTTGTTGTCCATTTGTACACCTACTGTGTCTGAGGCTATCAATAAAATCTTGTTTTGTTAAATCTTGTCTTAAATGGTCATGATGACGGATGATATAGCTACACACAGAGAGAGAATCGGACTGTTTTACTCATTACAAATCTAAGAAATGTCTCTCATTGTTCAATATCAAATTCATTTGTTTATTTATCACTTATGGGTCAGATACTTCTTTTAAGAATAGTCCTTTTCGATCATGAGCTAAATCGGGAACTAAATACAAAAGCAAGTACCGAGATAAAAAGGAAAAATATATCAAGTAATACTAAGTCTGTTCCAGACTTCCCAATAAAAACTGAAATTTTCTACTACATGATTGCTTGCATTTTATTGATAATTGCTGGGCCCTCGTCTACACCCAGTTGTAGCACAGAACCATTAAATACAAGCTCCACCAGCTTAAACCTAAGTTATTCGCAAATCCTGAAGAATTCCGTATTTTTTGTTCACTTGAACATGCAAAGCAAAAAACCAAAACTTGAGCAAATATCAATTGAATATAACGACTTCAATAGCCTCTCATTTACGGAAAGCTGATTAAAGCAGACTGTATCTGATAATGAAATATCGATAACAGGATACCAACTATTCCGCAAAGACTAGTTCGTTTGGATGGGAGTGTTGTTGTGTATGTAAGATCCAATATCGACTGTATCTGGCATCCCGACCTTTGCGTTGGTCAGTTAGAATGCTTATGGTTTGAAATAAGACTTAAAAAGAAAATGGTGTTATACTGTACATTTTATATTTCACCAAATAGTAACGATAATATATGGGAAGAAGTCTCCGAGTCTTTAGAATTAGCCCTAAATACTGCAAAGACATTACTGTAACAGGTAATTTTATTTATTAATCAACTATCTAATTCTCCAAACTATAAAATTAAAGATCTTCAAATGTTTAGCCTTCAGCAGTTAATCAATGAACCTACCCATTTTACTGAACACTCATCATCTCTTATTGACCTTGTCATGCTAAACAATCCAATCAACCTGTTGATTACTGATGTAGGTCGGCATCTCTTAGATCAAGTCCGCTTCCATTTACCCTTTCTTGGAATATTAAATCTCCCAAATCTAACCATCAAAAACCCTTTAAAAGAAAAATCTATCTATATGAAAAAGCAGATTATAACCTACTGAGAGATCGTTTCGCTAGAGTAGACTGGGACTCCCTATTTGTAAAAGAACAAATATATTCGTCTACTTCAAATATCACGGATAAAAATATTTCTGTCTGTGACGAGGTTATACAAAACCGTATCATTAGTATAAACAAGAAAGACCCACTTTGGATTAACTCTCGCTTAAAAAAAAATAATTAGGAAGAAAAACCGCTGTCATAACAAGGCAAAAAAGCATGATAGTCCGGATAGTTGGGAAATATTCAGAAAAATAAGAAAAAAGTGTAATCTAGCCGTTAAAAATGCGACTGACTATTATCTGACTATTACAGCAACATATCGAACAAAATAATAACGGAGACACGGACAAGGGTAAAAATGTATACCTATCCTTCTGAAAGGGGGTTTAAAAATTACTTTCCCTATTTTAATATTATACAATCTTTTTTTTATAATTTGAAAAGTGAACAGAGCAAATTATGAAGGCCTTCATTGACTCAGTACTTCGGTATTTTGATTATACTATTGTTTTCGGTGTTTTTACCGTTCACATGCATATAGAATTTATAAAAGTCATTCATTTATGCTGATTCTCAAACGTATTTGCTTCTAACCTTCCTTTAGTTCAGTGGAAGAGAAATCGCGTTTTACATTCTTTCTTCCCTTTCTAGAGTTGTCAGTCCCAAGTATTTTTACATGCCTTATTTGGTCCTTTAATTTGGTAATAAAACATTATTTTTGATTCCATTTACTTCCTCTGATTAAATTCGCACAACTTTATTAAAAGCAAAGCATGCTTACGCTGCAATTGCATCTAGTCCATGCTCCCAATTTTGAGGATTCACGCGATTTGATCATCTTTGTACCTTTTTGATTAGTATAAGCCTTTTGTGTGTGTTTGTTTTCCATGTATAGTCTTTATACCTTGATTTATGAATTTCCTTCTAATCTTAAAATTGAATTTATTACATCATATTCAGTACAAATGTCTTATATAATCGGACGACCTGAATCGGAATAACGTTGAATCTCGCGTTATTCCGATTCAGGACGCGTCCCATTCCGGAAATGGCCATATTCCGATTTCGGCCGTAACAATACTTTCTTGAACAATCGGAACTACTCGGCCATTTCCGCTACACTAAAAAATAATTTTTGTTGTTTAAATAGGAGTCTGAGGAGTTCCGATTGTTTCTTGAAACGACGAAAATAGAGTTCATGGGCAAGGCTCTGTCTGAAACGGGTGCCTATTTTTTTTCAGTGAATATAGATTGTTGCATTTTTTATAAAGACTGTAGATAAAACTTTTATAAATGTTTTGCTTTAATGAAAAAGAAAATATGCCCATTACACGGGGAATTCTTTTCTGTTGTGTCTTGAAAACCCATATAGAAGAAAAGAATAATAAAGTTGTAAATTTTATTTAGTAAAGTCGGTATTATATACAGATTAACAAGACAAACATGATCTCTTTTGAGCTCTTAAACCGACTGATATTTCATTTTTTAAAACAACATAGTCTAGCATAATAACACACTGACAAAGCACAGCATGCATAGAACAAACAACAAACACAAATAACCTTTCAAACAGTAAAACAGGACAGTATCACACAAGACAGCACATGGGTG
Organism: Perna viridis; assembly: GCA_037379345.1. Lineage (NCBI taxonomy): Eukaryota > Metazoa > Mollusca > Bivalvia > Mytilida > Mytilidae > Perna > Perna viridis. Next base: position 11,722,918 of record CM074518.1, read on the forward strand.
TAACTTTATAATGAAAAATATAAAACATATCTGTAAAGTTTTAAAATATTGAATACGTAAGAAAAGTAGTTCAAAGCCGTGATGCAGCAGGAGGAACATTAAAAGTCAGGTATGTTTTTAAAATTTTGTTTGAAATTATGTTAAAGATATCTTAAAGTCATTTAAAGGGATTTTTTTTTACATGAAACTAAGTATGGTTAATAACAAACATTTTTTAAGCTTCTTGAAAAAAGGAGGATAATTTGCTGGAAATGTCTACAGAAAAGTATTGAGAATTTCAGGGTTTTTTTTTTTAATTACAAGAAAAGTTTCTTTTCTGAAAAAAAAAGTGTTTATGTGATTAACTGTTTTCCTTTTAAAAAAAAAGCAAGAGTTTGAAGTATTATATTTCATCGTTTACCCTCTACATGTATTTTGATTGAAAATACAAAACAAAGTTGAAGGGAAAAAACTATAAAAATACAAAAAAAGTGAATTACATGTTCTGCATGTTGTGAACGATATCATAAATCATACCTCCAATAATAGGAAATAATTATAAAACACTCTGATTTCACCAATAAACACAATGTGATCATACAAAATTATTATCTATTGTCATTCGACTTGTAGAGACCTCATCGACAATTTTGTTACATTTCGTTGTATAGCAACTTCTCGGCCAATCTCGTTGATTCCGAGCATTGTCAAGATTGGCCGAGGGTGTACATATTGACATCTCCTTCTGAATCATTTTAGTGACTTATCTTTTAAAGGGACAACTCAACAGACAGACAGTGGAATTGGCAGTTACGTATGTGACGAACACTCCGTCCAAAACGGAAGTAAGTAATATTGATTGCTGAGATGAAACTGATAAAAGACCGGAACCATATAAACTCAAGGTGATAAACATATAAAGCTTTAAAACAAAGAGATGATTAAACACCATTTTATATTAAAAACTATATGATGTTTAATGATGGAAGAAAAAAATCATTTCACATTTTATAAAAGTGAGAAAAAAAAGAAATGAAGTAGGGAATATCTAAAAACCTATGATTTTGACACATCTATAATAATAAACACAGGTTTATTAAATGATATATAAAGTGTAATGGTAAGTGAATAAATATCTCAAATGGAAGTTATAGAAACAGACAAACAAGAGGCTCTCTGAGAGCCTGAATTGCTCACATTGCAATCCATGCCCTATTAACTAAATAAGTAATGGTATCAAAACAAGTATAAAAATTAGCCGGAAAATGGCCATTCAGACAGATCTGTCGTCATCACCATTCAACTTGAAACACATAGTTTTTATTAAAGAAACCAAAAATAATTGGAATCTGAGCAACTGGTGAAAATAGTCGCAAAATGGCCGCCTAAAAATAATTTCAATACTGCCAGTCAACTCTGAATATCATTTTTATGAATAGCTTTTATTTTCATTTTGAAAAAATAGTAAAAAAAGCATTTTGACCCCTTTGTTCTATTTTTAGTAACGATGGCCGTGTGTTTTGATCGATGAAAAAAATTTAAATGATCAGTTTGTGGAGGAAACCCTAGATAAAATATGCCTTATTAAGTTTTGTTGGAATTGGTTTCAGAGAATTGTACACGTGAAAAACGACAAAAATATGTTTCAAGGGCCACAAATTCTACAACAGGTAACAAATCATTTTAAAAATTTCGACTACTGTGTTCTATTTTTAGTAACAGCGGCCTTGTTTTTTCACCAATCAAAAATCCAAAGAATCTTTCATGAAATTCTTTACAGTAGAATCTGAAGAGAAGATTTTGTAAATAAATTACATCAAAAACAGCAAAAAACAGGTTTTCACCTAAATTACTTCACAGATAGATCTTATCATTGTGAACCATTTTACCCTATGTCAGAATTTGGTTAAACCTAACGGTTTTGGAGATACATGCAAAAAACTGCTGTCTGACCCCTTTGTTCAATTTTTAGTAAGTGCGGCCATGTTATTTAACAGACTAAAAATCCAAGCAGCCAAATTTTGCAGTTTAATTGATAGAAGTATATTATAGAACTTATATGAGATTGTTCAATATTACTTTATTTGTTTTATCTTTCAGATACCTTAAGTGGCATTCAGGACACGAACCCTCCAAACTGCACTGACCTCAACATTGGTTCCCTTGTTCTGTTTGAGGTATATTAAAGACTCTGTAAGGTTGATAGTCCCCTTTTGCCTTGCAAGATTTCGCTATCCTATGTGAGGAAAAAACTGAGATATTTTGAAATAGTCTAGTAGCACATTTCTATGAAGGTTTGGAAAAGTTGACCCTTAACATTAAAAGTTCACTGAATAGTCAAATTATACAAAGCTGGTTAATATATCGATTCGACTTAGTGTGTTTTAGTCATTGTTGGATTAAACACTGGTATGTTCAACTTTCTATGTTATTGAATGCCTGTGAAAAATTACAGGGATTAAAAAAGACGCTCTCTTGCTTGTTGTTTTAGTATCAATATAAAATACATTTACAGCAAACTACAACACTAAACAAACATTAAAGAAACTATGCAATTGCTCATTCTTTATTTTCAGAATTGCAATTCAGATAATAGTGAAGAATGTTAAAGTGCTTATATTAGCAAAGGAATGAATGGATATATATATATGTGAATTTATTGTCTATATGTAACCATTTAGCACTGGCTTCCAAAAGTGTAATTTTTTTATGCCGCATTATTATTGCAATTACACGTCAGTATTACTCATTTGATAGACCTGATATGGAAAAAATAGACAGCGGTTGACTGGTGTTACAGCTACTATTATCCTATATGGTAAAAGAGTAATCAAGGGAACCGAGGTTATAGTGGTAATCAAAAGAATGTAATCAAGGGACAAAGACAAGACATGGAAAACAGACATACACAACAAAGAACATAAAGTAACTAAAATCATACAAACAAAGTAACAAAAGCAAATGAGCAACTCGGATTCCACTAAAAACTGGGAGCATGGACCTGGTGCACCGGTAGGGTAAGCGCACTCCGCTTTTCTAGAAACACCCACCGAGTTGTTCATAAAAAGTCAAGTCTGGGGTAGACTAAAGATCTTGGAAGGGAAAATTATGACACATTGAACAAATAGGTTTTCATGGTGCAGAACTGACCTTACCTAGATATATGATTATACAGTACAAGCATAACCGATTCATAAAAACCTTGTTAGCATTACGTCAAATCATTTGCATTGACATATCATTTGAATGCGTTGCCCTTATGCAAACCGTATATTTATCAAATCTCCTGTAAATTTTGTTTTGTGCTTAAGTATTTTCAACAACACTGAATCTATCCAAATAAACTTTCTAAAAAATCATGTATGTATGAATGTTTGAGAGGAAATTCAGCATTTAAAAGATCTTTTCCTTCAGAGCTGATTACATATTTCACTATACCAAAGCCAAGTTGGAAAAGTTTGCAGTATAAAAAGATAGAAAATAAGTTGGCAGTGTTGTTATATTGTACAATCAATCGCTCATTTTTTGTCCTTCTGTGCATTTGGTGCTATTGTGTCAGTATCATTTATATGAATAAATGCATAATATATTTGTTACTTCGCTTGTTTCCATAGAAATGATGGACTGTACTCATTGTCCATAGAGATGATGAACTGTACTCATTGTCCGTCTATAAGGTTCCTTAAGGAAGTCCCTGCCAGGCATCAATTAAACGCATAAAAAGCAGTCCTTTACTGAGGGAAAATGTTGCAATTAATTAGGTTGGCAAAGAGGACTTTGCTAATCATTTTACTAGATTTAGCATTTTCAAAATGGGGATTTATCTAATTTAACGTTTTAGTAAAAATATTTTTTAGCTCACCTGGCCGAAGCAGTTACCATCACTTGGCGTCCTCGTGGTCCGTCGTCGTCGTTGAAAATTTCGAAATTCTCCTCAGACACTACTCGACCAATTAGAACCAAACTTAATCGTTACTAAAAATAGAACATAGGGGTCAGAGTTTTCCGCATATATCGCCAAAATCTTGAGGTTCAGGCAAATTGCTATAATGTAACGGAATTAAAGTGTTCAGCATGATGAGATCAATCTGTAGTAAAATTTCCGTTTTAATCTGTTTGGTCATGTTGGAGTGATTGCCCCTTTTCGACGTTTTTTGTTGTTGTGTTGTGTCTTTTTGTTTTGTTAAGGGTACAATATAGGCAAAGTAATTTTTTTCCAGGTTCTGTCTACTACGATTAAATTTAAATTTACGCAGCATGGAAAGTTGACTGGAAGCGCGTTTTACTATATTTTGAATATGACAAGTCCATTTACAATTACAATGAAATGTAACAACTAAGTGTTTATGATTTTTAACACATTCAATCAACTGATCATTGAATCTAATACTTGGTCTATCCGGTTTCCGATTTGTAGAAAATATCAAGTATTTTTTTTTTTTTTTTGAGGATTAAAATTTACTAGCTAGTTTGTTTTACCAGTTAGTTATTTTTTTTTCTAAATCTGAGTTAATGTTTTCCAATATGATTTATATTTCCGGAGGCATACTTGATCCGTTGAAAAACATGGCTGCCGTTACTAAAAGTAAAACAAAGATCAGACAATCCGACAAAAAGTTTTCGTATGTATCTTCAAAACCGTTCGATTTAGTCAAACTCTGACGGATAAAAAATATTGGGCATAATGAGGTCTATCTGAAAGAGTAATCAAGGGAACCAAGGTTATAGCGGTAATCAAAAGAATGTAATCCAGGGACAAAGACCAGACATGGAAAACAGACACACACAACAAAGAACATAAAGTAACTAAAATCATACATACAAAGTAACAAAAGTAAATGAGCAACTCGGGACTCCACTAAAAACTGGGAGCATGGACCAGGTGCACTGGTAGGGTAAGCGTCTTCTGTTTTTCTAGAAACACCCGCCGAGTTGCTCATAAAAAGTCAAGTCCGGGGTAGACAAACGAGGAAAGGCAAACTATGACCCGTTGAATAAATCAGTTTTCATGGTGCTGATGGATACATCATAACCATCCACGAGTTCATGATGACGACCATAAAACTTCTGTGGTGATGACTTCAATCTTGTAGCAACATAACCCTGTTCCAGAAGCCTATATGTTTTGACTTCTAGCGCGATACAAAAAGTCTACGTAGTTTCAGCAAGCTCTGGCATAGCGTATGAGTTGTGATATGAACAATCCATACGTAGGAGCCGAAGTGATGTTGCCACAGATGAAAGGAAAGTTGACAATTCTGAATGAAAAGTCATCACGTTTGTCGTAAAGTTTGGTCAATAGTTTTCCTTTACGATCGATTTCTAAGTGTAGGTTAAGATATGAGGCTGACTTCACAGTATCTGTAGTATCCTTTATCTCAAGTTCTTTTGGGTAGATGCGATGTATCAAATCCCCGAAATTAGGATTGTTTTAAGATAATACGTCATCTATATAGCGGAAGCTGAAATTGAAGGATCTAGCCAAACGATATTCTTTCTTTCAGATCAAATCAGCTATAAAGTCCGCCTCATAAGAGTGAAGAAATAGGTCAGCAAGTAAAGGAGCATAATTTGTTCCCATTGGAATGCCGACCGTTTGTTGAAAAACACGTCCACCACACTGGACAAATATGTTGTCGATTAAAAATTCCAGCAATTTTGTAAACATCTTCCTCTGTATATTTGGAAGATGATTTGGAATTATTTCTTACAAAGTATAAGGAATCTCTACCAAGAACTATATATTTGTATCTAGGTGTATTATCTTTTTTGGAAAAACAACGATGTATAATGTTTTTAAGTCGGATTTTAATTGAGTATGGGGAATAGAAGTATACAGTGTTGAAAAATCATAGGTTTTAATGCTATTATATTCAGATAATAGTCTTGAACTGATTGTCTCCAAAAGATCTTTCGAATTTTTCAGGATCCACATTGAATTAATACCACTACGGGAGTAACAAGTGTTGTGGTAGGACTGCAGACCCTCTTTGACAGTTGTATAGAAGTTAAAAGTTTTGAAAGAGGTTTGGTGGTACATTTTGCAGATCCAGCTATGAAACGTTGTTTGTATGGATTCTTGTGAAGTTTAGGAATCCAGTACATAGACGGTAAATCACAATCATCGTCCTTGTTAGAGAGACCAAAAGAGGATAGCACAGACTTATGGTTTTCCACAATCTCTTCTTTGGAGAGTGGTAGCAGTATAGGTCTTATCACTGTTATTATTTTCTACGTCTACCTCTGATAATAAACATTGGATATAAAACGTTTTGCAGACAAAAACAATGTTGTGTTGGGCTTTGTCTGCCGGTACGACAACATATTTGTCATGTATAGTAGACAATGTTTTTGCTACATCGGGGTCTTTGGAAACTGATGTATCATTGGCAGTTGAGATTTTGCTATTATCTGTTAGGCCGTGAGTTATTGTTCTTTTCCGAAAGGCCATGTGAGCTATTGACATCGCTATGTGTCCGTCGTCCATCGTCGTCGTCCGTCGTCGTCGTCCGTTAACTTCTTTCAAATATCTTCTCCTCTGAAACTACTGAATAGATTGTAACCACACTTTGCATGAATGTTCCTTAGGGTATTTTTAACAAGCCGTGTGTGAGAATTTTTGATCTGGCCAAAAAATATGGCTGACGTTACTAAAAATAGACCATAGGAGTCGAATTTAAAAATTATGAAAATAACTCAGAACAGTTGGGTTTAACTAAAATCTGGTTGGGAATAAAATTGTTCAGCATGATGGGATGGACCTATGCCGACATTTTCAGAAAGATCCGTTGACGAATGAATAAGGTACGGTCTTGAAATGGATTTTTTTACAGAATTTTACATTTCAAAATTTGAAAATCTTCTCTAAAACTTATGAATGGACTGAAACAAAACTTTGCATGAATATTATGTAGAATATGTTTAACAATCTATGCGTATGGATTTTTGACCTTCTGAAAAACATGGCCACTGTTTCTATAAAAAAACCATACGGGTCAAATTAAAGAATTTTGCAAATAACGCGAAAGCAGTTTGGTTTAGCTAAAATCTGGCAGGGATTAAAATTTCAGAAGTAACACGGTTTCTGATTGGATAAAAAATTTCGTTCATCATCTCATATACGAAATTTTGCAATGACTGTGATGTCATCGAAATTTTTTAATGATTTACTTGTTGAATTGGCTGATATATTGTTTTGGTCTATTTGGAATAACATCAAACTTACGCAGATTGTTTAGTGTGCATTGAGGTTAAACCGAAAAAAATATAACAGTCATTCCTTAAACCTATCATAGTTTCCAAAATATTGATTGAAAATTGTCATTTTTCGACTTTTAAAGGCAATAACTCCGACAAGGAGTCGTCTGAAATCTTTGACCCACGAAGACTATTGTAAGCCTTATCATGAAGATCATTAACTTTCTTTTTCAAAAAAGTGAAAGTTTTTTTTCCCTATCAATTATAGTTTACATTATAATGGCTAAAAACTGCAAAAACCGTAATTTTTCAACTTTCATGGGCAATAACTGTAACAAAATGTCTTCATACAATTTTTACTTGGTAGAGACTTTTGTAGACCTTATTGATAGGATCATTTCATCAAGTGAAAGTTTTTTCCTATCTATTATAGTTATCAAGATATTGGCTGTAAACCGTAAAATCGTAAATGTTCATCTTTCAATGGCAATAACTCCAACAAGGAGTCGTCTGAAATCATTGACCCACAGAGACTATTGTAGGCCTTATCATAAAGAATATTTCTTCCACTGAAAATTGTTTTTGTCAATTATAGTTCAAGACATCGGCTGAAACCTGCCAAAATAATAATAAAAAAACAAAACAAAACAAAAAAAACAACTCATTTCTTAGCTTTCAAGGGTAATAACTCTAATAAGGAGTGGACCTACAATTTCAAATCAATAAAGACTATTGTAGGCCCTACCATAATCATTATTTCATCTGTCAAAAGTTTTTTTCCCTTCCATTATAATTTTCAAGATATTGGCTGAAATCTGTAAAAAACCGTAATTTCCACCTTTCAAGGGCAACAACTGTAACAAGTGTCGTCCGACAACTTTGACACAATTGAGACTATTGTAAGCCTTATTGTGTAGATCATTTCGTCAATACTTTTTTTCCATCTATTTAAGTTATCATGAATAATCAAGGGAACCCGGGTTATTGCGGTGATCAAAACAATGTAATCTAGCAACAAAGACAAGACATGGAAAACATACAAACACAAAAAAGAACATAAAGTAACTAAAATCATACATACAAAGTAACAAAAGCAAATGAACAACTCGGACTCCACTAAAAACTGGGAGCATGAACCAGGTGCACCGGTAGAGTAAGCGTCTTCTGCTTTTCTAGAAACACCCGCCAAGTTGCTCATAAAAATTCAAATCCAGGGTAGACGAAAGATGAAGGGAAAACTATGACACGTTGAACAAATCAGTTTTCTTGGCGCAGATGTATACACCGTAAGGATCCACGAGTTCATGATGACGACCATAAAACTTCTGTCTTATAGCAACATAACCCTGTTCCAGAAGCCCATTTTTTAGAATTCTAGCGCAATATAAAAAGTCTGTTGACTATTCTGAATGAAAAGTCATCACGTTTGTCGTAAAGTTTGGTCAATAGTTTTCCTTTACCATCGATTTCTAAGTGTAGATAAAGATATGAGGCTGACTTCACAGTGTCTGTAGTATCCATTATCTCAAGTTCTTTGAGGTAGATGGGATATAACAAGTCCCCGAAATTAGGATTGTTTAAAGATAATACGTCATCTATATAGCGGAAACTGAGATTTAAGGATCTAGCCAAACGATAGTCTTTTTTCAGATCAAATCAGCTACGAAGTCCGCCTCATAAGAGTGACGGAAAAGATATTGGCTGAAAACTGCAAAAACCATTATTTTTCACTTTACAATTTTACTTGATAGAGACTTTCGTAGGCTTTATTATAAGGATCATTTCATCAATTGAAAGTACTTCCTATCTATTATAGTTTTCAAGATAATAGCTAAATTTTCACATGTCAAGGGCAATAACTCAAGCAAGGATGCAAGAAACTTTCGTAAACCTTACCATAGAGATCATTTCATCAAGTGAAAGGTTTTTTCCTATCAATTATAGTTTTCAAGATATCGGCTGAAAACTGCAATAGCCGTCATTTTTCAGCTTTCAAGGACATATTTCTAAAAAACCTTAGTTACCTTGATTATTCTATTACCCAGTTTCTGACTCAAACACTGGGACTCGTTGCAATTGACTATAGGTTACAGACCACCAATTCAACCAATGAGCATTTGGAACGTACGCAAAAATAGTCCTACGCAGAAATTACCCCTGTTCCTCTTAGTGCTGTGAAAAAAGTTCTCATCTTATTTTAAAAATTTAAAGAGTTTCTGAAAGGAAAAACATTTCTGTACATTTTATAGGTGCATTTTGCTTCTTGTGATGTGAAGCCTAATCTCCATAATGATTTTTAAATATACCCCTATCTTGTGAAAACACTGGGATTTCCCATGCTATTTATAGACCCTTCACTTCCGGTGACCAGTACTGCACTGCAAGTCTGCTAACCCCACATGCCATTCTGAGGATTGTGAGCTGACATATGTAGAATCATGCTGATATATAGTCATCTGCAGGTTAAAGTTAAGGTAAAGTCCAGAGAAGCCATTGAATATTGTGAAATTAGCATAGAAGCCTATGGGAAGTGGAATTAGTGGTTTTTAGCCTTAAGTTGAAGCCATGGCAAAATGAAAAGTTTCTTGAAATAGCTTTAAACTACTTGAAGATCTTGTTAACTTTGCCATGAGAGGAATACACTACAAAAATCCTTCAAAATATGCATTTTTTTAAGTTATAGGTCCAAATTATGGAAAATTGGTCTTTTTGGCTGATTTTTATGTCCTATCTTGTAAAAAGTGTAGAAAATTTAGTAAAAATATCAAATATTAAACTTTGAGGGCTATATTTACCTAAATATGGTAGTAATAAGCACTTGAAATCAAGTTTTGTGTAGATTTGAGCAAAAATTAGGTTAGAAATGAGGAAAAACTCACTTTCATTACTGCGGTTAAGGCCATATAAGCATTCCCCTATGGCAACATGGAAAATCCATTATTGAGCACTTTTTTTGCTTTAGGTGCCCTTTACTGGTCATGTTTTAATGTGAAAACACTGTATTTACAAATTTAATGCCAAATATATCACCTTTTGTGAAAATTTAAAGATTTAGGATTTTTGACATGTGATCAAGAAAAAGGGGGAGGCATGTCAGAAATAAATTTTTAAAAATAGACCAATTTCTCAGAAAATGATTACTTTTAAAACTATTTCTTCATTAATATTGTTAAAAAACAAGTTGTGATTGATATTTTTTATTTGAAAAGTCAGAAAAAGTTCTTTGCAAATATTTAATGCATTTCAGTATGGTAGAATATTTTCACTTTTTTGCTCGCACAACTTGGTTACCCTATATTTAAAAATCAAATATTTAAAAAAGTGCTTGTCACATTTCACTGAAACTTTGCAAATGCATTCAGTATGTGTGTAGGAAGATACCTGTATAGTTATTTATTTTTTCTAAGACAAAAAGTGACCCTTTAGGTTACAGACCACCAATTCAACCAATGAGCATTTGGAACGTACGCAAAAATAGTCCTACGCAGAAATTACCCCTGTTCCTCTTAGTGCTGTGAAAAAAGTTCTCATCTTATTTTAAAAATTTAAAGAGTTTCTGAAAGGAAAAACATTTCTGTACATTTTATAGGTGCATTTTGCTTCTTGTGATGTGAAGCCTAATCTCCATAATGATTTTTAAATATACCCCTATCTTGTGAAAACACTGGGATTTCCCATGCTATTTATAGACCCTTCACTTCCGGTGACCAGTACTGCACTGCAAGTCTGCTAACCCCACATGCCATTCTGAGGATTGTGAGCTGACATATGTAGAATCATGCTGATATATAGTCATCTGCAGGTTAAAGTTAAGGTAAAGTCCAGAGAAGCCATTGAATATTGTGAAATTAGCATAGAAGCCTATGGGAAGTGGAATTAGTGGTTTTTAGCCTATAAAGGTCATATACATTATCAGGACCCGATATCTATATATAGCCATTGCCAGTTGTTTAATCTGGTTTCGTGGGTAACCAGTTGTCCTGCTTGAAAATATTAAGATCATCACGGTTACGAAGGAGTACGCAAACATATCAAGGGAACCAAGATTCTAGCGGAAGTCCTCTGATTTAAGAGCATATCACGTTTGTGCCATTCCAGACATTGAAAGCAAACCATTTTCAGTGGAAGAGAATATTTGACAATTAGGGACTCTGAAGACTTCAGTCTTTTATTTTTAATGTAATCCGATTTTTAAATACTCTCCCCTGAAACTACTGGAAGGAATTTAATAAAAATTGATATGATTGTTCCTTAGGTATGAGCGTTAGGAGGTTTTATCCAAGAAGAGACAAAAATCTTCAGTCTTTTATTTTTGATGTGATCCGTTTTTTTAAATACTCACCTCAGAAACTACTGGATGGAATTTAATAAAAATTAATATGATATCCTTAGGTATGAGCGTTAGGAGGTTTTATCCAAGAAGAGACAAAAATAAAATGTTGACACGTCTTAAAGACACACTTGCTGTGTCTTCAAAGATGTTTGTCTACAAGACACGTCTTCAAAACATGACATGGTCCAATTCACTGAAATAAAATCCATTTCTAAAATGACTCTTGATCATTTTTGACATCATGTTTTCAAGGCACAAACAAAAAACGTTTGTGTGTCTTCAAGACATGTGTCTTAAGACGTCTCAAGAGATAAAAGAATCAAAACAATACCTCAAAATATGTCATGACACTGAGATTTATTTGCTATGATTTTATTGTTGTTTATTATTTACAATTTTGTAGCTTTCTCTCCATAAAAAAAAACGGAAACAAAATATCCAATAAAAGTGAAAATACTTTTAGTTTAAATATATGTATCTCCATAAACAACACCTTTTTAGTTCAATACAAACAGGTCTATAACAATATAATGATAAACACACTTATCGATAACTAAATTCTGACATAATGTGAAAAAAAAACAATATATGGCACTGACAACATGGTGATTGGTGGGGCGGATGGTGGAAAATTCAAACAAAAACACTAATATAACCCCAATAAATAGCCTGCTCACTCGACAAGAAACTGCAAACTGATGAAGTATCCCTGACTTGCCCTATTAATTGATTACCAAATGGACTCTGGTGTTATTGAATTAACAACTGGTCTTAGATATGACAACATAAACTATTAGAGAAATAATCAATAAACTCCAATATCAAAATAATGATATATATCCCTATTTCTGTATAAACAACAAAAACATTGCCACACCATATTACACCCAAATCTCATATTTACATGTATAAATGTGAACACCCAAAGGACCTGAAGTTTCAAATACTCCATTTCACTATTGTAAGCGAAAGTATGTTTTTAAGCAATGCTCTTTGTTTTGTAGTGAATAAATGACCAAACACAATGTAGTCTGAACATAATTTCTGAAGCTACACCAAGCCTATAACTTTTCTTATGTACATGTATGAACAATTATATTTAATGAAATTCATAACATTATACTTCTAGAATGACAAACAAGATTAAACTAATACTATTTTCTAATTTCAAATTAGGCGAAAACTTGTATGAAAATGACCAAAGACTCGTCTCAACAAGCTGCTTTCATAACGAAAACAAGGTCTGCACATGGCAAAGTAGAACAACAAAACAATGATGCATGTACATTGTATATCAAACTTTGTAAATAACTCGAGACATCATTTCCATTTTTTCCGCATTTTATAAGCATTTACTTTCATTGCTGAAACTGAGTAAATTTCAAAAGCTTTACCAAGGATTGGTCTATATTTAACCCTTGGCTTTACGATGTTTTTAAAACATTTGCCATGCATTATATTTTTAACTTCAAAGAATAGTAAAACCATGTACAAAAATTGTACATAATTAACTTTTCAAATAAGATTATCATTAATAAACAAAAATCACCAGACCCAAACTTGATTGGTCATTACTGTACGCATCACTGACTCTAATTAATGATCATTGGACATCAAAGAGTCGTGGTCACAGACTGTCACTCGTGTGATTGCCGGCACATGCCGGGGAAATTGCACAAAAGACTAAATAGTAATTGATTCAATGACTATTATTATAATGAATTTAGTACAATAGATGCATTTTCAATGATAGTACTTTTACTTTGGAAAGATGTCAACTTATGGGCCTTAGTGTTACTTTTGTGATCTTAATGCACCAAGACTGGTTTTTATGATGTTTAGACATATCCATCATTTTGTGTCACAGAAAATAACAATGTACCATGTCCCCAGCCATAAATTTCAATTTATAAGGGAGAAAAGTCAACCTTTCTTGAATTTCAAGCTTGTTGGAAAGATTAATACAGTTAAACCTTGGTAGCTCGAACTCCAAGGGACCATTGAAATGTGTTCGAGAAATTGAAGTTCGTATATTTCCGGATTTTTTTCGGTGCCTGTCCGAGTTCGACTTTATCGTTAGAAATTGCCTACTACCTATGAAGTTTTGTTAGCTTGTAGATCTTTTTCGTTCGCTTTCGGAAGATTATGTTGATTTTTGGACATTAAAAATGCTGTGTTCACTTTTAAAAACGTTCAGAGTTTGAGTTCCTTGGTCTATAATTTGTTTTCATCCGATTTTCTTTCATGCTTTTATCATAACGACTTCGGAACGTTCTCGAACTTCAATCAGTGTTATGTTAAAGATCAAAACTACCTAATTAGTGATGATTTTACCTGTAATTTACTAAAATGACACTGATTAATGATAGGGTTTCAGTTTTTCACACCTTTTATTACCCAAGCTGACAAAATTGCTGACGATTTCAAGTTAGTGAGGGTTATTCTCTAAGATTTATTACCGAAGGGACTGACTAGTCAGTTCGAGTGTTCTAGAAATCGAAGTTTGAGAAATCCAAGGTTATTTATATTGGTACTTTGAATTGTGTTCAAGAAATCCCAAGTGTTCGAGCCATCCGAGTTCGAGCAAGTGAAGTTCGACCTCTTGTACGATTTTTACCTAAAAAACAACTGAAAAATGTATGTGTAAGAGTGCTTACAAGTTGTGACAAAGGAATGGATACACAAACTCACAGAAATTGTATGGAAACTTGCTGGTTGTTGTATGATTGACAGACAAACAAATTCTTAAACAAGGGCATGAAGCCTTGAAAGAGGGTCTAATAAAAATTAAAAAAATAAAAAAAGCGAACAATAGCCACATTTAACAGGGAACTAAAACAAATAAAATAGAAATTTTGACTTACATAAAATAACAGTGTTCCATGTCCACATTGTGGATCAAAATCAATTTTGAAGGGCACCTTGTCTCTACAGTCTGGGTCAACAATCTTCACTTTTAGAACTTTTGACCCAGACAAAGACAGTAAGAACAAAAATTTTGGCCTCACTTTCTGTAAATTGTGTTATTAACAGTTTAATTGTTCGTTTCTTGGCTTCTGGTTGATGACTGTTTCATTAGCAATCATACCACATCTCCTGTTTTTATATCATAAAGAATCATGATTCTAAAATGAATGTTAATCAGCTTTATAATGACCTTTGACCTACCTATGATGAATTCCTAAAGACCCAAATTCAATCAGTGACACATAATCAGCAGTTCCACTGAAATGCACAGCTTTGTTTTCATGATCTAAACATTTGACTTTCAGGTCTGACCACAATGCCATCTGTTGGGCAAACTGGAACACACCAATACGTCCACCTGTAATTGTTGTATCAAAGATGTCACCACTGTCCACTAGCAGGGAATCAACATCATATATCTTGAGTCTAAAAAATTTTTAAAAAGTTTTTAAAGCACCTCCAGTCAAAGACCCTCAATTCTTTGAAATGCAGATCTTATTTATGTAATCACATGGTCATAATTTAAGGAATTAGACCTAGGGTAAGAGACACAACTCTTACAAACCATTGGAACGTTTGTATACAGCATTTTACATCAATGTCATGTAAGAGTCAAAGTAACTTGGACTGATTCTGTTTCAAATGAAAGCTTGATAGGCTTTAATGACATTGAATATGGTACAAGCAATTCACTGATTTAAGAGTTGTGTCCCTTACTCAAGGTCTACCTTCTTAAAACAAAGTTGTCATACAGGAGGTTGAGGTCACTTCAGTATAAAATACCAATGGCATACTAAATAAAGCTTCTGTCAAAACTTCAAGTGGCAGTGATAATTATATAATGGCATGCAGAAAAACCTGTAATGAAAATGTTATGGATGGACGAACAGATAAATGAACAGTTGGAGACCATGCCCCTAGTCACAGCAGTGGAGAGGGGAAGAGTATGAAAGTATAATCATATCTAAGTACTGTGAAAGTATTATTGTTCCTGGGGTACCAATTTTCATGGTTTTCGTGGGTATGCCAAACCACGATTTTTGGTTCCCGACGAAAAGGAGATTTCCACTAATGTGTAAACTGAAAACCTCAAACCCACGAATGCAAAAATCCACAAACTTGTGTTTCTTCCGTAATCCAAGAAAATTGATATCGACAAATTAAAGTACTTTCACAGTATGATAGTACATAAATAAATTTTTCCAACACAGATAGACTGGTGTAGGGGTGGACAAGCAAAAGATATTCCTATATACCTCCTATTATTGTTTGCATGAAGATTAAAATGGTTCGTTGGAATAATCTCTAATTTTGTGATGTCATATGAGAAGGTTCTAAGAAAATAATTACAGGATATGCATACTGACAAACAGGTAAAAAGGTAGTATAATTGACATATCTGTCTAGGGCAGAAAAATTAGTAATAGTATTCTTTTGAATTCTAACATTAATCCTAAATGAAGTTGCACACCTTGTAGTGTCAGGTATATATCCCTTCTTGTTCAAGTAGTTGACATCTGACAGCACCCAAAATTGCTAAGATATGCCCCAACCGTATAAAGCCAAATTTTCCAAATCCAAGGGCCATAACTTCCATAAACCGTAACCAAAGTCGAACTTAATCTGTAGCTTCCCATAGTAAGACTACATACAAAAGATAAAATCAATTGGTAAAAGCATTACAAAAAAAAAAAGTGCGGAAAACACAGACAGACGCTGGGCATTTCTATGCCCCTCACAAGGCGTCCTGTACAGCCTTTTTCATGAAAAGTGCATAAAAAGAGTCCTTCAGTTACTGAGTTATCTATTATCTTTTTCAATTAATTCCATGCACCCTCCTCTTTTTAGTAATATCCAGCCAATTCACAATGTTAAAATCCAGTAATTAAGCATGACATTATTTCTGTTAAAATAAATACTGCATTTTAATGAAATTATTATAAAACAAAATTCATAAGCTTCGGATTTTTCAAATGAATAAGTACACTGTATAAATCAAAATACAGGCATAATTTAAGGACAAAATGTTGATTCTATAATACATGTTATCGCTATCTTGTTTAAAATCACTTTGATCTTGCTTTACGATAATTTTCAATCTCACGCCAGTTCAGTGACAATGAAAATTATCGCTAGTTTCTATGTCCTTGCGTGACATACAAGCAACAGCGTAGGAATATTTGACAACCCAAATAACCATCTGTTTGCTTACTGCGTATGAAATACTGGCTAATTTGTGGTAATATTTTCTAGTCTTCAATGGAAAATGATTAAATACAGTTATTTACCTGATTAGAATGAATAAATCCCAAAATCATTTAACAAATTTTAAATGTGATCGTCATAGTTAACCGTGCACAACATACATGACGTCATGTAGCACATCGCTGAAAAATAGTCCTGAAAGGAAATTTTGCAGTGCTTATAAAGCTTACATATTTAGGTCAAGAAAACTAATACCTTACAATTCAGCAAAGCAGCGATAAACAGATTATTAAAAAAAATTTTCAACTCGTATCGCGGCTTTCAATGAGAAACTCCCTCTCATTGATAAGATATTAAATAATCTAATATTCTCTATATAATATAAAAGATGAAAAATAGGCCATTTGGCCCTGATATTTAAAAATCAACATTAATTGTATCATATTTCTCAGAAAGTTAGATTAAGGAGGTAGACCTAGGGTAAGGGTAATAACTCTTGAAATCGTTGATATGTTTGTATCATATCCAATTTCATTAAAGCATATCAAACTTTCATTTGAAAGAGAATGAAATCAGTCAAAGTTACTATGATGCTTACATGATATTGATGTAAAATGCTGAATACAAACGTTTGAATGATTTGTAAGAATTGTGTCCCTTACCCTTGGTCTACCTCCTTAAATTCAACTAAAGGAGAGTGCTGACATGAATTATGCAATGATTATAGGACAGATGGAATGCCAGACAGATGAGTGAACCCTAACACAACTCCATATATATATATATATATATGTTCTCCAGACATGCCTTCATACGGAACATATGCTGGTACACCTTCTAGGTTTTGGGCACATTTTATGTCTATTAAACAGACTTGTCACAGACTATGGACAATCTACAATAATAAGAATATCTTGTATCTCATACATTATCATTCACAGAAATATGTACTCCTCTAATTCCACCCTTGTATGTTGCTGTTCCCATTTTGTGGTTGTTTGGTTGCCATGACACCAAGCAAAACTTCCTATTGCTGATGTAACCAAAGATAAATCCAACATAATTATCATCTTCTGATGATCGCACATAAACTGTGCCACTGTATTCTATAGACCCATAGGACTGATCACCTAAAGAGAGAGAATGAATATATTTATGTATTATAGAAAGATAGAAAAATTTATAAGTTTCCCTATTTTTCACCTAACACAGCTCTAACACATTTCTTAAATTTCTATTTTTCACCTAATCTTGGTAGAGTTCTTCATTACTTTGGAAGAAATAATTCTAAATCATCTTCCAAATATACAGAGGAAGATGTTTACAAAATGCTGGAATTTTCAATCGACAACATATTTGTCCAGTGTGGTGGACGTGTTTTTACAGCAAACGGTAGGCATTCCAATGGGAACAAATTGTGCTCCTTTACTTGCTGACCTTTTCCTTCACTCTTATGAGGCTGACTTTATAGCTGATCTGATCCAAAAGAAAGAATATCGTTCAGCTAGATCCTTTAACCACAGTTTCCGCTATATAGATGACGTGTTATCTTTAAACAATCCTAATTTCAGGGATTTGATACATAGCATCTACCCAAAAGAACTTGAAATAAAGGATGCAACAGACACTGTGAAGTCAGCCTCATATCTTGACCTACACTTAGAAATCAATGGTAAAGGAAAACTATTGACCAACTTTACGACAAATAAGATGACTTTTCATTCAGAATTGTCGACTTTCCTTTCATCTGTGGCAACATCCCTTCAGCACTTGCGTATGGAATGTTCATATCACAACTCATACATTATGCCAGAGCTTGCCGAAACTATGCAGACTTTTTGTATGGCGCTAGAATTATAACCAACAGGCTTCTGGAGCAGGGTTATGTTGCTACAAGATTGAAGTCATCACTACAGAAGTTTTATGGTCGTCATCATGAATTTGTGGATCGTTATGGTGTATCCATCTGCACCATGAAGACATGAAGACTGATTTAATCAACGAGTCTTAGTTTTCCTTTCCACGTTTGTCCACCCCGGACTTTACTTTTTATGAGCAAATCGGCGGGTGTCTCTAGAAAAGCAGAGGATGTTTACCAGTTTTTAGTGGAGTCGAGTTGCTCATTTGCTTTTGTTACTTAGTATGTATGATTTTAATTGCTATATGTTCTTTGTTGTGTATGTCTGTTTTCCATGTCTGGTCTTTGTCCCTGGATTACATTCTTTTGATTACCGCTATAACCTTGGTTCCCTTGATTACTCTTTCAAAAAGATCTCATATTGACATTTTTTTAATTTATCGAAGCGCAGGCTTTCCATTTTATTAATGCAAACTCATGATAGATTTGCTGACTAGGTCACTTGGATTTAAGCTGAAATGCTGTTTACTTCAGCAGCCGACTAGTTAAATCACATTTCAAGGTGTTAATATGGCTTACTTATTAATAGAAGGTTACCTATTTCAAGAGGGGTTACTTGCCTATCAATGCTGTAGATTTGTCAGTGTGGGATAGGCAAGTAACATTTCAGGAGATGTTACTTGCCTATCAATGCTGTAGATTTGTCTGTGTGGGCTAGGCAAGTAACATTTCAGGAGATGTTACTTGCCTATCAATGCTGTAGATTTGTCAGTGTGGAATAGACAAGTAACATTTCAGGAGATGTTACTTGCCTATCAATGCTGTAGATTTGTCAGTGTGGAATAGACAAGTAACATTTCAGGAGATGTTACTTGCCTATCAATGCTGCAGGTTTGTCTGTGTGGGATAGGCAAGTAACATTTCAGGAGATGTTACTTGCCTATCAATGCTGTAGATTTGTCTGTGTGGGCTAGGCAAGTAACATTTCAGGAGATGTTACTTGCCTATCAATGCTGCAGGTATATCTGTGTGGGATAAGCAAGGTAACACATTACAGATGTGTAAGAATGACTTGCCTATTAATGCTGTTGGTTTGTCAGTGTCAGCCTGTTGATATATCTCTCTCCCAGCAGCCTTCACCAACCTGTCAGCATCATTACTGTATCCTGGATAGAAATCTACTGTGAAATAAGAAGTGAAGGATGTTTCATGGATGTCAGGGTTGTGTGGACAGATGTCATTACTGTCTTTGATGCCATCTCCATCAGCATCAACATCACAATCATCTTCAACTTTGTTACCTGAAAGTTAAAACAGATTTATCAAGGTGTGGACAGGTGAAAACAGGTATCATTACTGTCTTCCATCAACATTATCACAATCAGACCTTTGTTATCTGAAAGTTAAAACAGATTTATCAACGTGTGGACAGGTGAGAACAGGTATCATTATTGTATTCCATCAATATCATCACAATCAGACCTTTGTTACCTGAACAGGTATCATTATTGTTTTCCATCAACATCATCACAATCAGACCTTTGTTATCTGAAAGATAACAGATTTTTTAAGGTGTCAACATGTAAGATGTGACAGTTCTGTCTACAACTATGATAGCAACTTCATCTGTAACAATATCATCCACTTATTTTATTGAATGAACGTGTGCCCTCAAGTGAAGAAAACACACCAATTATGTCCATCAACATAACTACTACTACCATCATAATTTTGAATTATAACCACAGAGGATTACAGTTTTTGACACAGTTTATTCCAGAAAAATGTGTATTGTTGGTATTTTTGTGGAATAAACAATTACAACAATTAAATTATATATAAAGAAAACAAAATTAAATATATTAGTCATAGGTATCAATTTTAGTGAGTTCACCAAGAAACAACCCCAGTGTCTAACCCCTTGCTTCTAACAAAAGGTCAAGGTTACAACATAAAACAATATGTATGTTGTATGGACATCTATATCAGTCTGTAGAGGGTTATTTCTGCAAGGACAATTATATACTATGATCCATCACTGACCCCTGACCCCTTCTGTACCAAGATCAAAGGTCAATATTTACCATCTATACCAGTCTGCAGAGGGTTATTTCTGTAAGGACAGCTGTCTACTGTGTCAAAAATCTCATTGCCATCTGAATCTGGGTCACAGACATCACCTGATCATTAATTAAAGATTAAAAACATAGTCCATGAATGTATTATTTTTCCAGTTTCACTTTTATAGTGAGAAATTATTGTATTTATGGAAGTGGCATAGTAATTTTGGTCACAGGACTCAATGAATGAGTGGGATATTGGAATATCTTTGAGTGCCATCCAATTTCACAAAGATTAAAAAATATGGTAACATTTGCCATTCACAAAATCATAACTATACAAGAATGTAATCATCATTAACAATACCCTCATATTCATTAGTTACAATTGACTTTTTTGCAAACATCCCTATACAAGAGTCAGCATTCAATATCAATCCTAGCATCCCTTTACAAGAGTCAGCCTACAATAGCAATCCTAGCATCCCTATACAAGAGTCAGCCTGCAATATCAATCCTAGCATCCCTTTACAAGAGTCAGCATTCAATATCAATCCTAGCATCCCTTTACAAGAGTCAGTCTACAATATCAATCCTAGCATCCCTATACAAGAATCAGCCTACAATATCAATCCTAGCATCCCTTTACAAGAGTCAGCCTGCAATAGCAATCCTAGCATCCCTATACAAGAGTCAGTCTTCAATGTCAATATCACTTACAATATCTATCTAGGGTCAGGTAAGAATACATATTTTGTACTGCTTACATTACTATCAACATCCTTGAAATGGTGAATATCACCACTGCTTACTTTACCATCATCATCTTTAAAATGGTGAATATCACCTCTGCTTACTTTACCATCATCATCTTTAAAATGGTGAATATCACCTCTGCTTACTTTACCATCATCATCTTTAAAATGGTGAATATCACCACTGCTTACTTTACCATCATCATTTTTAAAATGGGTGAATATAACCACTTCTTACTTTACCTTGTCCATCACTATCACCATCAGATTGGTCACCATTAGCTACATCCTGACAGTTATCATTAAAGTTCAGGATACCGTCACCATCCTTGAAAAAAAGTGAAGAAGAAATGTCCACGGGAAATTACATGAAATAGCAATGTATGACCACAAAATGTCAAATGGTTAACAAAGCCTAAATTTGAAAAATACAATATTAGCAATGAAAGATAATTGGAAAGAGTAAATAACCCAAGTATGATCACATGCACCAAAGAATGCTCAGATTTAATGACAGTAAAGAACTTGTTATGAAAACAAGTTTAATCTTAATGCATTATAGTCAGTCAAAAAAAAAACATTTTGGTTAATCAAGATAGCAAATTGATTATCCAGTATTATAATACAGATTTTCTCAATAAAATTATACTGCTACTTTCAAGATAAGTTTTAAATTTTGTGACCTGAAGATTGATATTCATGTTGTGACATTTTGATTGGAGATGGTCAGAAGGTCTGAAAGAGAAATTACCAAATTTATTTCAAATGTGATTTATTGAAATTCATTACACAAGGAATATTAGATAAATTGCTGCTATGTATAAGATAAATTCCATTATTTTGTTTCATTTACTAAGCTATAAAATCCAAACTGATATCAAAACTAAATTGATTTTTTGTTGTTGAATATTTACCGATCTTTGTTTGTCCCTCCAACAGTGTCACAATCGTCACCAACTTTATTGTCATCTGAGTCTGTCTGTAGGTTGTTGGCAACATTTACACAGTTACAAAGCTGTCACCATCTGAGTTTTCCTGACCAGGGTTGGCTACAAATTGACAGTTGTCTGATTCATCTAATACACCTGGAAATCAAGAAAAAATGAAATTCAACACACTATTTAAAAAAATCTTTCTAATCTTATTGATATCTTTCTTTCTCAATTTATCAGAGTAAAAAAATCTTTGGTTTATGTAGAGGAATGTCAATATTTATGAAGTCTTAGGCAAAGTAGTTATCAATTATGATAACCATAAGCTTTTTTTTTCATTGAATTATTTTTCTCCCATGGGCTCCATGGAGGCTTAGTGAGCTAGAAAATCATAACCCTTGTCAACAAAGCTGACATCACAGTCATTACAGCAGACTCTTGACATTAGAGCCAATAAAAAGACATTCAGCTGACATTACAAGCAATCACTAGTCTATTCTGTTTTATACAAAATAACACTAATTTTTTAAGTTGAGACAGAAAATATAACAGTGAGCACAATAGGGTGGGACATGATATTCTGTTGAAACATTCAATAGTGACATTATTCTGAATATCAGCAACATCACAGTCAGTTTGACATTATGTTGTTACTGGATATTGCCAATATATTTTAGTATCATGACAGAAGAAAAATTGAATCAAAGTGCTGATATTTAAAACATTTTATCCTTCCAGACACATTACTGCAAAAATACATTCCCTCTAGTAAACTTATTACTAAATATCTTTCAAGGCCAAAAAGGAGTCCCTCAATTCTTGAGCTGATATGAAGACTAGATCTTAATTTTATTTGCATAAATAAGAGAATATTATTGAGCTGATAAATTCCAAGAAATATTTTAACTTGTTATAAAAGAGGCATTGAATGATATAAAAGGACTCACATTTGGACTACATTTTTGTGTGGTGTTCACAAATAGTAGGGAAGTTCCAGTGATAGACCAGTAACATATGGTATTTTGATCCTGAAGAATCAAAAACCAAAACTTTTAAAGTTCTTGACAAAAATAAATAATCTGTGAGGTTTCAACAATTACAAACTTTAATTTGTATTGAACATTCCTTAAAACACAGCATAAAAAGGTATCACAAAAAATAAGTTCCATCACTGTTGTACCCACAAACTGAGTTATCTGATGATTATTGACTCATTATCAATGTCACCAATGTTTTATAATCAGCACATTTACACGGATGGGTAACCCAGCAAAAATCACAAAATTGTACAAAGTCAGAAATATGGTGTATGAGAATTGTACAAAATGATGTACCTACTGCAAATTGAACAATCACTATTTGCATACATATACCTGAATTAGACCAAGTAATACAGACATCGTATCAAACAAGACATTCAAACATAAAATACAATAACATATTCATGTAAAGACCTACTAAGATTTGCAGCATGTCGTTGTAACGATATCTGTTGTAGACTTGTCATTACCAGTTATTAAAGTGTATCTGAAACGTGTCAACGTTTGTAAATAATTGGTGAAATGTCAATGTGTGCACACCGAAAATACGAATCAGTTGATTTCACAAACATTGATGTCATAAAAGTTCAAACATAAATATTCGTTTTGGGCGCCCTCTGTAACAAGGTGCGTTATTTCTTATGTCCAAAACATATGAGTTACCCTGTGTATTACACTGATAAAATTATACATCATCTTCAATTTATATAAGAATAAAGGCACTTTGTTGTTTGATAATGATGGTTCAAATCAGGTGAGCCTGCTAAGGTGAGCTCTGATATTAACCATGATGAAGTCACTATTTAAACCAAGATGTTATTTATTATTCCTTTTATAAGTAATTTGATATTTACAATAGAAAATGATGTTCGATAACTGAAATTTGTTCAAGTATTACCTAAATGTATTTATTAAATACCACCTATTTCATATCAGAATAACCACTGATCATGATTTGTGATACGGTCCAGTCTTAATTTACCGCTTGGGTCAGCTGATGAAGCCATGTTACAGGGGATGGTTGGCATATCACAAGATTAATTTGTTGACATCTTTTGTGAATTATTGTCAAGAATTTCTAAATTCCTTAATGAAGAGTTACCATACTTACAATTTTGTCATCACATTACCATTCTTTGGAATTTAAAATTATGGTTTTGCACATAGATAAATATGTCTCAAAAATAATATGAGATTATTTCATAACTGTGAAAATATACTACTCAAGGAGGTAGACCTAGGGTAAGGGACACAACTCTTAAAAGTCATTGGAACGTTTGTATTCAGCATTTTACATCAATCTTATGTAAGCATCTAATTAACTTGGATTCATTTTATTCTGCTTCAAACGAAACCTTGAGAGGCTTTGTAAAATTGAATATGATACAAACTTTTCACTGATTTAATGAGTTGTGTCCTCCTTAATTCAATAGACTTGCAGGACACACAATGTGGGAACACAGGAAAATGCATCATTATCCATGTTTTCATCTGTAATTTTATATGAGGACAAAAACAGCTGATCTAATGATGTAAGGTTACAGTTATCTGTATTCAAAATTTGAGTGATATCATTTTTTTTTCCAGAAAACTGAAAAAGAAGGAATGCTATGTTTAAATCTCTGTAATTCTGCCCACATGATACTACTGAAAAAAAAATAAAGCACTGTTTATTCAGAAATAAAATACTTTGCAGGATGCAGCATTGTATGAATTCAGAGGTAAAACTGAATAGTTTGGGCAAGAATAGACACATCATTTAAGCTTGATATAGCTCAAAATTTAGAATGTGATTTCACTTTTTTACACTGCAAAAGTTTCTCACTGGAATGAAATGGGATAAAGAACTATAAAAAAATGCAGTTGGACATAAAAAAAGCATTTTCTACGGAGTTTAAGAAGATAATTTTAATGCTCCATATTTTACCTTTAATTAGTTAATTATTATCGTATGAATCATAACCCATTTAAATCAATCAAAATTTTCCTGTTGTGGAACAATTTTATAGCTATCCATTTTCTAAAACTCAAGTTATTGACTGGAAATCTGAAAAATGATTGTGTAAAGTCTCTTTGGCACCTAATTCTGAACCAGTCAATAGAAAAAAGAACAAATATCGGGAAACACAACAAACTCACCAGTGTTTAACCTAAATATAAACAGAGATCACCAAAAGATATCATTCAAAATCAACATCAAGCTTACTTTTGTGGTATGAACCTAATTGTCAAATTTTGTCTCAAACTAATATTTAAGTAGTCACAACAAAACCAAGTGCCTACACAACAGCATGGATCAAGAAAGTGACATACCATTATAAGACCCCAATATCACTATAAGTTGCATGTATAGATGTTCTAAGTAAACTCCATTCTTACAGAATGTTGATGTTACACAGCACCCAAAATATCTTACAACATATGCCCCACCTATATCAAGCCACACACCAAATTTAACATCAATCCATCAATTAAGAGGAGAGATAATTGCTACAAAATAAGGAAGGAATAATGGACAGACAAGGTATTTCCGTTATACCACCCATAGTTTTCCTTTCCTCGTTTGTCTACCCCGGACTTGACTTTTTATGAGCAACTCAGCAGGTGTTTCTAGAAAAGCAGAGGACGCTTACCCTACCGGTGCACCTGGTCCATGTTCCCAGTTTTTAGTGGAGTCAGAGTTGCTCATTTACTTTTGTTACTTTGTATGTATGATTTTAGTTACTTTATGTTCTTTGTTGTGTATGTCTGTTTTCCATGTCTGGTCTTTGTCCCTGGATTACATTCTTTTGATTACTGCTATAACCTTTGTTCCCTTGATTACTCTTTGAGAGGAGGTATAACATATTTTATATTATTACCTAATTATAAGGTTTTATCTTGTTTATTAAATATACACATATTTTTCTCTATTTTCAAAATTTATTCAGGACAGGGCGACCTATTGCACTGTCGATGTACTATTGCACAGTGCAATAGTCTCCTTGAGGAGTCTATTGCACTGACCCCATAATGACCTTTATCTAAGCCTTTTGACTGGTTGAACTTTTTTTAAGTGCTTCATTGAATTGGAATTTACACACAAAAAACTTGTGTTTAAAAACGTACATGTGACTCTCGTCTGCCAATTCGTAAATATGGAGCCGTGAATTTCCTATTCCTGGTCGAATGGTTGTCTCTTTGACATATTCCCCATTTCCATTCTTTATTATATCTCATAGACAAATTAGGTGATAACTGTATAGTATATATTGTCTTATTGCATCTTAAAATTGCTAAATGATAACAATTAAGTTTTGTATTTCAAAAAATAGTAACAAATAATTATAATAAAGGGCCTCATAGAGGCAAAACAATATGACAATAGTATACAAAATATACATTGTATTCTGACGAGAGTAAAACTAACTTACAAATCTTTGAGACTACTTATAGTGGAAAAAGGAACCAGTTTAGTCTCCTTCTGATTAAATGTACTACGTAATGTAGACCCATAACCATTAGCATCCAAAGCAGTTACATTGATGATCAAGTTAGTACCTAGATGGCTGAATTAGAAGACACCTGTTAAATACCTCACAAGAACATTCTAAAAATCAGTATTAAAGTGTAATTGAGATTCTGTAATTTGTTCTAGAGGAAAATAAGACTTGATATTTTGCAGTTTATGTCATCTTCTTTAAAAAGGGTAAAAATTAAAAATAGTATGTTTTCGGCACAAAATAATAACACTAATAATTGCAACAGAATAATTCCTGAATTTCAATAAATTCAAACAAGCTTTAGCTTAACAAATAGTATTTTTTTCTTTATATAATATATCCTGTCAAAAGTCATTTAATGGACCAGTTCAGATATTCAACTTCCGTCCTGGTAAACAACATTGTGCCATCACAGTACTGACTCCGTATCACGGATTCCGTATGTGGGAAGTTTTAGAATCAATTCAGCACTAGGTTTGAGCCTGAGAGCCCTCAATGGTGCCACCTACTTATTGAGAACCCTGAATAAAATAAATGTAGTTTGCCTTGGTTTAATTTGTTTTTTTTACTGCCACTGCTATATCTTAGATGTCATTGTTGCAAGTGATTTTTTTTGTTATTATATTTGTAAAGTGTACACCACTTCTATGTAAGACATTTCATCTAAACAATAATGTATTCTACTGGATCCTTATTGAATTAAAACATCTATATGTAATACCACTACCTACAGTTCAATGATAGCATCAAACCTGTTTCCATAAACACTTGATGTGGAACATGGGTCAGATCATTTTCAGCCATGAATCTGAAACATTGATATATGTAATGAAGTATCAATCCATCTCTTTATCTTTAATGTGTCTTTGTATCATTATTAGTCTTTTCAGGCGTCATCGTTCTGTTACCATGGATTTTATTACTTTTGTTGTCAGGGCCTTGAAGGCTAACTTGATGGTATGTTTACACTTATTGAAGACCTTTTGGTGATCTCTGTAAGTGTTTACTATTTTTATAAAGGTTATACCATGGCACATATGTTGAATTTCACCCTATCTGTTCCTTTTTCTAGTATCTGAGATTATATTGTGTTGTAATTCTTCGACTTTGACTACGTTGCATTTCAAATCAAATGGGTTCAATAGAATGGTTACCTTAAAAGTCTCCTATTAAAGTATTACAAGTGTGGTTGAACTGAAATTTTTACTTCCTTTTTCAGTAGGAATATTGTAAGTACAAGATTCTGTAAACCAGTTTGTTTTTACAGGGCAAAACCGAGAGATGACCTTTATATTACAGGGTTAGAAATAAAAAGAATGACTGTTACAGTGATTACGAAGGTTATTTGATAAAACATGTTTATGCACAAAAGAGGTGACCTTCTGAGCAGGTCAGTCTGTCTGTAACTTACAGAAACTTCAGTGATTTCCTACGTTGATCAAGGAGTTAAATATAATGTTTGTCATCTTCGGTTCCTGTGCCTCTAGTCGAAGTTCTTCTAAATTCTCAAGGTTCATTAAAGCTTCTTTATTTAATACTTGAAATTTATTTGCATGAATATCCCTGGAAGAATTAAAAATAGTATTTAAATAAAGTATTTATGGTGGGAGTTAATTATTACAATTCTTCTATTACATGTACATAGCATAAAAATAAGTAATTTTTAAATACTGAAATATGTCAATCAAAAGATAAAAAAGCCACATACTCTTTTTAAATACATTATAATAATAAAAAATTACCATATTTATGCTATAAAAACAAAAAAATCCATAAGCGATACCATATCATATGGTATACCTACAGAAGGAATGAGTTAAAATTTCAAGCCACTGAGAGAATTTTTTTCAAAATTTCAAGCCACTGTGATGAGTAGTAGCTAAGAAAAGTGCAATGAAAATTTCAACTTTCAAAAAAAGAAGTAAAAAAAATAAACATAGCCTTTGGTAAACAGGAAGTTGTTCTTGAAATATTTCAAGGAGCTGTGATGAGTTTTTGCTGAGAAAACTATGACTGAAAAAAATTGTTACAGACACACATAAACGCAGACAAGGTAAAACAGTATACCGACCTCTCCTGCGAAACTGGAGTATAACGATACTTATCATTTGTACTTGTACATGTAAATGATTAAGGAGGTAGACCTGGGGTAAGGGACATAATTCTTCAAATCAATGATATGTCTGTATCATATACAATTTCACGAAAGCCTTTCAAGCTTCCCTTTGAAACAGAATAAAATCTGACCAAGTTACTTTGATGCTTACATGACATGGGTATAAAATGGTGAATACAAATTTTCCAATGCTGTTTAAGAGTTGTGTCCCTTACCCCAGGTCTACTACCTTAAATTGTAAATGTTGTTTAACTTGTTCAAATGACCTGAATTACACTGTCATTGTCATCAAAAATATTACAATAATGCAGATATATTAGAAGTTAACACAGTTTAGTGTAAAACTGTAAATTGAGATTATTGTGGTGATGGTTTTATTTCGCTTTTTTGGGATCTCTCTGAAAAGTACCAAAATTAAACAAACATAAATATTCCATTTGCCTAATTTTTCATCAGCCAATATATATTGGTGTACTAGAAGGTGTGGACAAAAGCAAGTAAAAATCTAACGGCTTTAAGGATTCTTTTTACCAACAAACATTTACTGACAAGAATAGTGCTATGGTTCACAACCAAGCATTTTATATATGCCACATATCTTTAATTGATTTGACAACATTTTTGCAAAAATATAATTTTTACTAATTATTTTTATGGTAAACAACAACAGTCAGATTAGCAAACATTCTGTTTAGGATAGGACAATAAAGGATAGTTTGTTTTTACTGTGAACAATAATAAAACACTTATCATTCAGAATGCCCCAAAATTCACCACACCAAAATTTAACATGCATATTTTGACAGAAAACGACAAAATATACAGTATCTACCTAACCTTTTATGTTTGGCTAAACTGTGCAGCTGAAATCTTGTCTTTTTCACCAACAAATCATAAAATGATAAGTTATGATGCCACACAATATTCTGTCATGATGCTAAATGTTTTGTGACATCAACAGCTGAGTAAAAAGACCAAGTTAAATAAAGCATAGAGGTACAAACTTACAACAGTTGACAGAAAACTCTACTTGCTTAAGAGCAGAAGTATGATATAGTTCTACATTTTATATTATATATATGTTAATTACACTGACAAACAAATAACAATAAATTGTACAAGTAAACTCTGATCTTCCAATAATTAAAAAAAAATATAGTGTAAAACCGAACAAAAAGAGAGGGGTAGTGATTCATGTAACAAGTCATAGCAATTATACATTTACAGCACAATATTTAAAGGAAAAAGACTTCTACATACAAATGAAGCTGTGGTGATTCTTTGATGTTGTTGATGTGTTTAGCTGACAGTTTCCTGGTTATTCTCTATACCACTGTAATAAGAAATTAAATGTCTATGATCTATTTCACAAACATGAGTATAGCCCCCATAACCTAGTATGTAGGCAAATTCTTTCAAAAATTTCCCTGTGATCCTAAAATTTTACTTTGAAACCTGTCTAAACTGAACCCTGCATAATCTGAAAACCTGTCTAAACTGAACCCTACATAATCTGAAAACCTGTCTACACCAAACACTTTTTAAAATCCCTTAATATCAATTTAAGTATATTTTGAACATAAGTATACCAAACACCTGTCTAAACCAAACAACTTTCTAAACAAAAACACCTCTAAACCAACACCAGTTTAAACCAAACCTTGACTAAACAAAACAACTGTCTAAATCAAACCCTGTCAAAATTAAACATCTGTCTAAACCAAACACCTCTCTAAACCAAAACAATTTTAGACTCCATAAGGGGTTCTGTTCAGACAGGTTTCTCTATAATATGAATCCAGAACTTATACAGGTATTATAATCAGACCTTAAAATATATATAAATCTGAAGATAAAATATAAGATGCACAAAAGTATTCCCTACTTGCGGAGCTCGAGATGCAGCCATATTTTATCCTGTTTTTGCAGCGTTACCTCCCGTAAGAGCAGGTGTAATTTTGAAGTCTCTGTAATCGATGTTCGGATTCGGGTGCAGAAAAAAAGAGGTAACTCGAATGAAAATGGAATACCCAGCAGACAAACACAACAGTGTTTCTAAAATTTACAAGGTATTTCATTTGGTTGGTAGGTTACATAAGGATGATTTTCATTTGTATCCTGGGTAAAGAAAATTTATGGCAGGGTCAGTAGAACGAGAAATTCCCTTTTGACTTTCGAGATTTTCTAAAGTATCGTCGATATCGGATAGAAAACCTTACTTGTTCCGAATAGACACCTGCTCCAAAGGGAGATAAATGTTGACTAAATGTTGGTCCGCAAGTCTGCAATAATTACATAATTGGTATCTTAATGGTATTTAATATAAAAGAAATTGTGTTGTTGGTAGTAATAAAAAATCAGCAATGTTTCTTTGGTTGATTTTACAAAAAATCATAAGTGTAAAATCAGTTTTAGGTTATGACATCACAATACTTTGATCTTTTATGACATCATAATTTACGACTAATTTTACACTTGCGATTTTTTGTGGAAAGGACTACTGGAACTTTAACTTCAGTAAATCACTTGAATTAAAATTACAATGTTCCTTTAGTCATTGTATGTTTCAATTACTTACAAGTAAACAAGATTTGGAAGACTACCAAAGCCTTATACTGGGAAATTGATGAAAGCATTTCCTCCAAGTCTCCTGAAAATAAAAAAAATAATCATAAACAAACCAATGTATATCAATACAAATAACTGTCTATACAACATAAACTTCAGAAAAATAAGGGGCAATCATTCAGCAGTAGAAATGGTCAGTGTTCTAGGATTTTTCAGAAATTGAGGTTTCCTCGGGAAAAATCCATATAAAATCAACTTTCCCACAGTCAATGACAGCTTTCCTAACAAAACAAATCCTTACAGCATATGAAGTTTTCAACTTGCCACGGGAAAGTGTAACTAAGTACCTAACTTTCCCTGACCCAAATTTCACTTGCCCTTGGTAACAGGAAATAGGAATCCTAGAACACTGATGGTCCAAATTTAAGTTGAAGCAGTTAAGACATTTATGATCTCTTTGAGGTCAGAGTGTCTTCTTTAAATAAAAACGATGAGAAAACAATTTTTAAATCAAGCTGTTGAAGAAAATTTCATTAAAATAGAACATGTTTAAGGTACTGTTTCTATTTGACCTCATTTTCTTCTGAGATAAAAAATAAAATGTATCAAACTATCAGGGAGGATTTTACAAGTGTATTTCTACCAAATAGGAAGTATATATCATAGGTGTTAACTCTCCCTCTTTTGGCGGAAACCTCCCATTATTTCATGAAAAATTCAACATTCTCCTGCTTACCTGCCTGTGTCAAAGCAGGAGATTTCGACGCATTTGTAAAAATTTCTCCTGTCTTATTTAAATTTTCAGGTTAAATTTGTAAAGAATTACTTCAATTCCTGTCAAAACATGTAGCGAGAGCAAAAATCTGGCAAATCTCCTGCTTTGAGAGGGAAAACAACCATTTCAGAATTTTTGATATTTATCACCTAAGAAATATATACAATAGAATAAAGAACATTTTCTCGACAACTACTTCAAATAATTTACATAAAAATTTGCTGTACTGTAATTCTTAAAGTTCAAAACTTAAACACTAACTTTACTACAACTAACATTAATGGAAAGACGGAAATATGTGATCATTGTATATTTCCTTATTTATGTTTTTTGCTTAATTTGATAAAACTTAGGAATTTTAACCAGGTTTGGAGGAATCCAACACAAAAAAGGAGGGGGTACAAACTTCAATCAATTATAGTGCATGCACATGTTATTCAACTGAAAAAGGCCCTGTAATGATATAGTGATTGTCTCATTCAATCATTACTACAGTAAAACCCATGCAATTTACAAAATATGTCCCTTGGGGATTTTCAAAAGTTGGCAGGTATGGAACATTCGGTAAATCATTGCTATTTATATAACAACTGATTTCATCTACCTTACTTTACTTACACACTTCTAAGATTAGGACCAGTAAGAAATCCATTAGGTAACCAGTATATCTTGTTTCCTGTTAAAGCCCTGAAATTCATTATCAATTAATTATTCAACAGAATATTTACAATCATTACAGTACCTGACCCAATTTTTGCAACTGTAGTTACAATCCTTCATGGATCACCAATGAGTTTCCGAATGCCTTTATTATACATCACGTGACCACAGATCAGATACATTTTTTGGATTAGTTTGTTGCGTTTTTTTTTATCCATGTTTTATTTACTAAATGGTAAAAATATAGACACAATTCTAATTAATTTTCTTTAATACATGCATTTGCTTTTTTCATTGAAATACAAAATGAATTTAAATTCAAAGTAATTTAATATGGCACTCAATTTGACTCACTCAAACAAAAATTCTAAAATTTATACGAACATTACATTTATATGTAACACAGCAATCAGATTGGTCACTATCAATCAGTGATCAATCAATCACCAATCCAACAAATAATTGAGCAGATTGGTTCAAGGACTGTTTATACCAAATGACATGTACTAAAACCACTCCAAATCTTCAACTCATCTAGGCCAGGCCAAGAACAGAAATGTTTCTAAAGGCCCCAAGAAGCTCTGGACTAATGTGTGGCCCAAAATTCTGCATTCTGGGCCTCGTTTGAGATTTTGCATAGCCTTCAGGTACTTAGTTTATTTTGTATTGGTACAATGTATTAAAACTGGAAATGTGCTAGTGTCAAATCAGTGTATGCTTTTTGAAGGTCATCACTATTTTCCATTTCTAGTAAATTGTAATATAAAACATTTTAAATTATAAATAAGATAAATTCAATAAAACAAAATTTGGATGGAAGAATGGAATGATAGATAGGTGGACATAGTGATTCCAATATACCAACCATTCTGGTAGTAGTAGTAGTATAATATAATAATATTCACATTGCTCTGTACTTGACTGTTTCCTGTGGACATGTGCATCAACTATATTAAAAAGGGAAATGACTGTCAAACATATTACAACTTACACATGAGTAATAGTACTGGGCAGAGATCCTGAAAATATTTCACTTACACATGAGTGATAGTACTGGGCAGAGATCTTGTAAATATTACATTTACACATGAGTGATAGTACTGGGCAGAGATCCAGTAAATGTTACGACTTACATATGCGTGATAGTACTGGGCAGAGATCCTGTAAACGTTGTCTTAATTTCTATGCTGTTATACATCAGATTCCTGAAAAAAAATAATACCAATCAGAGTAGCTAAGTGATCTTATGTCAAACACTGTAATTACAACAATTTATTGGCAACTTTGTTCAGTTTTTCTTTCTAACTAATATTTTTACCTTAAGCAAAAGTAATTATAATGTATATAGATTCTTCTTCAGTCTTGAGGGGTTTACAAGGTTTCTGCAATCTAAAATTTAACTATTGAGAGTGGAAAAATTGTGTAATCCCTGAAAGCATTGGAGGAGAATCTGTTTCTCACATGAAATCTGTAGTGTAGAAAACTCAGAAATGTAAAATGGCAGGAAAACTCTCACAGAAATTTAGTCGCCACCCGGTGGTTAAAAAATCATGTGCATTTTTAATCATAGGCTTAGAGCGAGAGAAATTTAAATATCTTCTTCCAAAGCAAATCAAATTAAGTGAGCTTTGAATGTCAACAGACCAAACAACACAAATACACAAATTAAATTAAAAAAAAATACAAACAAAACTTAAAAAATAAACAACCCAGAATTTACTTATAAACTGGGACTATGGACAAGGGTCTCCAGTATAGTAAGCATTCTCTGTTTTTTTATGCTAAAAGCATATGTCTTGTTACTCAATTGATGTAAAATCTGGGCGAAAACAAAATAAAAAATGTTCATTTGTTTAAGTGTTCAATGGCATTAAGCAGGCCCAAACGACACATAGCTCCTAACAGGACTAATACTCTCGCTGCCTGTTGAACCCTGTAAATTTGGGGACCAATGTGGACACACAATTCTTATTGGACACAATTATAACTGGGGATTGACTTAGCACTTTTGACACACAATTTTGCTGCCATTCTTAAACACTCAATTCCAAATAGAAATCAGTACTATTTTTTTCTGCTGGCAACAAAATAACAGAATATGACTGCAAATTTACTTTAAACATAAATTCCTGACAATATGCACACATCTCTACGGAAATCTAACACTTCATTAGTTACATTACAATCCTGCACGTTGTTAATGAGGAGATGTGGACAACACATCAAACCAAAGAATTGCTAATAAACCTCAAAGTCCAACTGCCATCATTTCTATAATTTTTGCCAAAATATAAAATTCTGACAATATACACCTTTCAATATAGTAATTTAACACCAAGTTTCATAACAATCCTACAAGTTATTGAGGAGAGTTGCAGACAACACTTCAAACCAAAGATTTGCTAAAAAAAAAACGTTCAAGTCCATCAACCATCATTTCTACAATTTGTGCACAATCTTAAATTCCTTACAGTATGCACATCTCCATTATATTACGTCCCACAAAGTTTCATAATAATGCTGCAAGCTGCTTAGAAAATAGTTCTGAACAGACAGACAAAGACAGACAGGATGAAACCTATATACCCCTGAACTTTGTTTGCAGGGGGTATAAAAAAAAATAACAGAAGAGCAAAGGGCACTAAATAAATAGCCCAGGTCTCCCCTTAATACAGTTAATACAAACAGCCATTTTTTAATATGCCAAAACATGAAAGACGCTCAGAAAGGAATACACTTGTATACTTTAATAAAAATCAATATATAACATATAAAATGTGTTATTAAGCTTTGTATTATATGAACAAGTGAATACAATTCCTATTTTTCCATTTTGTGTTGTAAGAAACACAAGTATCCCAATTAATCTGTAAATCTCATGATTTGCTACTGACTTACAGTTGAGTAATTTGAGTTGTGCTTAAGATAGGCATTGTTGTTATACCACTATTCTCTATTACCTGTTACCAAACAAAATCATTAAAAAAAAATAAGAATTATCAACTTTGTATAAGGTGGATTATCTCCCTTCAAAAATTTTAACCCTTACAGAATCTTGGTGAAATTTCATATAAAATTTTTCTTACAGCTTTAAAAATGAAGCTATAAGGAACATGTTACGGTTTCATCCCTATTTCTTCTTAAAATAAGTAAATGGCAGATTATGTTGAACATTACGTAGCACTCAAGATAAGAATCATGCAAAATGCAAAATCATAGAAAACCTTCATATTTTCATTTTTGATATTTTATTTAAAATTTTATAGAAAGTAACATGTTGTTTTTCATATAACCCTTGTTCAAGGGAGATAAAAATTATATAGAATGTATTGTGGAATTCAGAATTCAGGGAGACAACTCTGTAAATGACACTGAAATACAATAGAAATTATTGGGTTTTGGTGTGAATTATGTTTTAAGAGCAGACACATTTGAATTGATAATTATACATTTCATACTATAGACCAATAATGCAACTTATTTACAAAAATAAAAATATCTAGCCTTTTTTGGGGTGTATCACATATTACAGAATTTGCATAATTCTTATAAAGACTGCTACTTAATTTGAAAAAAAAAAGAAATCAAATCATATACAAATGTTAAAACAAAGAATTGTTCAATTGGCTTTGTACAAACTTGGTAAGACTGGTCAGGTTTACACAAACTTACAACTTGGTAAGACTGGTCAGGTTTACAAAAGCATGTTCCAGTATGTTAAAGGCAGTGCAGAATTTGATGGATCTGAAGTAGAAGGAGTTTTTCAATAATATATAACATCCTAGCCAGTCAATAAAGATATATTAGATGTCATTATGATCAATAGACAAAAAGCTACAAGAAATATTTTTTACTTACCATAATTATATGAATTGTTTTCAATTCTTCACGAAATATTAAAGAAAATTTGTTATAAGGAACCCCTCAGTATTACAAGATGTACTTTCTATCCAATAATTGGTAAAGACTTAAACAAAATTAAACGTAACACTTAACACAACCCTTTTTATTTATGGAATCCATGTAAAAAATTTCTTAAATTTCTAATTGAATGCCAAGTTACATACATGTATCACTCTACTCTATACCTACATTTCAGATGTGTCAACATTTTAAAATGTTACATAAGAAATCTCTGGAAACGTGTAATGGGTCACATACCTGCAAAAGAACCAGATCTTTCATCTATCGTATCATACAATTGTGGATAGAGCATTCATTTGGTTTTATTATAAGGTATTTTGGGCATGTATGAAATATTGAGTTTCCCTTTCCCTAACTGCCCAGAAATAAACAAAATCTTTGAGCAAATGAATTCCCTTCCTAAAAACCAAAAACAAGTTTAAATTATTTATGAACACAGGTACTGCTCAATTCATCAATTAATCTTTTTGTGAATACTAAACATGTACATGTAGATAAATGGGATTCAACAAACAATCTAAAATCATTTGAATGATATTGTCTCAATAATACAATGTAATATATGTACACATGAAAAAACATGTTTGAAAATATACTGTAACTGCCTTGGTACAATATAAACATGCATATGTTGACATAGTGGAGTGCCAAGTTTTCATGGACTTGAAAACAAAAACATTGGAACACATACACTATAGATAGGTAGGATTCAAAACACTAAATAAGCTAACTTATTCTATTAATTTTGGAACTACGTCACTGATCTTTATAACTTGATTATATTCATTTGCCCCCCTCCTCCTCCTTGACAAAAAAAAAAAAAAAAAAAAAAAAAAAAAAAACCTAATAAAATTAAGAAGACAAGATTTATAGGAGTGTTCTTTGTGATGTCATCACTTGCCTGTGATTTGGCTTTGGTTGGCAAAAAATCCATCGAGTGGCATAGGGTATCAACTTCAAATCATCGTAACTTTTCCATTTTTAAAGATAACTGAAAAATTTTTTTGGTTCCCATAATTGCAAATAAAATTCTTTTTATCCATGGAATTTTTAAATAAATATTCAGTAATTAGACTATATGTACATAAGATTTTAATTACAATTTTATCCAAAAATAGAGGTTTACATATAAATATCACTACAAATTTATTTTTTCAAGTAAAATAGTTATAAATTCACATACATAATATGAATTAGTTTATCTAAATGAAACATTTTGCAGAACCAAAATTGGATATAAAAAAACAAAGTTATAAAGTTTTGAAAATTGGGATTCTTATCATGGAATTGTCAATTGTTTATTTAGTTGTTTATTTGCCAACCAATTTGACACTTAATGATTTGCAAATTAGTGATTTTGACATCACTAATGAGATTGGCAAACTCTCCTATCAAAATCCTCAGAGACAGGACTTGTCTACTTAGTGACTGAAATGGAACAATGGATTGGTTTATTTTTTTTTAAATTAAGACTGAAAAAATTACCTCACCCCATTATTAATAATTCCCCTTCAAGAAAACTCTCTCCAGAATCTCAATATGACTGGAGGGTATTTTACATAAACAAAAGTTTACAACTAGGGAAATTTGGTTTCCGGAAAAAAAAATAAAGTGATTTTCTGTCGGATGAAAAATACTGATGGAATTCACGGCAAGTCTGACAGTGCTGCTATTGCACTGCAAGAAAATGTAGTGGGATAGATAAGGATTGAAACAGCAAATATGAATGTACATCTGATTAAGATATGAAAAATTTCAATTCTCTGTCAGACTAGACGATGCTGCTGGAACTGCAATGCGAGAACTTTGCGGGGAAAATTATAACTATAATCGAATCTGGTTTACAATTTCCGCAACCTCATCCCAGCTGGCATAACAACATTACCAAAACGTCCAAATATAGCAGCATTGTCATCTAAACAGTAGAACATTTCAACCGTTTGTCGAAGTAACATATACTAAGTAGCCATAGCTTCGCATCGACTGACTCTACACTTTAAAATTAATTAAAGTTTTGAAAATTGGGATTCTAATCATGAAATTGACAATTGTTTATTTAGTTGTTTAGGCTAAAAACCACTAATTCCACTTTCCATAGGCTTCTATGCTAATTTCACAATATTCAATGGCTTCTCTGGACTTTACCTTAACTTTAACCTGCAGAGGACTATATATCAGCATGATTCTACATATGTCAGCTCACAATCCTCAGAATGGCATGTGGGGTTAGCAGACTTGCAGTGCAGTACTGGTCACCGGAAGTGAAGTGTCTATAAATAGCATGGGAAATCCCAGTGTTTTCACAAGATAGGGGTATATTTAAAAATCATTATGGAGATTAGGCTTCACATCACAAGAAGCAAAATGCACCTATAAAATGTACAGAAATGTTTTTCCTTTCAGAAACTGTTTAAATTTTTTAAATAAGATGAGAACTTTTTTCACAGCACTATGAGGAACAGGGGTAATTTCTGCGTAGGACTATTTTTGCGTACGTTCCAAATGCTCATTGGTTGAATTGGTGGTCTGTAACCTTTATACAGCTAATACTTTTCGTTTCTCCGTGTTTCTCACGTGTCATTTCAATAAGCTAATAGATAATTCAAGAGTGACGTTTTTCTTTAATTTACACTCTGCCTTAATAATACCACAGACACATAAAAATAACGCTATCGGTTTTAACCTGCACAGAAATGCATATATACATAACTCTCGAGTGTCAATGGTCTCACATTAAACTACCTTCACAAAACCTGGGTGTTACAAATGTTAAATTAAGCAAATCTGCCAGTACACGGCTCTCGCCCGGGAATGTCACTGCTTTTAACTTACACAGAATTGCAAGTATATGATCATCCGTAGGTGATTCCTTACTGTATTAACTTGCATAGAACTGCTCGTACCACAGTGGGCATGGTTGTTCTTTACTCCTACAGCGTAGGAGGTCGGAATTTCGTTCCTCCATACCTCAACGGCACCAAGTCTGAAAATAGCTTGCCAGACCACCTCTAGCATTGCTGGAGTAGATTGTTCTTCAATAAGCCGTTTTTGTACGATGGTTTGTTCTGTTTTTTTCCACGATGATTCTTGTTTCATGAATGGAATTGTCATCTCTCGAATGTGTTTTCCATTAGCAAGACATAAATGTCTTAAAAATAAACTACCAGAATCATAAAATAGTTTCTCTGATAGTATGACGTTAAAAGCACTAGAATTAATGTATATTTTCAGGTGAATTCTTGGAGAAATACTTAAACGACTTATTTTGATTTTGAAAAAAAAAATTAAACCATAGACATTTCGATTTTTTAAAAATTTTTAGTGTATTGTTATACCCTGACCTAATCGGACTTAACAAAACAGAACAAAATGTTGCTTCATCGGAGAAAACCCAAAACAAATGCAACAACTTTCGGACAAAAACAGAACAAATGGCTTATCGACAATCCATACCCATGAGTACTGTGTGTACGCGACTCTCTAATGTAACCACTTTTGGCTTACACAAACTTGTACACGTGACTCCCGGCTGTCCCTGATTTTAATTTCACAGATTTAAGTTATCCAGAGCTGATTGTACATGTGATCCGCGTATCACTGGACTCAACTTACGCAGATCTAGAACTGCCTGTACAAGAGGCCCCCGAGTTTCACTGGATTTAACTAAGTTTAACAAAACTGGCTGTGCGCCATTGTTTTTACTTACACAGAACTGTATGTACTTATGACATTAAAGTGCCATTGGTTTCACTTACACAGAACTACCTGTACACATGGCATTTAAGTGCCATTGGTTTTGAACTTAAACAGAACTCTCTATACACATGACTTTTAAGTTCCATTGGTTTCAAGTTATAAAGAACTGTCTGTGATGGAAATGATGGACCGTAATGGAAGCAGGATTTTTAGCGCGCAATAAAATCTGGTTTAAGCCACCTTTCATTTTGAAATGCTTGTACCAAGTGA
Source organism: Perna viridis (assembly GCA_037379345.1). Taxonomy (NCBI): domain Eukaryota; kingdom Metazoa; phylum Mollusca; class Bivalvia; order Mytilida; family Mytilidae; genus Perna; species Perna viridis. The sequence continues at coordinate 11,763,735 of CM074518.1, forward strand.
GGACCATTGCAGTGGTTTTCATCTTTTCCGTTCTACAGAAGTTTTATGGTCGTCATCATGAACTCGTGGATTGTTACGGTGTATCCATCTGCGCCATGAAAACTGATTTGTTCAACGTGTCATAGTTTTCCTTTCCTCTTTCGTCTACCCCGGACTTGACTTTTTATGAGCAACTCGGCGTTTGTTTCCAGAAAAGCAGAGGACGCTTACACTACCGGTGCACCTGGTCATTGCTCCCAGTTTTTAGTAGAGTCCGAGTTGCTTATTTACTTTTGTTACTTTGTATGTTTTATTTTAGTTACTTTATGTACTTTGTTGTGTGTGTCTGTTTCAGTGTCTGGTGTTTGTCCCCGGATTACATTCTTTTGATTACCGCTATAACCTTGGTTCCCTTGATTACTCTTGGACAAGTATGTTGTCGATTAAAAATTCCAGCATTTTGTAAAAATCTCCTTCTGTATATTTGGAAGATGATTTTGAATTTTTTCTTACAAAGTATGAGGAATCTCTGCCAAGAACTATATTTGTATCTATGTGTACCATCTTTTTTTTTGGAAAAAAACAACGATGTATAATGTTTTTAATTCGTGATTTTAACTGAGTATGGGGAATAGAAGTATACAGTATTGAAAAATCATGTGTTTTAATGCTATTATATTCTGATAATAGTCTAGAACTGATTGTCTCCAAAAGATCTTTCGAATTTTTCCGTCAGTGAATTTATAACCAGTATTACGCTATTGGCGAGGGTTTAGTCCTTAAACTATCATGAAACAAATTGATTTCATGATATTTTAAGGACTAAACCCTCCCCAATAGTATTAATACTGATTATAAATTCACTTACATACAAACTGAAATATCCATTGTATTGTTTTAGTGATCCGGATTTCAGACTATGGTCTTGCACCTAGCTAGGAATACGCTACCGCAAATAGGTATTCTTTCATGTCAGCTAGTACAGTGATTACTAAAAAAAATCAATTATGACATGCCTTAGACAAATCAGGTGACCCTAGTACTGGTTCTCTGTTGAACTGCGATTTATAATATGTGTAATTAAGTAGCCGAAACGTCCGAGAATAGAACCAGTTTTTCGCGCCGCACGAAGTTGACCTAGTGAGAGCTCATAGTCACAGTAAATGTTTTCCAAAAGTATAATATGTAACTAAGCTTAGAGAGGACTAATGCAATACATTTTTAGCCTTTGTACCATGCTCTTTTTCGGGTAAGTTTAATTTTAAAGCCAAATGTGTATATTTCAAAATAATCATTCTTTGAAGGTTATAGCTACAAATATTTTGCTTGGTTGCTGAAATGTCCTTAAATGAAATAGTTGGAAACAGAGGTAGATCTAGGATTTCAGCAGGGACAGATCAAGATTAGAAAGTGGAGACATAAATAGAAAAAAAAACACAGCAAGGTTAAGCAAGAAAATTGAGCCATTAGAAATTGTGAAGAATCAAGATTTAATGCAAAAATAATTCATTTTTACACAATATTAAGGGGTGTACAGTAGGCTTGTGTACCTCTATGTTTGTGCCTGTTCAGGTGAGGTGGGGTAAATAGAACACAGGAGCTTGCCTTCACTATCAAATATGCAGCACCACTAGTATATAACCTAGAATACTAAATACTAATTTGATAGTGGTAGCAAGCCCCTGTGAATAGAATAAAATGCACAGCGAAGAATTTTTTTTGGGGATACAAATGTACCTAGAACAAGACCTTTATATTAAAGGAACTGGTCACTCCTAACAAAGTATAATTATAGTACAAAAATAATTAGAGCCTCTCCAGTCATTTTATTTGGTAAGCTTAAAATACATATACTCAACATTTGATTGATGTGTACCACTTGGATACAGTTGAAGAGAAGTTATTCAGGAATTTTAATATATAAATTATAAAATTAACAAATTAATAAGGAAGGCCAAGAAAAAAATGTCTGTTTAAGACTAAGGTTATCTTACCTACATGTACCCTATTTTAATGCCTTTTATTGGTATTTTTTAAGAGATGTTACTAAACTTTTAAGTTTTGTTGTTGAGCACTATAAAGAGTCATAGGTGTCTAATAGAATGGTTTTACCTACCTACCTATAATGTACATGTACCCTATTTTTTCATCCAAGGTTACATATGTTCAATGACTAACAGCCATAAAAAAATGTAACTGTCCACAGTATAGATTTTGTACAAGTGCATTCATTTAGTTATCATGGTTATTATCTTCTTATTCATTTATTAAAAAAAAACATTCAGCAGGTCTTAATTTTGATGCATTTATTAGGTTAGTCATTCTTGTCTTTTGTAAAATCATTTTCAATCAGATTTTGGATATCTCCTATGATATTTGAGTTATAAGGGGATCATGAAGGGGCAACACCAAAAAGAAAAATCACATCTATAATTTTGGTCTGATTTAGAATTTTTTTACTACATGTATATACAGATTTTGGGTATCTCTTAAAGAAGCCACACCCAAAAAAGTCCACTTTTTAGCTCACCTTGCCATAGGCCATGTGAGCTATTGCCATCACTTGGAGTCCGCTGTCGTCGTCCATCATTATTGTCGTTAACAGTTTTTCAAAACTTTCCTCCTCTGACATCACTTGACCAATTGAAACCAAACTTTGTAAGACTGTTCCATTGGGTATCCTGCATAGAACTGATGTCGTGATTTTTGATGTGTCAAAAACATGGCTGCCGGGGTCAGACAGTAGTTTTTCAAATATATCTCCAAAATCTTTAGGTTTAGCCAAATATTTCATTAGCTGAAATGATCCTTATTAATAGGACTACAAAAGTCTTCATGGATAAAAGTAGTCAGACAACTCCTTGTAACAGTTATTGCCCTTGAAAAGAGGAAAATGTCAGGTTTTTTTTTTTTTTACAGTTTTTAGCCAATATCTTAAAAAATGTAGATAGATAGATAAAGAAACTTTCAATTGCTGAAATGGTCCTTATGATAAGTCCTGCCAAAGTCTTCTAGAGACAAAATTGTTGGACAACTTCTTGTTAAACTTGTTGCCCTTGAAAGGCAAAATTCAACCAGGTGAGTGATTCAGGCTTCTGGGAGCCTCTTGTTTATGTTTGGACTGATTTTGAAATATAATGGTGCAGTCATCCTCATAATGAATTGTAAGGCCCTATGCTTAAGTGTGAAAAACTAATACTGTTTCCACAATAGCCCGAACTATTAAGGGTTTGACCACTGCCATCTGCTACATGAAGTTTTTTAATTTTTTTTTGGTTTTCCTAATGAAAATCTCAGTACGCATTTTCAATCAGATTTCAATTATATCTTGTTTACTTACAGGGATTAAAGATAAAGATCTTTGATAAGCACCCGTAAAGCAGAACTTTTTTCACTTTTAAATTTAATTGAATTTCAAATTTTGAGCTATATTGTGTCCAAAACAAGTGAACTCTTAGTCCCTACATGTATGCTTAATCGTGTCAGAAACTAATATTGCTCCAGTAAACAGTTCAACTGGCTGCGGTAGAATCATGCTGTGCTTGGCTTAGCTTTATATTGTAAAATATTGCAGAAATTGGAGGCACACGTAGTTAAACTTAGAAAATGGGGCTGCATGGTTTGTCTTGCTACAATGTATCAACTATCACAGTTTTGAGCTATACATGTAGCAATGAAATTCGCAGCATTAAAATAAAGGAGATGTGCAAGGTGAGCCACTTAAAGGTTTTTGAATTTTTGTACAAAATAAAAAGAATATCTAGTGTATATGAGGGAAATTAGTGACCATTTGACTTACTGGGCCTGGCCCTGTCTGTGGGGTCATATTTATTTTTGAAATTTTTTGTCAAAACAATTTTCAACCACACCAAGCCATGAGAATTATTTCTGTTCCAATATACATGCATATAGAACATGTATCTAGACTGAGATAATAAAATTCATTTATTTTCTAGGAGGTGTAGACCAAAATATTTTCAATAATTGCCCTCCTCAGATCTAATGTAATGTACATTCCATCCACTGTGAACAGTATATTTTGGAAAAGGCCAAACAGAAAATATTCTAATTTCCGCAGCAGTATGTTTCCACACATAGTTTTTCATGCATGTCAAGATTTACTGTTGTTCGATCCTCACCTTTTTACATTATACCCATATTGCAATAACCTTGTATATTAGTCTGTCCGTCCGTTACACATTTTTTGTAACAGATTTCTCAGCTGCTTCTGGAGGTAATACTTAAATGTACATGTATGGTATATTGCTTTCTCATGATGACTTGTACCCTGTCACCTCTTTTCAAGTTCATGGCTCATCCACTTCCTGTTTACCGATCTTCGTAGTTTTATTAGGCGCTGCATAAATCAAATTTCTCAGCTTCTGCTGGTGGGAATGCTTAGATAAATGTTATATTGCTTTCTCATGATCTGTACTGTGTGTCTCCTTTACAAGTTGATAGCTCATCTACTTCCTGTTTGTAAGTTATAGGTGCTGTATAATGGAAATTTTCATAACAGCTTCTACTGGAGGGCATGCTTTAATATTTGGTATATTGCTTTCTCATGATGCCTTGTACTGCTGTTTCCCCTTTTCAGGTTCATGGCTCATCCAATTCCTGTTTACCAATTGCCTCGGTGTCTCCCTTTCCTAGGTTGAGTGGGGATATCCTTAGCATGACTTATCATGCAATCTTTAGTTTTATGTTGCTCTGGTGTAGCATTGGCATTCAACTTAAGATTATATTTTAAGTTTCTGATTAAGGTCAGTATTTATTTATGATCTACTAAGTACTTGTGCTAGGTCAATCATATTTGGTATGTAGTTTCATTAGCATCACTACATCGCAGACATGTATATGTATATGCCCCTGCAGTCAAATTTACTGACTTTGAAATTTATAAAATTTCTTATTTAGATTTTAATGTTAAGTTTTCTGATTAGGTAAGATTAAATTGAACTACTTGTGCTACGATTCGGCTGATCATGTTTGGTATGCAGTTGTATTAGCATCACAACAGCAGTCTGTAAAGTGACTCCGGATTTTCCTGTATATTCCTGATTTTTTCCTGAATTTTCCAGAGAAACACGTGATAACTCCCGATTTTGAACCTTTGCACCACAAAAACAATGTTGAAAAATATTTCATAGTGTTTTCAAAGTGAATGTACAATGTATATTGTGCAAAATGACATTGTGTATTCATTGGGTTGCATTGTGACTTTATATATCCTTTACTAAGTGTTTTAATCAAAGTGTTTACACTTCTTTCAAAGTGTTGCTTCTCAAATTGCTACATTTCTAGAAAGCTTTTACTTACATGTAGTGGGGTGGAAGGTGGCCGTTTTCATGGAATTATGTATTATTACATTACTTTTTATGTAAAAAAAATTCTTGATAACCTCCTTTTTAAGAAAATTTTTTCCTGATTTTCGAATTTTTTGGACACAAAAAGTGCTTGACAGACTGCAAGAGCACAAATCTAGGATACAAGAGCGCAATTATTCACAATGCTATTTCCATATGGGGGTCCAGGTGAAATTTTCTCTAATCTAATGCAATGTTTCTAAAATACACCCATACAGCTTTTAAATTTTGAAATAAAAACCACCATGTCATTCGGCGTTTCTGCCTGTAAATTAAGGTTCAAAAAGAGGGATACTTTTTCAAACATCAATTTTTCAGTAGCCACCCTAAGCCTTAAGTGCTCCATAAAATACACATTTATGGGCTGCTAGCATTCAAATTCTGTACTTTTGGTTCCTTACTGTTCGTACAATTTTTTCATGAAAATATCTTTTTAATCACTTGTCAATTGTTTTTAGAATGTAGTTGCATTTAGTATCACTTCATTACAGTTCCATATATCTGTTTCATGTGTCATGATATCCCCCAGTCATAGTCTATTGACTTTGAAACTGTTTTCCCTAACAGCTAGGCATTTGTTCTGTCACTCCGGTTCCATGTATTAGGATACTTGGCATGATGCTTAAATCAATGATATTTAGTGTAAAGATTCATTAACATTTCCATATCTGTTTCATGCCCCTGCATCCATTCTCAAATGTTGACTAATAGTAAGCATGTGGGACAGATGAGACACATAACTGGTAACTGTTTATATTTATCACTAAGTGATTTCTTACTAACAGTAACCATGTGGGACAGACGAGACAAATCTCTGGTAACCGTTTATATTTATCACTAAGTGATTTCTTACTTTTGGTTGTTTTTAACAAAAAAAGATTCAAATAAGTCACTGTTTCAATTACAAAAGGCAACAATATTTGTACAAAATTCAGTAGGAAAGAAGAGAAATCATTACTTTTAGGGAAATATTCTAAATCTACTAGATTATTTCAATATTTGTTTCATTTGTTAATTAGGATATATATATTAATGAGGTAATGGTGTGATGCTTATCTGTAAAGAAGTTATCATTTTTGTCAAATAATGTTGTTAAGGGCAAGACTTAGTTATTATTTTCTTACTTTGGCAGTCATGTTCAGATTTTCATGTTTCGTTTTTTAAGTAGGTCAGTTTGATATGAACCACTTATGCTAGGTCAATCATATTTGGTATGCAGTTGCACTTGTATCTCTGCATCCACTTCATGCATATGCCTTGCAGTCACAGTTGACTTCGAAATTAGGAATATCAAGTTTTGAATAGGAGGGTCTACATGTATGTGCAACAGGTGAGACATCTCTCAGTGATAACAGTTTATTTTATGATATATTTTTTTCTGTTCCAAGTGTTAGTTTTCTTGAACTTGTTTACTAAACATATAAATGATAAGCACTGTTAGGCAGGAACTGGTTTATGTGGGTGTCCCTTAATTGTTCATTTTCTATTCTGTTCAGAGTTCTTTTTTTGCTTTTTTAGTTACACTACAATTAATATTTCTATTGGTTCTAGATAATCTTTTTTCACTATTTTGCTGAAGGCATTACAATGTATGTAGATTCTTCCTAATGCTGAAGGCATTACAATGTATGTAGATTCTACCTAATGCTAAAGGCTATGTTTATTACTGACTAGATTTAAAGCTTTAAAACCTTTGTTCGGTAATTAACATACATTGTACCATTTCATTTAGCAAAGATTGAACAGTCTTTTTGTCTAACTTGTTTAAATGCATGTAGAAATAGAAAATTCTTGTAAAGGTGATTTTTAAAGTGATTACTGTTCAGAATCTACTTTCATGGTATACAATGGGTTCATTTTCATTGTTCATATAAGATCCAGATGAAAAACATAGATTTGTGTCAGTGATTCTTTTGTTTTTATTTGGATTTAAACCACATTGCAATCACTCTGTCTGTAATGGAAATTTTCATAACAGATTTCTCAGCTTCTATTAGAGGGATTGCCAAGTCTACTAGATATTTATGTTACTTCAGCATGATGACCTGTACAGATTGCTCCCCCCTTTTCAGGTTTGTGTCTTGTCTTCCTATTTACTGCACGATTTGTAATAACTAAGGTTGTTTGTAATGGAATTATTTGTTTCAGATTTCTCATCTTCTTTTAGAGGGAATACTTTGATATTTAGTTGGTTGCTTTTTCTTGTATTATTATACTTCATGTCATTTTCTGAATTTTGGTTGGTTCAATACAAGGGTAATATTCTGCTCTATCACATGTCTCAGAGGGTGATAGCTTTTTGTCTATTATCCTCTTGTGAAAAGCTTAACTGATTTCGGTAAAAAATAGTACCAGTTCAATCTTAATCAGTTTTGTGTTTGAGAGAATCAATATGCTCAACATACATATCCAATAACATCCATTAATAAATGCAATTCAGTATACGCATATATATTTATATTTTTTTGTTATGTTGCCAAATCTACTAGAAATTTGTACCCAAACATTTCTAATTGTTTTGTTAAATTAAAAAAGTCACTGGGGCTGGAACTGGAAAAAGATAATGTTCAAGTGAGAATTTATGTCATTGTTGTTCAATTTCCATACACTGCATTAATTCTGGACTTTTATTTTGTTGTTGTGAATTCTGCCTCGGAAAGGTATACATGTACAAGAAAACTTTAAACAGTAAAAAAACAAAAAAAAACTAAGAAATGCAAAAAAAAAAAAAAAAAACAATACAAAAGAAAAACATTTTATTGACATTTCTGCTGGTGAGCAGGGTCCATCAGAGATACATGTACATTAAAAAAAGAGGTATGATCCACAATTGATGTTTACAGTTTCAAATAAATGCAAACTTGAAAGAAAATAAAACAATTTTATTGAAGAAAATATAAAGAACAAAGACAAACAAAAGTTATTGTTAAGATGATGCAACATTTAGTATAATAAAATAAATAACATGTTGCTTAGAGGGTGATAGTTTGTTACCCCTTAAAAATAAATTTTACTCTCAGCTACACCTCAGGGTGACAACGATTTTCTCGCAGTAACAAACTGCTCTATCACCCTTTTAGCTATATGATTTTCATGTACTGTGCATTTCCTTTCCAGGTTTGTTGACATGGCATGTGACATCTTGTAATTTATGAAGTAGAAAGCCAAATAATGGCTATGTACAAAAAGGCCAATTATCTGCAAAGCAGTTTGTTCAGGTCACTATTCTCAGCAGTGAGAACATGCTGTTGGTTTTGGTTGGCAAAAGGTACATATACTAGTATTAATTTTTATTTACAATTACAGGAATAGTAAAGGTACAACACAGATTACTGATGCATGAATAAACTGATGTACTCAAAAGCAACCACATGCAGTTCTGATGATGTTTTTTTACAACTTTAAATGATGCCCTTACCATGAAGTAAGTTCAAAGTACATGTAACTTCTTAAATTATTGCCCTTGAAAGGTGAGCTATTCAGGCTACTGAGAACCTGTTGTTGGTATGCGAGTCAACCTTGATGATTTGCAAAACAAGTTGACCTTTCATTACACTTCAGTGATGCTTTTAGTTGTTGCCCTTGAACTTCAAAAAAATTACTGAAAATTAAGCGTACCACACTTTCTTTTCAAAATGCTTGTAAATATTGAGCTGAATTTTGGTATGTGAGTCTACTCTGATACCTGTTTACCCATTCCATCTGTCTATCAGTGTATTATTCTGGTAAGACTCTTGCTGCTCACAAATTTCAAAGATATAAAAATTTGAAGGTTGTGCATGTGACATATTTCATGAAATGTTCAAAGAGATTTTATATCATTTAGGTTATATTCTGATAAGAAACTAGAAACTAGAAATTTTTATGTTCTGCATTAGTAGATGGTAATGTATGGAGAAGTTTGGCTACAGCTAATTTTAAGCGGAACTTGTCTAATTACTGAAGTTATATGTTGTGTGAAGGTGTATGCCACATGCCAAGACTGAGTCCTGTGACGGTATACATCATCAGTATGTGACCCACAGGGTAAAGTATGAAGCTGTGGTAACCAAATGGGTTACATTACACAGCATGACTTCACTTAGATTTAAGTTTTGCTTGAAGTTGGGATGTACCTAAAATTCTTCATACATTGCCCTGTTTTTAGCTAACCTGGCTGAAGGCCATGTGGGCTATTGCCATCACTTGGCGTCCGTCACCGTCATCCTAAACTTTTTCAAAAATCTTTTCCCCTGACACTACTTCACCAATTTGAATCAAACTTGGTATGAATGTTCTTTAGGGTATCCTGCTTAAAATTGATGTGGGGATTGTTGATCTATTGAAAAACATGGCTGTCATTGCTAAAAAAAAAAGAACATAGGGGTCAGGCAGTTGTTTTTTGCATATATCTGCAAAAGCATTAGGTTTAGCCAAATTCTGACATGGGTGAAAGTGTTCAACATGATGGGATCTATCTGTGGTCAAACTTTCATATTAATCGCTGAAGCCATGTTTGAGTTATTGCCCTTTTAAAAGGTTTTTGTTGAAAAACATGGCTGCCTTTACTTAAAATAGAATGTTGAGATCAGACAGTAGTTTTTTTTGCATATCTCTAAAAAGTGTCAGGTTAAGCTAAACTCTTTCAATTGCTGAAATAATCCTTATTGTAAGGCCTACAGATGTTTTCAGTGATCAAAGTTGTCAGGCTACTCTTTGTCAGAGTTATTGTTCTTGGAAGATGAAAAATGAAGATTTTTTTTTGTTTTGTTTTTTTTCAGCCAATATCTTGAAAACTATAACAGATAGAATGAAACTTTCATTGCTAAAATGATTCTTATGATAAGTCCTACTAATGTCTTCTTTAGTCAAACCTTTTGGACAATTCCTTGTTAATTTTATTGCTTTTGAAAAACTTTAACCAGGTGAGGGATTCAGGCTCCTGAAAGCCTCTTGTTTTGCAATTTTTAATGATATGATATTTAATAATATTTCTTTCAAAAATTTTCTCTGAAACTACTTGACACATGGGATTCCAACTTGGTCCTGCAAAGAACTGATTTGTTGATTTTTGATCCATTGAAAAACATTACAGCCATTAGTAAAAATAGAACATAGGGGTCAGACAGTAGTATATACATTAGGTTTTTTCTGACATAGGGTTAAAGTGTTCAGCAAGATGAGATCAATCTGCGGTCAGATTTTGGTAGAATATAAATAGGACCCAGTATCTCCAACTGTGTGGTACAACTCCTTAAACATGTGTTAATGTTAATATAATAAAACACAGTTGAAGAAATTATTTCTATGTTTTTCTTTTTCATATGCCTGAATGTTTGTGTGTTATGTAGATAATGGATGACTATACCAAATGTCAAATAAAGGGTAATCTGAGGGCTGAAAACACATTGTGAAATGATATCATATAGTCAAAAAATCCATGGGAGCACAATTTTTGTTGTGTTTCAATATATCATGTTAGGCTGAATTGTTCAAGAATAGTTTTAGTATTATTGTTATTATCCATGGGAGCTTAAAATTTCGTTCAAGCTTAAATCAACAAGTAATCTTTTTCATCTTAAGAATTTCAAGCGTGTTGCGTGTCGTGTTTCAATATATCGTGTTAGGCAGAACTGTTCAAGAATAGTTTAAATATTATTACGATTTGTCCAAGTCGGAAAAGTATTGTGACGGTAGTTTCACAAATGAGCAACACAGATCAATGAGGAGTAGTTTTGTTCTACTTATTTATTACTCACGATCGGTAACTAATTGATGGCATGTCGTGTTTCAATATATCGTGTTAGGCGGAACTGTTCAAGAATAGTTTTAATGTTATTACGATTTCTCCAAGTCGGAAAAGTATTGTGAGGGTAATTTCACAAATGAGCAACACAGATCAAGGAGGAGTAGTTTTGTTCTACTTATTTATTACTCGTGATTGGTAACTAATTGATGGCGTGAATTGTGTGTTATATTTGAAATGCTTTAACTTTCAGAATTTTAAGAGATTTCTTTTAATTGTTTTAAAATGTGGGAGGAGGCAAGCAAAAGCTGATTGAAATACTACACAGATGGCTGAAGCCTGAATATTGCAAGGTTATGAACATCTGGATAAACAAGCATCCACATGCAGTTCTGACAATGTTCTTTTTCAACCTAGGATGACACCCTTACCATGAAGTAAGTTCAAAATAACTTCTATGGAATGTTGTTTAATTTGAAGCAACATAATTTTGTGGTTGCTAGATCTCCTACATTTATAGTGGAAGTTTAATGAAACTTTACACACTTAAGTTTAGTGAGACGTGCAAAACACATTTTAAGAAATTATTTTCTATGTTTTTCTTTCTCATACGACTGAATGTTTCTGTGTTACAGTAAAGATGCACATTAATTGGTGGCATCTGTGTCTTTTAGGCAGAATTCTATAGAGAAAGTATCGTTTGGTAGTGCATGGACAACACCATACTTCATCTCTGAGACCCCCCGTGGGACCCACGGGGTATATAAATAGGACCCAGTATCTCCAACTGTGTGGTACAACTCCTTCTTAAAGGAATGTCTTATGAATAAGACAAAATGTGAATCTGTGTGCATAAAATGCAAAGTCTGCGCACTTGAAATATGCCAAATGCAGATTCCAATGAACATCAGACACATCAGATGTATTGATTTGTATACTTGGACATGAAGAGAGGCATCCATTTTTCTCAAAGTCAAATGTAAGAGTAAGATAATGGATGACTATACCAAATGTCAAATAAAGGGTAATCTGAGGGCTGAAAACACATTGTGAAATGATATCATATAGTCAAAATGGGGAGTATTCTATTTAAAATTGGGACTTTATAGATGTTAGAATATAAATAGCCAATTGATGCAAAATGATTTTACTTCCATGGTACGATAACAAAATATATATAAAAAAAAAAAAATCCATGGGAGCACAATTATTTGTTGCAGGTTGTGCTACATCAGTTAAGATAATATATATAGATTTTTAAGATAAATAGCCAATTGATGCAAAATGATTTTACTTCCATGGTACGATAACAAAATATAAAAAAAAAAAAAATCCATGGGAGCACAATTATTTGTTGCAGATTGTGCTACTTCATTTAACATACATGTATATATACTTTTATTGGGAAAATAATTCTTGTGACTGCTCACTTTTTTGGGGGAACCTGAAATCACAACAAGAGTTTAAGTCGGGTTCAGTGTTGCTCAAATACTGTCATTTTTCCAACTTAAGTGATTTCTAGATGTGTTTTGTTTTGTGTTCATAGATTACACAGCTTTTTGCACTGGTGTATGACTCTATTTTCTTCTATTTTCATAAAAAAGAACAGTTCTAGAGGCCGTGAACTGCCAGCTTTGATGAAAACTTGAAACTTTCTTTTGAAATTGATATCTATGTCCATATTTAGTTTAAATGGATTTTGAAATTTCACTTTCAAATATTTGAAGGCCATATATGAGGATGTCTAGTGTTAAAACTTTTGAAAACAGTATTCTTTAGTTTGGAAAAATGTCATTTTTCCTCATCACAAAGAACATATAAAGTGTTTGCTGTGTAGAGAAATAATCTAGCTACGAAAGGGGGATAATCCAACTTCCATGTTTACCATCTGTTTAGCCTTGAACTCCTTGAGATGGATTTTAATGAAACTTTACATGGATAAGTAAGCTTCATATGTGTATGGGCATAAAGCAAGGTACTTTTTAGTATATGTAGATGCTGACAAAGGAAGACCATCAAACTTAGTCTTAAATATTTGACTTCAATTTGCATGGAACTGGTATAGGCATTCTAATATTGATATAAATGAAAATATTTAGATTGTAATATATGGAGGGGTCCAGCTATATTTAGTCAAGCTTAACTTGAAAGAGATGTGTTCCTGGGCCAGGCCTCACACACCTAAGTGTGAGGTGAATTAAAATCTTTCTATGTACCAAAAGGGTCCGATGAAGTGAAGTTGGGAAGTGTTTTAAGTACATGACCTGCCATGATGTATTTCCCGTTTTCCCCCATAATTTGTACCATTTCGGTAATTTGGTAGTTAATGAGTCCAATCAGTTAGGCTATTTTCTGTTTTTTCTTATCTTTCAAGAAAACAAACTACTACTTTATTTCAAAAACTACATTTTGTATTCACCATGTGCAAGCATGGAATTTTACTGTTTGGAGGAAAATTTCATTTTTATTTAACTTGTGAAAATTTCAGATAAAGTATGTTTATATTCCTTGTAAGTTTTTACTGTTTGGAGGAAAATTTCATTTTTATTTAACTTGTGAAAATTTCAGATAAAGTATGTTTATATTCCTCGTAAGTGTTTGGCTTAAAATTTCGTTCAAGCTTAAGCCACCAAGAAATCTTTTTCATCTTAAGAATTTCGAGCGTGTTGCATGTCGTGTTTCAATATATGGTGTTAGGCAGAACTGTTCAAAAATAGTTTTAATATTATCACGATTTGTCCAAGTTGGAAAAGTATTGTGAGGGTAGTTTCACAAATGAGCAACACAGATCAATGAGGAGTAGTTTTGTTCTACTTATTTATTACTCGCGATCGGTAACTAATTGATGGCGTGTCGTGTTTCAATATATCGTGTTAGGCGGAACTGTTCAAGAATAGTTTTAATGTTATTACGATTTGTCCAAGTCGGAAAAGTATTGTGAGGGTAATTTCACAAATGAGCAACACAGATCAAGGAGGAGTAGTTTTGTTCTACTTATTTATTACTCGCGATCGGTAACTAATTGATGGCGTGAATTGTGTGTTATATTTGAAATGCTTTAACTTTCAGAATTTTAACAGTTTTCTTTTAATTGTTTTAAAATGTGGGAGGAGGCAAGCAAAAGCTGATTGAAATATCACACAGATGGCTGAAGCCCGAACATTGCATGGTTATGAACCTCTGGATAAACAAGCATCCACATGCAGTTCTGACAATGTTCTTTTTCAACCTAGGATGACACCCTTACCATGAAGTAAGTTCAAAATTACTTCCATGGAATGTTGTTTAATTTGAAGCAACATTATTTTGTGGTTGCTAGATCTCCTACATTTATAGTGGAAGTTTAATGAAACTTTACACACTTAAGTAGAGTGAGAAGAAGTGCAAAACACATTTTAAGAAATTATTTTCTATGTTTTTCTTTCTCATACGACTGAATGTCTCTGGTACAGTAAAGATGCACTTATTTAATTGGTGGCATCTGTGTCTTTTAGGCAGAATTCTATAGAGAAAGTATCGCTTGGTAGTGCATGGACAACACCATACTTCATCTCTGAGAACCCCCCAGTGGGACCCCCGGGGTATATAAATAGGACCCAGTATCTCCAATTGTGTGGTACAACTCCTTAAAGGAGTGTCTTATGAACAAGACAAAATGTGAATCTGTGTGCATAAAATGCATTTTAATGAAACTTTACATGGATAAGTAAGCTTCATATGTGTATGGGCATAAAGCAAGGTACTTTTTAGTATTTGTAGAAGATGACAAAGGAAGACCATCAAACTTAGTCTTAAATGTTTGACTTCAATTTGCATGGAACTGGGTATAGGCATTCTAATATTGATATAAATGAAAATATTTAGATTGTAATATATGGAGGGGTCCGGCTATATTTAGTCAAGCTTAACTTGAAAGAGATGTGTTCCTGGGCCAGGCCTCACACACCTGAGTGTGAGGTGAATTAAAATCTTTCTATGTACCAAAAGGGTCCGATGAAGTGAAGTTGGGAAGTGTTTTAAGTGCATGACCTGCCATGATGCATTTCCTGTTTTGCCCCATAATTTGTACCATTTTGGTAATTTGGTAGTTAATGAGTCCAATCAGTTAGGCTATTTTCTGTTTTTTCTTATCTTTCAAGAAAACAAACTACTACTTTATTTCGAAAACTACATTTCGTATTCACCATGTGCAAGCATGGAATTTTACTGTTTGGAGGAAAATTTCATTTTTATTTAACTTGTGAAAATTTCAGATAAAGTATGTTTATATTCCTCGTAAGTGTTTGGCTTAAAATTTCGTTCAAGCTTAAATCACCAAGTAATCTTTTTCATCTTAAGAATTTCGAGCGTGTTGCGTGTCATGTTTCAATATATCGTGTTAGGCAGAACTGTTCAAGAATAGTTTTAATATTATCACGATTTGTCCAAGTTGGAAAAGTATTGTGAGGGTAGTTTCACAAATGAGCAACACAGATCAATGAGGAGTAGTTTTGTTCTACTTATTTATTACTTGCGATCGGTAACTAATTGATGGCGTGTCGTGTTTCAATATATCGTGTTAGGCGGAACTGTTCAAGAATAGTTTTAATATTATTACGATTTGTCCAAGTCGGAAAAGTATTGTGAGGGTAATTTCACAAATGAGCAACACAGATCAAGGAGGAGTAGTTTTGTTCTACTTATTTATTACTCGCGATCGGTAACTAATTGATGGTGTGAATTGTGTGTTATATTTGAAATGCTTTAACTTTCAGAATTTTAACAGTTTTCTTTTAATTGTTTTAAAATGTGGGAGGAGGCAAGCAAAAGCTGATTGAAATATCACACAGATGGCTGAAGCCCGAACATTGCATGGTTATGAACCTCTGGACAAACAAGCATCCACATGCAGTTCTGACAATGTTCTTTTTCAACCTAGGATGACACCCTTACCATGAAGTAAGTTCAAAATTACTTCCATGGAATGTTGTTTAATTTGAAGCAACATTATTTTGTGGTTGCTAGATCTCCTACATTTATAGTGGAAGTTTAATGAAACTTTACACACTTAAGTATAGTGAGAAGAAGTGCAAAACACATTTTAAGAAATTATTTTCTATGTTTTTCTTTCTCATACGACTGAATGTCTCTGGTACAGTAAAGATGCACTTATTTAATTGGTGGCATCTGTGTCTTTTAGGCAGAATTCTATAGAGAAAGTATCGCTTGGTAGTGCATGGACAACACCATACTTCATCTCTGAGAACCCCCCAGTGGGACCCCCGGGGTATATAAATAGGACCCAGTATCTCCAATTGTGTGGTACAACTCCTTAAAGGAGTGTCTTATGAACAAGACAAAATGTGAATCTGTGTGCATAAAATGCATTTTAATGAAACTTTACATGGATAAGTAAGCTTCATATGTGTATGGGCATAAAGCAAGGTACTTTTTAGTATTTGTAGAAGATGACAAAGGAAGACCATCAAACTTAGTCTTAAATGTTTGACTTCAATTTGCATGGAACTGGGTATAGGCATTCTAATATTGATATAAATGAAAATATTTAGATTGTAATATATGGAGGGGTCCGGCTATATTTAGTCAAGCTTAACTTGAAAGAGATGTGTTCCTGGGCCAGGCCTCACACACCTGAGTGTGAGGTGAATTAAAATCTTTCTATGTACCAAAAGGGTCCGATGAAGTGAAGTTGGGAAGTGTTTTAAGTGCATGACCTGCCATGATGCATTTCCTGTTTTGCCCCATAATTTGTACCATTTTGGTAATTTGGTAGTTAATGAGTCCAATCAGTTAGGCTATTTTCTGTTTTTTCTTATCTTTCAAGAAAACAAACTACTACTTTATTTCGAAAACTACATTTCGTATTCACCATGTGCAAGCATGGAATTTTACTGTTTGGAGGAAAATTTCATTTTTATTTAACTTGTGAAAATTTCAGATAAAGTATGTTTATATTCCTCGTAAGTGTTTGGCTTAAAATTTCGTTCAAGCTTAAATCACCAAGTAATCTTTTTCATCTTAAGAATTTCGAGCGTGTTGCGTGTCATGTTTCAATATATCGTGTTAGGCAGAACTGTTCAAGAATAGTTTTAATATTATCACGATTTGTCCAAGTTGGAAAAGTATTGTGAGGGTAGTTTCACAAATGAGCAACACAGATCAATGAGGAGTAGTTTTGTTCTACTTATTTATTACTTGCGATCGGTAACTAATTGATGGCGTGTCGTGTTTCAATATATCGTGTTAGGCGGAACTGTTCAAGAATAGTTTTAATATTATTACGATTTGTCCAAGTCGGAAAAGTATTGTGAGGGTAATTTCACAAATGAGCAACACAGATCAAGGAGGAGTAGTTTTGTTCTACTTATTTATTACTCGCGATCGGTAACTAATTGATGGTGTGAATTGTGTGTTATATTTGAAATGCTTTAACTTTCAGAATTTTAACAGTTTTCTTTTAATTGTTTTAAAATGTGGGAGGAGGCAAGCAAAAGCTGATTGAAATATCACACAGATGGCTGAAGCCCAAACATTGCATGGTTATGAACCTCTGGACAAACAAGCATCCACATGCAGTTCTGACAATGTTCTTTTTCAACCTAGGATGACACCCTTACCATGAAGTAAGTTCAAAATTACTTCCATGGAATGTTGTTTAATTTGAAGCAACATTATTTTGTGGTTGCTAGATCTCCTACATTTATAGTGGAAGTTTAATGAAACTTTACACACTTAAGTATAGTGAGAAGAAGTGCAAAACACATTTTAAGAAATTATTTTCTATGTTTTTCTTTCTCATACGACTGAATGTCTCTGGTACAGTAAAGATGCACTTATTTAATTGGTGGCATCTGTGTCTTTTAGGCAGAATTCTATAGAGAAAGTATCGCTTGGTAGTGCATGGACAACACCATACTTCATCTCTGAGAACCCCCCAGTGGGACCCCCGGGGTATATAAATAGGACCCAGTATCTCCAATTGTGTGGTACAACTCCTTAAAGGAGTGTCTTATGAACAAGACAAAATGTGAATCTGTGTGCATAAAATGCATTTTAATGAAACTTTACATGGATAAGTAAGCTTCATATGTGTATGGGCATAAAGCAAGGTACTTTTTAGTATTTGTAGATGCTGACAAAGGAAGACCATCAAACTTAGTCTTAAATGTTTGACTTCAATTTGCATGGAACTGGGTATAGGCATTCTAATATTGATATAAATGAAAATATTTAGGTTGTAATATATGGAGGGGTCCGGCTATATTTAGTCAAGCTTAACTTGAAAGAGATGTGTTCCTGGGCCAGGCCTCACACACCTGAGTGTGAGGTGAATTAAAATCTTTCTATGTACCAAAAGGGTCCGATGAAGTGAAGTTGGGAAGTGTTTTAAGTGCATGACCTGCCATGATGCATTTCCTGTTTTGCCCCATAATTTGTACCATTTTGGTAATTTGGTAGTTAATGAGTCCAATCAGTTAGGCTATTTTCTGTTTTTTCTTATCTTTCAAGAAAACAAACTTCTACTTTATTTCAAAAACTACATTTCGTATTCACCATGTGCAAGCATGGAATTTTACTGTTTGGAGGAAAATTTCATTTTTATTTAACTTGTGAAAATTTCAGATAAAGTATGATTATATTCTTGTAAGTGTTTGGCTTAAAATTTCGTTCAAGCTTAAATCACCAAGTAATCTTTTTCATCTTAAGAATTTCGAGCGTGTTGCGTGTCATGTTTCAATATATCGTGTTAGGCAGAACTGTTCAAGAATAGTTTTAATATTATCACGATTTGTCCAAGTTGGAAAAGTATTGTGAGGGTAGTTTCACAAATGAGCAACACAGATCAATGAGAAGTAGTTTTGTTCTACTTATTTATTACTCGCGATCGGTAACTAATTGATGGCGTGAATTGTGTGTTATATTTGAAATGCTTTAACTTTCAGAATTTTAACAGTTTTCTTTTAATTGTTTTAAAATGTGGGAGAAGGCAAGCAAATGCTGATTGAAATATCACACAGATGGCTGAAGCCCGAACATTGCATGGTTATGAACATCTGGATAAACAAGCATCCACATGCAGTTCTGACAATGTTCTTTTTCAACCTAGGATGACACCCTTACCATGAAGTAAGTTCAAAATTACTTCTATGGAATGTTGTTTAATTTGAAGCAACATTATTTTGTGGTTGCTAGATCTCCTACATTTATAGTGGAAGTTTAATGAAACTTTACACACTTAAGTTCAGTGAGAAGAAGTGCAAAACACATTTTAAGAAATTATTTTCTGTTTTTCTTTCTCATACGACTGAATGTTTCTGTGTTACAGTAAAGATGCACATTAATTGGTGGCATCTGTGTCTTTAAGGCAGAATTCTATAGAGAAAGTATCGTTTGGTAGTGCATGGACAACACCATACTTCATCTCTGAGACCCCCCGTGGGACCCCCGGGGTATATAAATAGGACCCAGTATCTCCAATTGTGTGGTACAACTCCTTAAAGGAGTGTCTTATGAACAAGACAAAATGTGAATCTGTGTGCATAAAATGCAAAGTCTGCGCACTTGAAATATGCCAAATGCAGATTCCAATGAACATAGACACATCAGATGTATTGATATGTATACTTGGACATGAAGAGAGGCATCCATTTTTCTCAAAGTCAAATGTAAGAGTAAGATAATGGATGACTATACCAAATGTCAAATAAAGGGTAATCTGAGGGCTGAAAACACATTGTGAAATGATATCATATAGTCAAAATGGGGAGTATTCTATTTAAAATTGGGATTTTATAGAAGTTAGAATATAAATAGCCAATTGATGCAAAATTATTTTACTTCCATGGTACGATAACAAAATATATAAAAAAAAAAAAAAAAAAAAAAAAAAAAATCCATGGGAGCACAATTATTTGTTGCAGGTTGTGCTACATCAGTTAAGATAATATATATAGATTTTTAAGATAAATAGCCAATTGATGCAAAATGATTTTACTTCCATGGTATGATAACAAAATATATATAAAAAAAAAAATAAAAAAAATAAAAAAAAAATTCCATGGGAGCACAATTATTTGTTGCAGGTTGTGCTACATCAGTTAAGATAATATATATAGATTTTTAAGATAAATAGCCAATTGATGCAAAATGATTTTACTTCCATGGTACGATAACAAAATATAAAAAAAAAAAAAAAAAAAAAAAAAAAAATCCATGGGAGCACAATTATTTGTTGCAGATTGTGCTACTTCATTTAACATACATGTATATATACTTTTATTGGGAAAATAATTCTTGTGACTGCTCACTTTTTTGGGGAAACCTGAAATCACAACAAGAGTTTAAGTCGGGTTCAGTGTTGCTCAAATACTGTCATTTTTCCAACTTAAGTGATTTCTAGATGTGTTTTGTTTTGTGTTCATAGATTACACAGCTTTTTGCACTGGTGTATGACTCTGTTTTCTTCTATTTTCATAAAAAAGATCAGTTCTAGAGGCCGTGAACTGCCAGCTTTGATGAAAACTTGAAACTTTCTTTTGAAATTGATATCTATGTCCATATTTAGTTTAAATGGATTTTGAAATTTCACTTTCAAATATTTGAAGGCCATATATGAGGATGTCTAGTGTTAAAACTTTTGAAAACAGTATTCTTTAGTTTGGAAAAATGTCATTTTTCCTCATCACAGAGAACATATAAAGTGTTTGCTGTGTAGAGAAATAATCTAGCTACGAAAGGGGGATAATCCAGCTTCCATGTTTACCATCTGTTTAGCCTTGAACTCCTTGAGATGGATTTTAATGAAACTTTACATGGATAAGTAAGCTTCATATGTGTATGGGCATAAAGCAAGGTACTTTTTAGTATATGTAGATGCTGACAAAGGAAGACCATCAAACTTAGTCTTAAATATTTGACTTCAATTTGCGTGGAACTGGTATAGGCATTCTAATATTGATATAAATGAAAATATTTAGATTGTAATATATGGAGGGGTCCAGCTATATTTAGTCAAGCTTAACTTGAAAGAGATGTGTTCCTGGGCCAGGCCTCACACACCTAAGTGTGAGGTGAATTAAAATCTTTCTATGTACCAAAAGGGTCCGATGAAGTGAAGTTGGGAAGTGTTTTAAGTGCATGACCTGCCATGATGTATTTCCCGTTTTCCCCCATAATTTGTACCATTTCGGTAATTTGGTAGTTAATGAGTCCAATCAGTTAGGCTATTTTCTGTTTTTTCTTATCTTTCAAGAAAACAAACTACTACTTTATTTCCAAAACTACATTTCGTATTCACCATGTGCAAGCATGGAATTTTACTGTTTGGAGGAAAATTTCATTTTTATTTAACTTGTGAAAATTTCAGATAAAGTATGTTTATATTCCTTGTAAGTTTTTACTGTTTGGAGGAAAATTTCATTTTTATTTAACTTGTGAAAATTTCAGATAAAGTATGTTTATATTCCTCGTAAGTGTTTGGCTTAAAATTTCGTTCAAGCATAAACCACCAAGAAATCTTTTTCATCTTAAGAATTTCGAGCGTGTTGCATGTCGTGTTTCAATATATGGTGTTAGGCAGAACTGTTCAAAAATAGTTTTAATATTATCACGATTTGTCCAATTCAGAAAAGTATTGTGAGGGTAGTTTCACAAATGAGCAACACAGATCAATGAGGAGTAGTTTTGTTCTACTTATTTATTACTTGCGATCGGTAACTAATTGATGGCGTGTCATTTTTCAATATATCGTGTTAGGCGGAACTGTTCAAGAATAGTTTTAATATTATTACGATTTGTCCAAGTCGGAAAAGTATTGTGAGGGTAATTTCACAAATGAGCAACACAGATCAAGGAGGAGTAGTTTTGTTCTACTTATTTATTACTCGCGATCGGTAACTAATTGATGGCGTGAATTGTGTGTTATATTTGAAATGCTTTAACTTTCAGAATTTTAACAGTTTTGTTTTAATTGTTTTAAAATGTGGGAGGAGGCAAGCAAAAGCTGATTGAAATATCACACAGATGGCTGAAGCCCGAACATTGCATGGTTATGAACATCTGGATAAACAAGCATCCACATGCAGTTCTGACAATGTTCTTTTTCAACCTAGGATGACACCCTTACCATGAAGTAAGTTCAAAATTACTTCCATGGAATGTTGTTTAATTTGAAGCAACATTATTTTGTGGTTGCTAGATCTCCTACATTTATAGTGATTGTTTAATGAAACTTTACACACTTAAGTATAGTGAGAAGAAGTGCAAAACACATTTTAAGAAATAATTTTCTATGTTTTTCTTTCTCATACGACTGAATGTCTCTGGTACAGTAAAGATGCACTTATTTAATTGGTGGCATCTGTGTCTTTTAGGCAGAATTCTATAGAGAAAGTATCGCTTGGTAGTGCATGGACAACACCATACTTCATCTCTGAGAACCCCCCCGTGGGACCCCCGGGGTATATAAATAGGACCCAGTATCTCCAATTGTGTGGTACAACTCCTTAAAGGAGTGTCTTATGAACAAGACAAAATGTGAATCTGTGTGCATAAAATGCATTTTAATGAAACTTTACATGGATAAGTAAGCTTCATATGTGTATGGGCATAAAGCAAGGTACTTTTTAGTATTTGTAGAAGCTGACAAAGGAAGACCATCAAACTTAGTCTTAAATGTTTGACTTCAATTTGCATGGAACTGGGTATAGGCATTCTAATATTGATATAAATGAAAATATTTAGGTTGTAATATATGGAGGGGTCCGGCTATATTTAGTCAAGCTTAACTTGAAAGAGATGTGTTCCTGGGCCAGGCCTCACACACCTGAGTGTGAGGTGAATTAAAATCTTTCTATGTACCAAAAGGGTCCGATGAAGTGAAGTTGAGAAGTGTTTTAAGTGCATGACCTGCCATGATGCATTTCCTGTTTTGCCCCATAATTTGTACCATTTTGGTAATTTGGTAGTTAATGAGTTCAATCAGTTAGGCTATTTTCTGTTTTTTCTTATCTTTCAAGAAAACAAACTACTACTTTATTTCAAAAACTACATTTCGTATTCACCATGTGCAAGCATGGAATTTTACTGTTTGGAGGAAAATTTCATTTTTATTTAACTTGTGAAAATTTCAGATAAAGTATGTTTATATTCCTCGTAAGTGTTTGGCTTAAAATTTCGTTCAAGCTTAAATCACCAAGTAATCTTTTTCATCTTAAGAATTTTGAGCGTGTTGCGTGTCATGTTTCAATATATCGTGTTAGGCAGAACTGTTCAAGAATAGTTTTAATATTACCACGATTTGTCCAAGTTGGAAAAGTATTGTGAGGGTAGTTTCACAAATGAGCAACACAGATCAATGAGGAGTAGTTTTGTTCTACTTATTTATTACTCGCGATCGGTAACTAATTGATGGCGTGAATTGTGTGTTATATTTGAAATGCTTTAACTTTCAGAATTTTAACAGTTTTCTTTTAATTGTTTTAAAATGTGGGAGAAGGCAAGCAAAAGCTGATTGAAATATCACACAGATGGCTGAAGCCCGAACATTGCATGGTTATGAACATCTGGATAAACAAGCATCCACATGCAGTTCTGACAATGTTCTTTTTCAACCTAGGATGACACCCTTACCATGAAGTAAGTTCAAAATTACTTCTATGGAATGTTGTTTAATTTGAAGCAACATTATTTTGTGGTTGCTAGATCTCCTACATTTATAGTGGAAGTTTAATGAAACTTTACACACTTAAGTTCAGTGAGAAGAAGTGCAAAACACATTTTAAGAAATTATTTTCTGTTTTTCTTTCTCATACGACTGAATGTTTCTGTGTTACAGTAAAGATGCACATTAATTGGTGGCATCTGTGTCTTTAAGGCAGAATTCTATAGAGAAAGTATCGTTTGGTAGTGCATGGACAACACCATACTTCATCTCTGAGACCCCCCGTGGGACCCCCGGGGTATATAAATAGGACCCAGTATCTCCAATTGTGTGGTACAACTCCTTAAAGGAGTGTCTTATGAACAAGACAAAATGTGAATCTGTGTGCATAAAATGCAAAGTCTGCGCACTTGAAATATGCCAAATGCAGATTCCAATGAACATAGACACATCAGATGTATTGATATGTATACTTGGACATGAAGAGAGGCATCCATTTTTCTCAAAGTCAAATGTAAGAGTAAGATAATGGATGACTATACCAAATGTCAAATAAAGGGTAATCTGAGGGCTGAAAACACATTGTGAAATGATATCATATAGTCAAAATGGGGAGTATTCTATTTAAAATTGGGATTTTATAGAAGTTAGAATATAAATAGCCAATTGATGCAAAATTATTTTACTTCCATGGTACGATAACAAAATATATAAAAAAAAAAAAAAAAAAAAAAAAATCCATGGGAGCACAATTATTTGTTGCAGGTTGTGCTACATCAGTTAAGATAATATATATAGATTTTTAAGATAAATAGCCAATTGGTGCAAAATGATTTTACTTCCATGGTATGATAACAAAATATATATATAAAAAAAAAATAAAAAAAATAAAAAAAAAATTCCATGGGAGCACAATTATTTGTTACAGGTTGTGCTACATCAGTTAAGATAATATATATAGATTTTTAAGATAAATAGCCAATTGATGCAAAATGATTTTACTTCCATGGTACGATAACAAAATATAAAAAAAAAAAAAAAAAAAAATCCATGGGAGCACAATTATTTGTTGCAGATTGTGCTACTTCATTTAACATACATGTATATATACTTTTATTGGGAAAATAATTCTTGTGACTGCTCACTTTTTTGGGGAAACCTGAAATCACAACAAGAGTTTAAGTCGGGTTCAGTGTTGCTCAAATACTGTCATTTTTCCAACTTGAGTGATTTCTAGATGTGTTTTGTTTTGTGTTCATAGATTACACAGCTTTTTGCACTGGTGTATGACTCTATTTTCTTCTATTTTCATAAAAAAGATCAGTTCTAGAGGCCGTGAACTGCCAGCTTTGATGAAAACTTGAAACTTTCTTTTGAAATTGATATCTATGTCCATATTTAGTTTAAATGGATTTTGAAATTTCACTTTCAAATATTTGAAGGCCATATATGAGGATGTCTAGTGTTAAAACTTTTGAAAACAGTATTCTTTAGTTTGGAAAAATGTCATTTTTCCTCATCACAGAGAACATATAAAGTGTTTGCTGTGTAGAGAAATAATCTAGCTACATAAGGGGGATAATCCAGCTTCCATGTTTACCATCTGTTTAGCCTTGAACTCCTTGAGATGGATTTTAATGAAACTTTACATGGATAAGTAAGCTTCATATGTGTATGGGCATAAAGCAAGGTACTTTTTAGTATATGTAGATGCTGACAAAGGAAGACCATCAAACTTAGTCTTAAATGTTTGACTTCAATTTGCATGGAACTGGGTATAGGCATTCTAATATTGATATAAATGAAAATATTTAGATTGTAATATATGGAGGGGTCCGGCTATATTTAGTCAAGCTTAACTTGAAAGAGGTGTTCCTGGGCCAGGCCTCACACACCTGAGTGTGAGGTGAATTAAAATCTTTCTATGTACCAAAAGGGTCCGATGAAGTGAAGTTGAGAAGTGTTTTAAGTGCATGACCTGCCATGATGTATTTCCCGTTTTGCCCCATAATTTGTACCATTTCAGTAATTTGGTAGTTAATGAGTCCAATCAGTTAGGCTATTTTCTGTTTTTTCTTATCTTTCAAGAAAACAAACTACTACTTTATTTCAAAAACTACATTTCGTATTCACCATGTGCAAGCATGGAATTTTACTGTTTGGAGGAAAATTTCATTTTTATTTAACTTGTGAAAATTTCAGATAAAGTATGTTTATATTCCTTGTAAGTTTTTACTGTTTGGAGGAAAATTTCATTTTTATTTAACTTGTGAAAATTTCAGATAAAGTATGTTTATATTCCTCGTAAGTGTTTGGCTTAAAATTTCGTTCAAGCTTAAACCACCAAGAAATCTTTTTCATCTTAAGAATTTCGAGCGTGTTGCATGTCGTGTTTCAATATTGTGTTAGGCAGAACTGTTCAAGAATAGTTTTAATATTATCACGATTTGTCCAATTTGGAAAAGTATTGTGAGGGTAATTTCACAAATGAGCAACACAGATCAATGAGGAGTAGTTTTGTTCTACTTATTTATTACTCGTGATCGGTAACTAATTGATGGCGTGTCGTGTTTCAATATATCGTGTTAGGCGGAACTGTTCAAGAAAAGTTTTAATATTATTATGATTTGTCCAAGTCGGAAAAGTATTGTGAGGGTAGTTTCACAAATGAGCAACACAGATCAATGAGGAGTAGTTTTGTTCTACTTATTTATTACTCGCGATCGGTAACTAATTGATGGCGTGAATTGTGTGTTATATTTGAAATGCTTTAACTTTCAGAATTTTAACAGTTTTCTTTTAATTGTTTTAAAATGTGGGAGAAGGCAAGCAAAAGCTGATTGAAATATCACACAGATGGCTGAAGCCCGAACATTGCATGGTTATGAACATCTGGATAAACAAGCATCCACATGCAGTTCTGACAATGTTCTTTTTCAACCTAGGATGACACCCTTACCATGAAGTAAGTTCAAAATTACTTCTATGGAATGTTGTTTAATTCGAAGCAACATTATTTTGTGGTTACTAGATCTCCTACATTTATAGTGGAAGTTTAATGAAACTTTACACACTTAAGTAGAGTGAGAAGAAGTGCAAAACACATTTTAAGAAATTATTTTCTATGTTTTTCTTTCTCATACGACTGAATGTCTCTGTGGTACAGTAAAGATGCACTTATTTAATTGGTGGCATCTGTGTCTTTTAGGCAGAATTCTATAGAGAAAGTATCGTTTGGTAGTGCATGGACAACACCATACTTCATCTCTGAGACCCCCCGTGGGACCCCCGGGGTATATAAATAGGACCCAGTATCTCCAATTGTGTGGTACAACTCCTTCTTAATGGAGTGTCTAATGAAGAAGACAAAATGTGAATCTCTGTGCATAAAATGCATTTTAATGAAACTTTACATGGATAAGTAAGCTTCATATGTGTATGGGCATAAAGCAAGGTACTTTTTAGTATTTGTAGAAGCTGACAAAGGAAGACCATCAAACTTAGTTTTAAATGTTTGACTTCAATTTGCATGGAACTGGGTATAGGCATTCTAATATTGATATAAATGAAAATATTTAGATTGTAATATATGGAGGGGTCCGGCTATATTTAGTCAAGCTTAACTTGAAAGAGATGTGTTCCTGGGCCAGGCCTCACACACCTGAGTGTGAGGTGAATTAAAATCTTTCTATGTACCAAAAGGGTCCGATGAAGTGAAGTTGAGAAGTGTTTTAAGTGCATGACCTGCCATGATGTATTTCCCGTTTTCCCCCATAATTTGTACCATTTCGGTAATTTGGTAGTTAATGAGTCCAATCAGTTAGGCTATTTTCTGTTTTTTCTTATCTTTCAAGAAAACAAACTACTACTTTATTTCAAAAACTACATTTCGTATACACCATGTGCAAGCATGGAATTTTACTGTTTGGAGGAAAATTTCATTTTTATTTAACTTGTGAAAATTTCAGATAAAGTATGTTTATATTCCTCGTAAGTGTTTGGCTTAAAATTTCGTTCAAGCTTAAATCACCAAGTAATCTTTTTCATCTTAAGAATTTCGAGCGTGTTGCGTGTCATGTTTCAATATATCGTGTTGGGCGGAACTGTTCTAGAATAGTTTTAATATTATTACGATTTGTCCAAGTCGGAAAAGTATTGTGAGGGTAATTTCACAAATGAGCAACACAGATCAATGAGGAGTAGTTTTGTTCTACTTATTTATTACTCGCGATCGGTAACTAATTGATGGCGTGAATTGTGTGTTATATTTGAAATGCTTTAACTTTCAGAATTTTAACAGTTTTCTTTTAATTGTTTTAAAATGTGGGAGGAGGCAAGCAAAAGCTGATTGAAATATCACACAGATGGCTGAAGCCCGAACATTGCATGGTTATGAACATCTGGATAAACAAGCATCCACATGCAGTTCTGACAATGTTCTTTTTCAACCTAGGATGACACCCTTACCATGAAGTAAGTTCAAAATTACTTCTATGGAATGTTGTTTAATTCGAAGCAACATTATTTTGTTGTTGCTAGATCTCCTACATTTATAGTGGAATTGAATGAAACTTTACACACTTAAGTAGAGCGAGAAGAAGTGCAAAACACATTTTAAGAAATTATTTTCTATGTTTTTCTTGCTCATACAACTGAATGTTTCTGTGTTACAGTAAAGATGCACATTAATTGGTGGCATCTGTGTCTTTTAGGCAGAATTCTATAGAGAAAGTATCGTTTGGAAGTGCTTGGACAACACCATACTTCATCTCTGAGACCCCCCGTGGGACCCCCGGGGTATATAAATAGGACCCAGTATCTCCAATTCAGTGGTACAACTCCTTCTTAAAGGAGTGTCTTATGAACAAGACAAAATGTGAATCTGTGTGCATAAAATGCATTTTTATGAAACTTTACATGGATAAGTAAGCTTCATATGTGTATGGGCATAAAGCAAGGTACTTTTTAGTATTTGTAGAAGCTGACAAAGGAAGACCATCAAACTTAGTCTTAAATGTTTGACTTCAATTTGCATGGAACTGGGTATAGGCATTCTAATATTGATATAAATGAAAATATTTAGATTGTAATATATGGAGGGGTCCGGCTATATTTAGTCAAGCTTAACTTGAAAGAGATGTGTTCCTGGGCCAGGCCTCACACATCTGAGTGTGAGGTGAATTAAAATCTTTCTATGTACCAAAAGGGTCCGATGAAGTGAAGTTGAGAAGTGTTTTAAGTGCATGACCTGCCATGATGCATTTCCCGTTTTGCCCCATAATTTGTACCATTTCGGTAATTTGGTAGTTAATGAGTCCAATCAGTTAGGCTATTTTCTGTTTTTTCTGATTTTTCAAGAAAACAAACTACTACTTTATTTCAAAAACTACATTTCGTATTCACCATGTGCAAGCATGGAATTTTACTGTTTGGAGGAAAATTTCATTTTTATTTAACTTGTGAAAATTTCAGATAAAGTATGTTTATATTCCTCATAAGTTTTTGGCTTAAAATTTTGTTCAAGCTTAAATCACCAAGTAATCTTTTTCATCTTAAGAATTTCGAGCGTGTTGCGTGTCGTGTTTCAATATGTCGTGTTAGGCAGAACTGTTCAAGAATAGTTTTAATATTATCACGATTTGTCCAAGTCGGAAAAGTATTGTGAGGGTAGTTTCACAAATGAGCAACACAGATCAATGAGGAGTAGTTTTGTTCTACTTATTTATTACTCGCGATCGGTAACTAATTGATGGCGTGAATTGTGTGTTATATTTAAAATGCTTTAACTTTCAGAATTTTAAGAATTTCGAGCGTGTTACGCGTCGTGTCTCAATATATTGTGTTAGACTAATTTCTTGAAGAATATTTTTAATATTATTAGAATTTGTCCAACTCGGAAAAGTATCGTGAGGGGAAGATTACAAAAATTAGCAACACGGATCAAGGAGAGGTAGTTTTGTTCTACTTATTTATTACTCGCGATCGGTAACTTACTTATGGCGTGAATTATGTGTCATATTTGAAATGCTTTAACTTTCAGGTTTTTAACAATTTTCTTTTAAATGTTTTAAAATGTGGGAGAAGACAAGAAAAAGCTGATTGAATTACCACATGTATTGCTGAAGCCTGTACATTTGTATGGTTAAGAACATCTGGATAAACAAGCATCCACATGCAGTTCTGATGATGTTCTTTTTCAGCCTGGGATGACACCCCTACCATGAAGTAAGTTCAGAATTACTTCTATGGAATGTTGTTTAATTTGAAGCAACATTGTTTTGTGGTTGCTAGATCTACATTTATAGTGGAATTGAATGAAACTTTACACATTTAAGTTCAGTGAGAAGATGTGCAAAACACATTTAAAGAAATTATTTTCTATGTTTCTGTGCTACAGTAAAGATGCATGGCATCTGTCTCTTCTAGGAAGCCCTTTTTTTTTAAAGAAAGTCTTTATAGTGCATGGACAGCACCATACTTCATCTCTGAAACCCCCCGTGGGATCCCCGGGGTATATAAATAGGATCCAGTATCTCCAACTGTGTGGTACAACTCCCTCTAAAAGGAGTGTCTTTTGAACAAGACAAAATGCTAATCTATGTGCATATAATGCCATGTCTGGGCACATTAATCTTTTGATTAAGAACTTTGTAGAAGCGTGCATTTGTGAAACTTAAGTTAGTAAAACTTAGTACAGATGTTATAAGGTTGAGTGAAGGAGAAAATGGTCAATAAATGGTGATGTCTTGGTGAGTAAGGCTATTGCTGATTTCAGGGTTCGTACTGGCCTAGGGACACATCTCGACTCTCACCCCCCACCCCCAAAAATAAAAAACCTTTTCCTTGGGATTAGTGTAGTCTTAACTTCTCCATGCATCTGTTTTGTTGTCAATCTCCTTTTATTTTGATCTGAAAACATCTGTACAGAGTTTTGCTACCTTATGGTTCTTAAGTGCTTGCTTCTAACAGTTCCCAATTAGAAAAGGACTTCATGATGTGAAATCATCATAAACATTTCATGAAATATGGAATATGCATTTTCAAGTATACA
This sequence comes from Perna viridis, assembly GCA_037379345.1. NCBI lineage: Eukaryota > Metazoa > Mollusca > Bivalvia > Mytilida > Mytilidae > Perna > Perna viridis. Next base: position 11,794,517 of record CM074518.1, read on the forward strand.
TGAAATATTGTGAGGAGAATCGTGAGGTGATACCACACACTCCCACAGAACTCAGTTTAAATCTGCATATCTCTAGTTATAATCCATCTTCTTGTGCATTTACATATGACTCATAAACTTTATGTTTAGTTACAAAATCCTTATGATTCCTGTAGCTGATGTGAAATGTTACAAATATATATTGAAGTTGGATCTTAAATATAGTTCTGGGAATTTCTTTGAACTTTATGAAGAGGTATTTTGTAGATGTGCACAAAGAAGACACTAACATTATAAGTTTATGTCTTATCATTGGAATGCCAATGTCCTGAAGCTTTCATTTTCTGTCCATCTGTCATTGTTTCTTTTCATTTTATCTTGTTTTTGTAAAAAAAACATGTCATGAACTATAGCTACAAGTATATTGAGATGTGCATGTTAAGAGTTTGATCAGAATTAGATAAATATACCTGTCAAAGAATGTATCAATTTTCTGAAGATACGCATATTAAGGATTGGTAGCACTTGAAAAAAAAATAATTTGTGTGAATTGTATTTAATTGTCAGTAGTGTGCTTAGCTTGAGTGCAGAGGTATTAAAGTTTCCCTCCAGTTTGATCACACTAAAGACTTTAAGATAGTGCTTACATTTCCATTGGTGATAGAGTTACCACTGGTTTGCTCTGAGGGTTATGGTATGCCTATCTGCAGGCTGTTGCTTCTGCAAAGTAGCACACGAAATATTTGTCTCAACATGTCAGATCTGTTAGATTGAAATACAGTCTGGTAAAGCAGATTTTAAAACAATCAGCCAATTTTTCTTTTACTTTGTATGCAAAGGTGCCAACTTTTCAGTTCAGTAGTTCTTGCTGCAAAACACCGCATCTGAACATATAGTGTTGAACTCAGATATTGTTAATGCGTTAAATACCATATGAAGATTTACATATAATTTGGATTACAATATTCTTTTGTAGTCACATGTATTGAGAATCAGATGTTGTGACTGCATGATCCATAAAAAAAAATAAGTCTTGAACTGAACTTGTAAATTGCTAAAGTTGTGCTTAATAAATGTTTTGGTTATAGTTGAATGAATCATTATGTAAAATTTTCATTTTGTGAATGTAGTTTCTAATTTTGATTTTTAAATGCCAGCCAAAATGGTTTTTTCCATCGTATAATGGTATCAGACTCGTCATTGCTCCTAGGGACATAGCAGAGAGTCCTTTTTTATACCAATGTTTTTCTTTATGTAACCCCTTCAGAAAATAAGGAGGCTAAAAGGGGAAAATAATTGTTATCAGTTAGACTTGATAATAGGTTAGATGAAGTGAAGTTGGGCAGTGTTTTTAGTGTATGACCTGCCATGATGAATTTCCTGTTTTCCTCTATAATTTGTTCCATTTTCGTAATTTGGTATTTAATGGGTCCAATCAGTTTGGCTTTTTTCTTTATTTTCTTGTCTCATAAGAAAACAAATTGCTACTTTATTTCATAAACTCTATTTTGTATTCACCATGTGCGAGCATGGAATTTGACTGTTTGGAGGTAGATTTCATTTATAAAGTATGTTCATAACCCTCGCAAGTTTTTGGCTTAAATTTCATTCAAGCTTAAATCACCAAATTATTTTTTCATCTTAAGAATTTCGAGTGTGTTACGCGTCATGTCTCAGTATATATTGTTTTAGACTAAATTGTTCAAGAATATCTTTAATATTATGACAATTTGTCCAACTCTGAAAAGTATCGTGAGGGGTAAATTACAAAAATGAGCAACACGGATCAAGGAGAAGTAGTTTTGTTCTACTTATTTATTACTCGCGATCTGTAACTAATTCATGGTGTGTCGTGTTTCAATATATCGTGTTAGGCGGAAATGTCCAAGAATAGTTTTAATATTATTACGATTTGTCCAAGTCGGAAAAGTATTGTGAGGGTAATTTCACAAATGAGCAACACAGATCAATGAGGAGTAGTTTTGTTCTACTTATTTATTACTCGCGATCGGTAACTTATTTATGGCGTGAATTATGTGTCATATTTGAAATGCTTTATCTTTTAGGTTTATAAAATTTTCTTTTAAATGTTTTAAAGTGTGGGAGAAGACAAGAAAAAGCTGATTGAATTACCGCACGTATGGCTGAAGCCTGTACATTTGTATGGTTAAGAACATCTGGATAAACAAGCATCCACATGCAGTTCTGATGATGTTCTTTTTCAGCCTGGGATTGACACCCCTACCATGAAGTAAGTTCAAAATTACTTCTATGGAATGATGTTTAATTTGAAGTAACATTATTTTGTGTTTGTTAGATCTCCTACATTTATAGTGGAATTGAATGAAACTTTACACATTTAAGTTCAGTGAGAAGATGTGCAAAACACATTTTAAGAAATTATTTTCTATGTTTCTGTGCTACAGTAAAGATGTATGGCATCTGTGTTTTCAAGAAGACTTTTTTTTTAAAAGAAAGTCTCTCTCTTTATAGTGCATGGACAGCACCATACTTCATCTCTGAAACCCCCCGTGGGATCCCCGGGGTATATAAATAGGACCCAGTATCTCCTACTATATGGTACAACTCCCTCTAAAAGGAGTGTCTTATGAACAAGACAAAATGCCAATCTATGTGCATATAATGCCATGTCTGGGCACATTAATCTTTTGATTAAGAACTTTGTAGAAGCGTGCGTTTGTGAAACTTAAGTTAGTAAAACTTAGTACAGATGTCATAAGGTTGAGTGAAGGGAAAATGGTCAATAAATGGTGATGTCTTGGTGAGTAAGGCTATTGCTGATTTCAGGGTTCGTACTGGCCTAGGGACACATCTCGACTCCCACCCTCCACCCCCAAAAATAAAAACCTTTTCCTTGGGATTAGTGTAGTCTTAACTTCTCCATGCATCTGTTTTGTTGTCAATCTCCTTTTATTTTGATCTGAAAACAACTGTACAGAGTTTTGCTACCTTATGGTCCATAATTGCATGCTTCTAACAGTTCCCAATTAGAAAAGGACTTTCATGATGTGAAATCATCATAAACATTTCATGAAATATGGAATATGCATTTTCAAGTATATATATGCAATATTGTGAGGAGAATCGTGAGGTGATACCACACACTCCCACAGAACTCAATGTTTGAGAAAAAAAGTTTAAATTCTGTGCATATCTCTAGTTTTAATTCATCTTCTTGTGCATTTACATATGACTCATAAACTTTATGTTTAGTTACAAAATCCTTATGATTCCTGTAGCTGATGTGAAATGTTACAAATATATATTGAAGTTGGATCTTAAATATAGTTCTGAGAATTTCTTTGAACTTTATGAAGAGGTATTTTGTAGATGTGCACAAAGAAATAACTAACATTATAAGTGTATGTCTCATCATTGGAATGCCAATGTCCTGAAGCTTTCATTTTCTGTCCATCTGTCATTGTTTCTTTTCATTTTATCTTGTTTTTGTAAAAAAAAAAAACGTCATGAACTATAGCTACAAGTATATTGAGATGTGCATGTTAAGAGTTTGATCAGAATTAGATAAATATACCTGTCAAAGAATGTATCAATTTTCTGAAGATATGCATATTAAGGATTGGTAGCACTTGAAAAAAAAATAATTTGTGCGAATTGTATTTAATTGTCAGTAGTGTGCTTAGCTTGAGTGCAGAGGTATTAAAGTTTCCCTCCAGTTTGATCACACTAAAGACTTTAAGATAGTGCTTACATTTCCATTGGTGATAGAGTTACCACTGGTTTGCTCTGAGGGTTATGGTATGCCTATCTGTAGGCTGTTGCTTCTGCAAAGTAGCACACGAATATTTGTCTCAACATGTCAGATCTGTTAGATTGAAATACAGTCTGGTAAAGCAGATTTTAAAACAATCAGCCAATTTTTCTTTTACTTTGTATGCAAAGGTGCCAACTTTTCAGTTCAGTAGTTCTTGCTGCAAAACACCGCATCTGAACATATAGTGTTGAACTCAAATATTGTTAATGCGTTAAATACCATATGAAGATTTACATATAATTTGGATTACAATATTCTTTTGTAGTCACATGTATTGAGAATCAGATGTTGTGACTGCATGATCCATAAAAAAAAAATAAGTCTTGAACTGAACTTGTAAATTACTAAAGATGTGCTTAATTAATGTTTTGGTTACAGTTGGATGAATCATTATGTAAAATTTTCATTTTGTGAATGTAATTTCTAATTTTGATTTTTAAATGCCAGCCAAAATGGTTTTTTCCATCGTATAATGGTATCAGACTATCGTCATTGCTCCTAGGGACATAGCAGAGAGTCCTTTTTTATACCAATGTTTTTCTTTATGTAACCCCTTCAGAAAATAAGGAGGCTAAAAGGGGAAAATAATTGTTATCAGTTAGACTTGATAATAGGTTAGATGAAGTTAAGTTGGGCAGTGTTTTTAGTGTATGACCTGCCATGATGAATTTCCCGTTTTCCTCTATAATTTGTTCCATTTTCGTAATTTGGTATTTAATGGGTCCCATCAGTTTGGCTTTTTTCTTTATTTTCTTGTCTCATAAGAAAACAAATTGCTACTTTATTTTAAAAACTATATTTTGTATTCACCATGTGCAAGCGTGGAATTTTACTTTTTGGAGGTAGATTTCATTTGATTAAGTATGTTCATATCCCTCGCAAGTTTTTGGCTTAAATTTCATTTCAAGCTTGAAATCACCAAATTATTTTTTCATCTTAAGAATTTCGAGCGTGTTACGCGTCGTGTCTCAATATATTGTGTTAGACTAAATTGTTGAAGAATATTTTTAATATTATTAGAATTTGTCCAACTCTGAAAAGTATCGTGAGGGGTAGATTACAAAAATGAGCAACACGGATCAAGGAGAAGTAGTTTTGTTCTACTTATTTGTTACTCGCGATCGGTAACTTACTTGTGGCGTGAATTATGTGTCATATTTGAAATGCTTTAACTTTCAGGTTTTTAACAATTTTCTTTTAAATGTTTAAAATGTGGGAGAAGACAAGAAAAAGCTGATTGAATTACCACATGTACTGCTGAAGCCTGTACATTTGTATGGTTAAGAACATCTGGATAAACAAGCATCCACATGCAGTTCTGATGATGTTCTTTTTCAGCCTGGGATGACACCCCTACCATGAAGTAAGTTCAGAATTACTTCTATGGAATGTTGTTTAATTTGAAGCAACATAATTTTGTGGTTGCTAGATCTCCTACATTTATAGTGGAATTGAATGAAACTTTACACATTTAAGTTCAGTGAGAAGATGTGCAAAACACATTTTAAGAAATTATTTTCTATGTTTCTGTGCTACAGTAAAGATGCATGGCATCTGTGTCTTCTAGGAAGCCCTTTTTTTTAAAAAAAAGTCTCTCTCTTTATAGTGCATGGACAGCACCATACTTCATCTCTGAAACCCCCTGTGGGATCCCCGGGGTATATAAATAGGATCCAGTATCTCCAACTGTGTGGTACAACTCCCTCTAAAAGGAGTGTCTTATAAACAAGACAAAATACCAGTCTATGGGCATATAATGCCATGTCTGGGCACATTAATCTTTTGATTAAAAACTTTGTAGAAGCGTGCGTTTGTGAAACTTAAGTTAGTAAAACTTAGTACAGATGTTATAAGGTTGAGTGAAGGGAAAATGGTCAATAAATGGTGATGTCTTGGTGAGTAAGGCTATTGCTGATTTCAGGGTTCATACTGGCCTAGGGACACATCTCGACCCCCACCCCCAAAAATAAAAACCTTTTCCTTGGGATTAGTGTAGTCTTAACTTCTCCATGCATCTGTTTTGTTGTCAATCTCCTTTTATTTTGATCTGAAAACAACTGTACAGAGTTTTGCTACCTTATGGTCCATAATTGCATGCTTCTAACAGTTCCCAATTAGAAAAGGACTTTCATGATGTGAAATCATCATAAACATTTCATGAAATATGGAATATGCATTTTCAAGTATACATGAAATATTGTGAGGAGAATCGTGAGGTGATACCACACACTCCCACAGAACTCAATGTTTGAGAAAAAAGTTTAAATCTGCATATCTCTAGTTATAATCCATCTTCTTGTGCATTTACATATGACTCGTAAACTTTATGTTTAGTTACAAAATCCTTATGATTCCTGTAGCTGATGTGAAATGTTACAAATATATATTGAAGTTGGATCTTAAATATAGTTCTGAGAATTTCTTTGAACTTTATGAATAGGTATTTTGTAGATGTGCACAAAGAAGACACTAACATTATAAGTGTATGTCTCATTTCTGTCCATCTGTCATTGTTTCTTTTCACTTTTTCTTGTTTTTGTGAAAATACATGTCATGAACTATAACTACAAATATATTGAGATGTGCATATTAAGAGTTTGATCAGAATTAGATAAATATACCTGTCAAAGAATTAGTAGTGAGCACAAATTCTGGATATTCACACTGTTGAACTAAATTATTTTGTTAATGTATCAAATTGATGAAGGTATGCATAGTAAGGTTTGGTACCAAATGAAGAAAAATTTTTGTGGAAAGTTTTTTTTAATTTTTAGTAGTGTGCATTGCTTGAGTATTGGAGGATTTAGATTTCCTCTCCAGCTTGATCCTAGTAAAGAATTTAAAGATGGTGTGCACAGTTCCATGAAAGCAGTATATTAGTGATAGAGTAACCACTGGTTTGCTCTGATCCCGATGTTATTCTTGCCTGTAGGTTGTTGCTTCTGCAAAGTAGCACATGAAAAATTTGGCTCAGCATGTTAACCTGGTATAAAACATGTCAGATTGAATTATGGTCATTCAAAGGAGATTTTAACACAATCAAACAACTTACATTTATATGCAAAAAAAGTGTTTACTTTTCATTTCAGTAGTTTTGACTGCAAAATCTCTTAAAAATACATCTGAAAAATATTATTATGTTAATTACTATTTTCAATTGGTGAACAGTAAATGGATCAATATTTTTGTTAAGTAACAGATTTTTAGAGTCGGATGTTGTGACAGCTGCTTGATCCTCCAAAAAAAAAAAGAAAGGAAAAGAAAAGAAAAAGAATAGTCCTCATGAGGGACTGAACTAATAAATTGATAATGATGTAAAATATGGATTGATTACAATTGAATGAATCTTTATGTTAATTTTTGTTTTGTGGAGGAAATTTTTGTTTCAAATGACCCTCAATTTTTTTTCTATTGTAATGATATCACTGTCATCATTAACATCCATTAACTTTTGTTTTATTTATTAAGTGGAACTAACTTACTTGATCCTTTTTTTTTAATTTTATTTTATTATTATTATTATTAACACAACATACCTAAAGAAATGGCAGAAGATTTTTGAAAAATCAGAGTTAAAAGGAAAAATAGTTATAAGAATTTGTAGAATAAATTGTTTATCTTATTTTGAAGACTCAAATGTCAATGTCAAATGTCAATGTTTCTTTTGTAAATTCTGTTTTAATTTTTTTTTTACTTGGGAAATTAACTTTTTTTTTCTGTCCATAATTTTGTTTATTGATTCCATATGAAAATATCTGTTTATAGATATCTTTTTACATTATTTTAGGGGCACATCCCAAGAAAAGAATCTTAATTTCTAGTTTGATAAACTTTTTTTGTGTGATAGATTCCTTAGGAAAGCCCAGTCCACAGCTTTCAAATCAGACAATATCTTAATTGATATGCACAAGTGTTAACTTTTCAGGTCATTAGTTTTTACTGCCAAATCTCAAGACTCATCCAAACATTTTGTTGAGCTGAAGTATGTAACCTTATAAAGATGTAACCACAGTTCAAAAAGAGGACATTTCAAACTGCTTTTATTTTATTTCTTTCTTCAAGAAAAACTTTAATTAGTTCTGTTACAATTTGTATTAAAATAACATGATTTACCAATATAATTTCTGTTAAAAAAATGAAAAATGTTAACCATTGCTTTCAAATATATTGAAGTAGGGAGTTATATGAAATGGACATCTGGTTAAATAATGCTTTTCCATATATAATTTCACTGAAACATGAATAACACAATCTGTCAATGCTAAAAAACTGCCTCTTTCTATATAACTGCAGTGATTAGTGAAGATCTATATATTTAACTTTGGTAATAGTTTGGCCAACACTCTTGTAAAGTCACATATTGTGAATAAAAGCTTTCATAGAAAGTTATTACAGAGGTTATCAGATTGAATGAAAGGAAAGGGGTCAATAAATGGTGATGTCTGGTTGAGTAAGGCTATTTCTGATTTCAGGGTTTGAACTGACCCTGGTGCACATCTCTGCACTCCCCCCCCCCCTACATTTTACTTGAGATTAGTGTAGTCAGACTTATCCATTCATCAGTTATGTTGTCAACCTCCTTTCATTTTGATCTTAAAACAACTGTACTGAGTATTGCTCCTTCTGGTCCATAAATGTGTGCTTCTATATCATATCATCATTTCATGAAATATGGAATATGCATCTTCAAGTATATATAAAATATTGTGAGGAGACACATGATGAAATATTGTGAGGAGACTCGTGAAATTATCCCAATGACTCCCGCTGAACCCTTGAAATTTAAATATTTTTAAATGATCACTTTTCTGTGCAAACTATATTTCTATTAAACACAATATTATGTTAAAACTAGGTGTGTAACATTTGGCTAAACAACTTTTTTGGTAAATTATTGTCTTTTGAAAAAAAGAATACTTCTCCAATCAAAAGAAAAATTGTTGAGTTCTATTTTACATTTAAAAAAAAACCCAAAAAAAACAGACCTTAACTGTGTCCTGTGATCCGTTCATACTTGTTAGTTTTTCTATTTTAATGGTTAAGAGATATATATTTCCTTTTCTAATGTCCAACCTCTTTCTGTAACATAAAGCATATTGAAGTAATATTTACATAGGGTCCATTTGTCCATCTGTAAGATCTTGTGAAGACGACACCTAAAACCACTGGTTAAATTTCTTCCATAATTGGTAGGTCTGTTAAGAAGTGTGGCTGGGCACGCTATGCCATATATTTTATTTTTGTTCAACAGTCGTAAGGTATTAATACATTAAAACAGGTAAACTTAAGCTTTAATTAATAATTTAAGAGTTTATAAGACAGCTTTTGATTAAGGGTCAATTGATGAAAGTTCAAAGTAGTTCAAAGTCATGTATACCTAAAGAAGTATTTTGTAAAATAAGAAACTACTTTCTTGCCTTTACATCTGAATGCATAAATATGTGTATTTTCACAAAATTTGTACTAAATAACCTGATAAGATATTGATTCATTTTTGGGCAGTAAGGTTCATGTTTGAGGTCTGTTAGTATGTAAAGAATTAAAATTTTGTATTCCAAGCTTAGTTTTATAAATTCTTTTGTGCATTTTCAAGTTTGTTCAAATTTTTTTAGGAGTGAGAGAATCAGTGATATCATGACAGGGTCAGTAAAGTTCGCGATTCAAAGTACATTTCAGAAACAAAATTTTTTTTTTTTGGGAAAACATTCATTCCAGAGAATAATTATAACCTGTGAGCATGCATGAAAAAAAAATCAATGATAGAGTTAAGCATTTAAGTAGATCAGCTGAAAAATTATGTCGCAAAGTTTATTACTTTACCAGTTCTGTTGACACACTTCAAGTATTTTTGTTTCGGTGTATTTTTTGGAATCCTAACTGCTTTTTGTTTCTATTTGGGCTTCAATTTATTTCGATGGTAGGGTAAATATTGCAATGTGCAGAAATATTTTGAAATTTATTATCTTGTTTTTTTACTTTAATACTTTCTATTTTAAAATTTGTTTTCTTCTTTTTGGACTTAATCCTTTCTATTTTGAAATTTGTTTTCTTGTTTTTGTTTTTGGACTTTAATACTTTCTATTTTGAAATTTGTTTTCTTGTTTTGGGACTTTAATACTTTCTATTTTGAAATTTATTATCTTGTTTTTGGACTTGAATACTTTCTATTCTGAAATTTATTATCTTGTTTTTGGACTTTAATACTTCTATTTTGAAATTTGTTTTCTTGTTTTCTTGTTTTTGGACTTAAATACTTTCTATTTTGAAATTTGTTTTCTTGTTTTTGTTTTTGGACTTTAATACTTCTATTTTGAAATTTGTTTTCTTGTTTTTGTTTTTGGACTTTAATACTTTCTATTTTGAAATTTGTTTTCTTGTTTTTGGACTTAAATACTTTCTAATTTGAAATTTATTATCTCGTTTTTGGACTTTAATAGTTTCTATTTTGAAATTTATTATCTTGTTTTTGGACTTTAATCCATTCTATTTTGAAAATTTGTATTGTTTTGGACTTTATTTCAGTTTTGATCATTTTTTTAATCTCAAGTCACCAAATTGTGGCATTCTGAAATGGTTATACACCTGTCAAACCTGCAAATTGGCTCAGGCTTGCAGTGTAGACACTATTTTGAATGTTCACACTATCAGCACATGATAATGAGGATTATTGAACAGATTCAAGTCAAGATACATAAAGATTATGCAGCAATTACTTTCCAGGTATGTTAACCTCAATTACCAGAAACTACACAATGTAAAATTAAAAGAATATGCTTGCCAACCTACACAATTTATACCAACTTGAAAAAAATGATACTATTTTCAAAACCAAAATGGTTAAAGATTAGTAAACTCACGACATAACAAGGACACTTCTCTAATATAAACTAAAAGTCTAATAAAATCATGAAAATACATAAACGAACAACACCTACACAACTGTACACTAAAACATAAAAGAGTTAAAGTTCAGCTGAAAACTTATTTCAAGCTGAACTTAACAAAATCTTTTTTTGTACCAAAAGGGTCGAATGAAGTGAAGTCGGGCAGTGTTTGGGGTTCACTGCAGCAGCCATCGGCTGCCACGTCCCCCAATTCGACCCTATACTAAGTAATTATAGGGTGGCATCAGGAGATGCGGCAGATTGTTCAGCTTCCATGAACAAGTTTTGTTCAGCTTCCATGAACAAATTTTCTACTACCTTTTTGTTTTTTGTCAAACGATATGCGTTTATAATCTAATACTACTTTGGTATCAATTAACTTAAGTCAAGTCCAGTAAATTTTTATTTGATTAATTTTGTGACATTTTGTTATTTTCCATCTTTGGGTAATTTAGCAAACTTATGAAATAGTTAAATTTTCAACAATTTGTTAACAGTGGATCTTTTTTCATCCAAATTAATTAAGTAAACTATCTACTATCCTTTTCAGGACTACCCAAGCATTACAAGCTGATTGTTAGTCCAATGTTTCATCAAGGAGTATGACCTGTTTCTCCGTCTATTAGGCTATTCCTCAGTCCATCCATAGGTCCAAGATATTTTCTATGTGCACAACACTCCTTTCACTGTTGAAGTGATTGAATTGATGAAACCAACATCAGATGTATATGTGCTAGTTGCAATGAAATATTGTAACAATACTTGAATAAAGGAATACATATAATATGATGCTAGTAAATATAGCATTACTCATACAGTTTACAGGATTTTGATGAAACTTTATATGGAGGTGATGTAAAAGCCCATTCTATAAGTTACAAAAAAAAACGTTCAATGCTTTAAAATGGGGTAGTTCAATTGCCATGTTTTGAGACCACAGTTTTTGGCTTGAACTCCTCCTTCAGATGGATTTAAATAAAACTTGACATGGATAAGACATATATATATATATATATATATATATATATATATATATATATATATATATGCATAAAGAAAGACTACATGTAGTTGCTGGCAAATGAAGACCATCCAATTTACAGGATATATAGAGGAGTCAGGCTACTGCAAATTTCATGCTGAACTTAAAAGAGATGTGTTCCAGGGTCAGGCCTCACACACTAGTGTTAGGTGAAATAAAATCCTTTTATGTACCAAAAGGGTCCCCTGATTCAACCATTTAATTACTATTTCAGTGATTATAGGGTTGCATCAGGAGATGTGGCAGATTGTTCAGCTACTATGAACACATTCTTTTTCTGTCAGAAGAAGACAAAAACACATTTTTTATTCAACTTCTACTTTTTACATCTTTTAAAATTCTGTGCAAGTCCAGTAAATTCATTTTCAGATAATTTTTTACATATAAAAACTGGTTAAGTTTAAAGAACTTTTCTGTTGTGTTGAAAAATCAAGGACTTGCAATTTTAAGAACCAAAAGTGTATTTCCAACAGGTTGTGAGTCAGGTCATAGTATATCTGTTTAGGTAGTTTTACATATACATAAAGTCATATATACTTAAAGAAGTATTTCGTAAAATAAGAAATTACTTTCTTGCCTTTACATCTGAACACATAAATTTCTATATCTTCACAGAATTTGTACTAAATAACCAGATAAGATATTGATTCATTTTTGGGCAGTGAGGTTCATGTTTGAGATCTCCTAGTAGGAAAAGAATTAAAATTTGGTATTCCAAGCTTACTTTCTTAATTTTTTTGTGTGCATTTTCAAATTTTTAAAAAATCTTTTAGAGTGAGAGAGCGAGTGATTCATTCATGACAGGGTCAGTAGCTCAAAGTTCACGATTCAAAGTACATTTCAAAAATAAAATATTTTTTGGGGAAAATATCCATTCCAGAGAATAAGTATAACCGGTGAGCATGTATGAGAAAAAGTTTCAATTATAAAGTTTAGCATTTAAGTATATCAGCTGAAAAAATTGTCACAAAGTTTATTACTTTTACAGTTCTGTTGACACAGTTCAAGTATTTTTGTTTGGTTGTATTTTGGAATCCTAACTGCTGTTTGTTTCAATTTGGGCTTTCATTTTTTATGGTAGGGTAAATATTGCTATGTGCAGAAATACTTTCTGTTTTGAAATTTATTATCTTGTTTTTGGACTTTAATACTTTCTATTCTGAAATTTGTTTTCTTGTTTTTGGACTTGAATACTTTCTATTTTGAAATTTGTTTTCTTGTTTTTGGACTTTAATCCTTTCTATTTTGAAATTTGTTTTCTTGTTTTTGTTTTTGGACTTTAATACTTTTATTTTGAAATTTGTTTTCTTGTTTTTTGTTTTTGGACTTTAATACTTTCTATTTTGAAATTTGTTTTCTTGTTTTTGGACTTTAATACTTTTATTTTGAAATTTGTTTTCTTGTTTTTTGTTTTTGGACTTTAATACTTTCTATTTTGAAATTTGTTTTCTTGTTTTTGGACTTAAATACTTTCTATTTTGAAATTTATTATCTCGTTTTTGGACTTTAATAGTTTCTATTTTGAAATTTATTATCTTGTTTTTGGACTTTAATCCTTTCTATTTTGAAATTTGTTTTCTCATTTTTGGACTTTAATTCTTTCTATTTTGAAATTTATTATCTTGTTTTTGGACTTTAATTCTTTCTATTTTTGAATTTATTATCTTGTTTTTGGACTTTAATACTTTCTATTTTGAAATTTATTATCTTGTTTTTGGACTTTGATCCTTTCTATTTTGAAATTTGTTTTCTCATTTTTGGACTTTAATTCTTTCTATTTTGAAATGTATAATCTTGTTTTTGGACTTTAATTCTTTCTATTTTGGAATTTATTATCTTGTTTTTGGACTTTTATACTTTCTATTTTGAAATTTATTATCTTGTTTTTGGACTTGAATACTTTCTATTTTGAAATTTATTTTCTTGTTTTTGGACTTTAATCCTTTCTATTTTGAAATTTGTTTTCTTGTTTTTGGACTTTAATACCTTTATTTTGAAATTTGTTTTCTTGTTATCTGTTTTTGACTTTAATACTTTCTATTTTGAAATTTATTATCTTGTTTTTGGACTTTGATCCTTTCTATTTTGAAATTTGTTTTCTCATTTTTGGACTTTAATTCTTTCTATTTTGAAATGTATAATCTTGTTTTTGGACTTTAATTCTTTCTATTTTGGAATTTATTATCTTGTTTTTGGACTTTTATACTTTCTATTTTGAAATTTATTATCTTGTTTTTGGACTTGAATAATTTCTATTTTGAAATTTATTTTCTTGTTTTTGGACTTTAATCCTTTCTATTTTGAAATTTGTTTTCTTGTTTTTGGACTTTAATACCTTTATTTTGAAATTTGTTTTCTTGTTATCTGTTTTTGACTTTAATACTTTCTATTTTGAAATTTGTTTTCTTGTTGTTGGACTTAAATACTTTCTATTTTGAAATTTATTATCTTGTTTTTGGACTTTAATCCTTTCTATTTTGAAATTTGTTTTCTCATTTTTGGACTTTAATTCTTTCTATTTTGAAATTTATTATCTTGTTTTTGGACTTTAATTCTTTCTATTTTTGAATTTATTATCTTGTTTTTGGACTTTAATACTTTTATTTTGAAATTTATTATCTTGTTTTTGGACTTGAATACTTTCTATTTTGAAATTTATTATCTTGTTTTTGGACTTGAATACTTTCTATTCTGAAATTTATTATCTTGTTTTTGGACTTTAATACTTCTATTTTGAAATTTGTTTTCTTGTTTTCTTGTTTTTGGACTTAAATACTTTCTATTTTGAAATTTGTTTTCTTGTTTTTGTTTTTGGACTTTAATACTTCTATTTTGAAATTTGTTTTCTTGTTTTTGTTTTTGGACTTTAATACTTTCTATTTTGAAATTTGTTTTCTTGTTTTTGGACTTAAATACTTTCTAATTTGAAATTTATTATCTCGTTTTTGGACTTTAATAGTTTCTATTTTGAAATTTATTATCTTGTTTTTGGACTTTAATCCATTCTATTTTGAAAATTTGTATTGTTTTGGACTTTATTTCAGTTTTGATCATTTTTTTAATCTCAAGTCACCAAATTGTGGCATTCTGAAATGGTTATACACCTGTCAAACCTGCAAATTGGCTCAGGCTTGCAGTGTAGACACTATTTTGAATGTTCACACTATCAGCACATGATAATGAGGATTATTGAACAGATTCAAGTCAAGATACATAAAGATTATGCAGCAATTACTTTCCAGGTATGTTAACCTCAATTACCAGAAACTGCACAATGTAAAATTAAAAGAATATGCTTGCCAACCTACACAATTTATACCAACTTGAAAAAAATGATACTATTTTCAAAACCAAAATGGTTAAAGATTAGTAAACTCACGACATAACAAGGACACTTCTCTAATATAAACTAAAAGTCCAATAAAATCATGAAAATACATAAACGAACAACACCTACACAACTGTACACTAAAACATAAAAGAGTTAAAGTTCAGCTGAAAACTTATTTCAAGCTGAACTTAACAAAATCTTTTTTTGTACCAAAAGGGTCGAATGAAGTGAAGTCGGGCAGTGTTTGGGGTTCACTGCAGCAGCCATCGGCTGCCACGTCCCCCAATTCGACCCTATACTAAGTAATTATAGGGTGGCATCAGGAGATGCGGCAGATTGTTCAGCTTCCATGAACAAGTTTTGTTCAGCTTCCATAACAAATTTTCTACTACCTTTTTTTTTTTTGTCAAACGATGTGCGTTTATAATCTAATACTACTTTGATATCAATTA